>PPNK03000006.1:0-487625 GCA_003708145.3 Phaffomyces orbus
GATGATGATGATGATGATGATGATGATGATGATGATGATGATGATGATGATGATGATGATGATGATGATGATGATGATGATGATGATGATGATGACGACGATTTGTTTCAAGATGTTGATCTAAATAATGTTATAGAAAGAGCTTCAAACCAAGTAGGTGATGTAGTTTTAGGAATAGATGAAATTGAAGCGGTTGCACAACCATCAACCAAAAAGAAAGTTATCAGAAACACAGTTGATGGTGAAGAAAAGTCATTCAGAAAATCATTCCATAAAAACTACCTCATGTTTATGATGATACATGGATATTATCGTAATAGGTGGTGTAATGATAAATCAATCCATCAGCATCTGAGAAAACTGGTAACTACCCAGATTTATGATATGTTACATCCTTCAAAATCAGGTAAATTACCAGCTCAAAGAACTAGAATGTTACTAGATGGTCTAAAACAACTAATGATCAAATGGATTAGGTATTATAAAGTTACATCAAATAAGGGGATTTTTAAACATGAATGGTATGATTGGAATGATGTTAAGAGAACTCCGACAAATCTTGAACGATTTAAGAAATGTCTAGTCAAAGGCAGAGGTAGTAGAGACATTGGAGCCCAGGGGTTTGTTGCATTATTGAGAAGTGTGGACGTTCCATCAAGATTAGTATTTTCTTTACAACCACCAGACTTCACAAATAATAAAATTATTGCTAAACCAACAATTGCTGAAGAAGAAAAACATTCAAAAGATTCAACATCTGCTTCTGTCAAAGATAAATTGTTATCTTTAAGGAAAGGAAGGGTAAAGACTTTCACAGAATCTGCCACTCAAGCTGAAATTGAAATGAAATATCCAGTTTGGTGGGCGGAAGTTTGGGATGCTGCTTCAAAATCCTGGATAACAATAGATCCAATAATGATGCAAACGATGGAGGTTATCAAGTTCAAAAGCAAATTAGAACCACCACTTACTAATAAATATAACAATTTAACTTATGTGATTGGTTATGATAGACAATCTGGAGTTCGTGATATCACAAAACGTTATGCTGAAAAGTATTATGCTCGTACAAGAAAGAAAAGAATTACAAGAGAACCGAAGGATGAAGAATGGTATAATAAAATTCTTTCGTTGATCAATCAAAGGAAAAGAAATAGAATTGATGATTATGAAGATGATTTTTTCAGTAAAAAGCAGGAAATGGAAGGCATGCCAGATAGTATTCAAGATTTCAAAGGACATCCAAACTATGTTCTTGAACAACATCTGAAATCTAATGAAATTTTAAAACCAAATTCTGAGCCAATTGGTATGATTCGTGCAAGAAATAAAAGTAATGAATCTTTGAAAGTTTTCAAAAGAATTGATGTTCAAATTTTGAGAAGTGCAAGAAGTTGGTTTCAACATGGTAGAATTCTTAAAGCTGGTGAAAGAGCTTTGCGCACAAAGCCAAAAACTGCAGCTCAATTGATGTGGAGAACTGACGACGACGAAGAAACTGAAGAAAGATTATATGCTGAACATCAAACTGAGTTATATATTCCACCACCAGTTTCAGAGGATGGATTAATCACTAAGAATTCATTTGGTAATCTTGACATTTATGTTCCATCTATGATTCCACAAGGAGCTGTTCATATCAAGACTGAATTTGCAGAAGATGCAGCAAAGAAACTAGGTATAGATTATGCTAAAGCAGTTGTTGGTTTCAAATTTGAAAAAAGTAAACCAACTCCTAAAATTGAAGGTATAATCGTTGCTGAAGATTTAGCTGATTCTGTTGCTGTTATTGAAAAAGAATTAGAGATTGAACATCAAGAAAAACAGAAAATGTTATTCGAAATAAGAGCATTGAAAGGATGGCAGTTGATGCTGACCAAGTTGAGAATAAAGAACAGATTAAATAAATCTCATGGTAAAGTCACAGAGGAAGAAAATCTTGAAGATGAAGGTAAATATACTGAATATAACTCACAAGCTGAACTGGGAGATTTGGAAGATGAATATGAGGAATATATGAGAAATGATAAAAGTGATGATGATGATGATGATGATGATGATGATGCTCTCATGAATGAAGTTGAAGATGATTTCAACTTAGGTGATGGTGGGTTCATTGTTGATCATAATAGTTGTGGATTTGTTCCAGAACCTGAACAATATGGTGGTGGTGGATTTGAAGAAGAAGAGGAACCACAGTTTGATCATAATGAAGACGAAGACTCTCTGATTCAAGGTGGCGGGTTTCTAGTTGAAGATGATGTTTTAGAAAAAGTGAAAGGAACCCCAGATCCTGATAAATTACAAGGTGATGATTCTTTAGTTGATGATGAAGGTGATACCGATAATTTAGGTATTGAGGATGATTATGAGAAGTTCATGGATCAAATAGAAAGAGAATCAGAACAAGAAGATTTGAAATCTGAAATTGAGGAAAAATCAGTTCAAGTAGCGCAGGAATCTTCAGAACCAGATGTTTTAAATTATGAAGACGAATATGAAGCGTTCATGAATCAACTGGAAAATGAACCATTAGATACAGAAAATCAATATGAGGCTTCCAAGAACTTGGAAAATGAATCTGAAATTAAAGATCCTGTATTCATTGAGAAAGCTCCTGAAGAAGTTAATGAAGTTGTCAAGGGTAGTTTAATACGTAGAGTTGATACTAAAGTGGAATATACTAATAGTGGTGATGATGTTGATCATGAGGTTTTTGATAACGAAATGGATAGAGAATTCCAGGAACAATTACGGAAAGAAAAAGCCAATAATAATCCACAACTTACTCAATTATCAAACAAGGATGATGATGACGATAACGAATTTGAATTTGAATACGACTCAGAATGAATGAACTTAAAAATAATGGAATTACATGGTGTATAATAAAATGTTTTTTTATAATTCGTTTATGCAGTATGCATGTAGATATCTTTAATTATCCACCAATTAGTTGTGTTCTTTCTCTATAAATTATCATTTAACGCTTACTTAAACGTTTTCTTTTCTCTTCAATTCTTCTTCTTTCAATTTCGGCTTCTCTTTTCTCTTCCATACGGGCTCTTTTGCTGGACATTTCCTCCTCTTCTAGTATATCATCACCACCAGCTTCCATGTCTGATAAATCATCTTCATAATCATCATATTCATATCTTGTTTTTCCTCTGTTGAACATTTTCCAAATCTCATCTCTGTCATAACCTTCTTCATCATCTTTCATGATTTCAACATCATTATCATCATCATCAACTATAAAATCATCTTCAGAATCATATTCTTCATCTTTTCCATATTTACGTTCAAACTTTTGAATTTTATTACGTGCTTCACGTTTAGCATCAAGTTTTGCTTTAAGTTTAGCTGATGGTTGAGCAATTTCTTTTGGTTTTATTGGCTCTCTTGGTTTAATGGCATATTTGGAATTTGGTAGTTTCGAAATCAAGTTAGATTTTGGATTTGGTGATTTCGAAAATGATGATTTGGCTAGTCTTGTTGATCTATTGACAGTTGATACATTTGCTGATTTTGTTTTAGATTGATATTTCTGAATTTTTGGTCCTGATGAAGTATTTGAATCAATAGGTTCAGTTATTGATTTTGATTTCTGTTGTCCTTGTTTCATTAATTCAGCAAAAGACAATCTTTTGACAGGAGAAGCTGGTTTTTGAGCAAGTTGTTGTGTATTTGAATGATATGATGGAGATGGTTTTGAAATTCTAGACGAAGAGGAAGATGTTGGAGTTCTTGATCTAGGAGCACTTGATCTCTTTGATGCTAATTTTGTTTTCTTCAATGCAGCAGCAGCAGCTTCCTTGGCTTCATTTTCTTGTCTCCTGAGTTCTTTCAAACGCTGGACAGCTGGATCAACTTTAAACTGTGGTCTAGTGGTTTGTTGTTGACGATTACTTGATGAGGATTGTTGAGGTCTTGGGGCACCACCACTAGTTTGGCCCGAGCTACTTGAGGAAACCACTGGTTTGTGCTTTATTTGGTTGATTAGAGAGGAAAATCCCATGGATTTGGCGTGTTTCTATGATTCGTTTTTGAATGTTGTAGTTTTTGACTCAGATATAATTTTTTTATACCAAATTCCATCACAAACTCAATGGCGAGGAAGAGATCTGTAAAGTTCCGTATATCTCAGATGGAGTGATAGAACAGTATAATGGTAGTTATCTAGAGATCATACTTTACGATTGGTAAATTTCATAACAAATTGTAATTTTTAATGTACACCGATATCTTATATAGAGTAGATGATACCAACTTAATTCTCACCAGAAACATTGCAATGGATCTTTAATCATATTTATTCTTCTCTTCTCTTACTTTTACTTCATTAGTCATTTAATTGCTGCAACAGTATTATCTTTAAAATGAAACTATATATCAACATATATCTATAGTTTGGATAGTAGTTATCCATCAAGGACAAATAAATCTAAACAATCAAGTAACGGATTGGGATGTGGATCAATTTGATGGCGTAACCAACGACACCCATCATGATAAAACCAACACCGACAGCTCTGATGATTTTAACGTATTCTGTAATTTTTACAGTTAGTATATATGAGTGTCGTTATCAAACACCTCCTAAGATAAGACGCGATGTGTTGAAAAACTCACCATTTTTGTCTGGTTTTGTACATTTTTTCACAAATGAGAAACCATCGTTGAAGAACTCGACTGGGACTTCAGTAAACTTCTCTAAACCTTCAGCTGCCATTTTATTCTTTTAGATCGTTCTTTCCAATAAATTTTTAGTTGAATTTATTTCACTTTTTTTTTGGCGACGTGGACGTTTAAAAGTTGGTGGGTGTGTTTGGATGGCCCAGCGCTCGTAACGGAAATGTGATTAGAGTTGGCTACAAAATGAGTGTTTATTTGATGAGGAATTCGTTCTGTTTCTGACAGTTGATGTCTTTAGAGTGGTGTATATTCAGTATCAACACTGTCCAATAATTGAATGATTTGGAGTATTTTTCTTCCTGGTTATTCCTTTTTTTCTGTGCTCTTTTTGAATTTTATTTGAAAAACAGATCCACAGTTCTAAGGATAAGTTAGAACCCAGTATCATGTTCAAAAGCGGCAGCTCCCAACGCGGTGGAAGCCTTTCTAGAGGCAGGGGCGGTAGCTCATTCAGCGGTCGAGGCAAACCAGGAGGAGGTGGTTCTGCTAGCTCTGTTAGTTCAAGAGGTAGAGGTGGTAGTTCAAGAGGTAGAGGAGGTAGTTCTGCTAGTTCTAGAGGAGGTAGTTCTGCCAGTTCAAGAGGCAGAGGAGGTAGCACTGCTAGTTCTAAAGGAGGTAGAGGTGGTGCGAAATCAAAACCAGTCATAGAAAGTCAAAGAATCACTACAGCCACTGGTGACAGTTTACAAGTCACTGGTTCAAACTTCGCTCCCTTAAAAAATAACAGATGGACAGGTACTGCTAGCTCAGCAGGTGGTGATAAGGCTCCACCCTCATCAAGTTATTTATCAAGAAAGAGAAGACTATCTGAACCAGACGATCCTCCAAAATCTGCAAAACGTCCAAATACTGATACCGGAAGTCGTGGCAGACGTGAAAGTTTCTCCTCACAAAGAGGCGGAAGAGGTGATACAAGACGTGGAAGAGGTGGTGCAAGAGGTGCTAGTGGAGGTTCTTCCTTGGGCAGAGGCGGCTCCAGGGGAGGTAAAACAGACTCCAGAGGTGGAAGAGGAGGCGCTAGAGGAGGCAGAGCAGACGCCAGAGGCGGTGCTAGAGGTGGAAGAGGTAGAGGTAGTGGCAGTAGAGGTGGAATAAGCGGTGGTAGAATCATTGATAATGGTCCTAAAGTGGATTTGAGTAATGTCAATGGATTTCCAGGTATTAAACCTATATTTGATTCATCAAGACCAAAATTCACAGGTACAACATCCACTTCAAAACCATTATTTGCTAAAACTTTACAGTTGTTGAATGTTTCAGATGTTGCAACACGGGCTGTGTACCTGTTAGGTTTAAATTCTAACGTCACGAAGAAACTATTAAGGAATGGATCATTGAATCTAATGGAAAACAAAAACATCCTGATGTTAAAGATAAAGACAATGATTCAGTGATAGAAGATTCTAATGAAGAAATTGATGGCACTGAATCTAAAGGCAAATCAGCTGAAGACAAATCAACTGAAGACAAATCAACTGAAGACAAATCAACTGAAGATAAATTAACTGAAGACAAACCAACTGAAGTCGAATCTTCCAAAGACAACCTTTCTGAAGACAAGTCCTCTGAAGAAAACTCAAATAAAGAGGCAATCAATACCACAAAATCTATTTCAACAGATGAAAATCAAGATCAAGAAATGGAAGATGGTGATTCAGCTGTGACTGAGTTGAAACAAAAGAGACTTAAACGAAAATCAAGTGCCACTTATGTTTCTAATAGATTATCTCAAAAAGCTCAAAAGATGATTCATAACATCAATAGAGTCATTTTTGATACAAAAGAAAGTACTGGTGAATCTCGTGGTAATGTTTACATTGAATTCAATACCCCAATCACTGCAGTCTTGTTCAGAGTTTTAATTGAAAGAATTAATTTGAAAAATAAAGATAATAACGAAACAACTAAATACGTTACAAAATTTGCTAAAGTCTCAAAATCTCCATTCTTGTTAAGAAAGGTTAAATTGGAACCAGAAGTTGCAGCTTCAAAACCTAAAGAGATTAAAGTTCCTTCTATTTCAATGAATGTTCCTCCTCCTCAAAAACCATCTCAATCACTACCGAAACCACAAATTCCAAAATTCCCACCAGCAATTTTGGTTCCACCACCACCACAAAAACCTAACAATAAGAAAAAAGCTGAAGTTCAAACCCCAAGTGCTAGTGAAAAGAAGAGTATTACTAAAAATGTCATTGAGAAAATTTTGTTGGATAGTTTCAACAAAATTCCAGAAGGTGCTAAAAAAGTGGTTAACGATCCATCAAATGCTCCTAAATTCCAACCACCTCCTAATATGACTCGTGAACCTCCCAAAAGAAGCAATCCACCACCAGGGCTTTCAAATTCATCTACTCCAAAAGCTCCACCATTAGGACCAAAGATCGTTGCACCACCACCAAAATCAAGCCCATCAACACCAGCAGTTACTAAAAATTTAGTACCGCCACCTCAACAGCAGCCAAATTCAAGAGAAGGTGATCCACCTCCATCAAGACCAACTGGTCCTTCAACTCCATCAGGCCTAAGCAGACGACACCAACCACCACCACAAAGATTTGCTAGTTCTTCTTCGTCAAAGTCAGATTCTTACAGATCACGTAATTCAAGCCATTATAGTCCAAACACTTCCAAATCTTCATCAAATCATTCTAGTTCAGAAAATTCTTCAGCAAAATTAAATACTAAAAATGATCACAATAAAGGACCATCACAACCATTATCAGCGTCATCACAAAAATACCAAAATCAGCCTCCATCACATCAACCACCACCAAAACAGCCATCTCAGCAAAGACAATCTTATACACAGGCTGGTTCCCCAACCATCCAACATCAACAATCAGGTTCAGGTTCAGCCTCACAATATGCTACTTATAGTGGTCATCAATCACCAGTAAATGGACATGCACAACCGTATAAAAATGAACGCGATCAACATCCACATAGTGCTGGTGGATATGCCAACAACACACCCCCATCACAACGGCCACCATACCCAGATTATCAACAAGGTTATAATCCAGGTCCACCACCACAAGGTTATAACAACAATGGTCCGCCATATGGTTACAATGGTTATAATCAGCAAGGTAGCTCACCTTCTCAAGGTTATAATCAAGGATATCCTCAGGGTTCTCCTCAAGGTTATCCTCAAGGTTATCCTCAAGGTTATCCACAGGGTTATCCACAAGGTCCTGGCCCTCAAGGTTATCCTCAAGGTTATCCCCAAGGTCCTCCACAGGGTTATCCACAAGGTCCTGGCCCACAAGGCTACCCACAAGGTCCTCCACAAGGTTATAACAATCAACAAGGTTATAACAATGATACTCCTCTACCGCCACAACAAAGTTATAATCCACAAGGTTATGACAATCGTCCTGGATTTAACAAAGGTCCTCCTCAAGGATTTAATGGTCAACAAGGATTTAATGGTCCACCACAAGGTCAAAGATTTAGTAATGGTGATAATTACCCACCACAAAATTATAATCAACAAGGTCCAGCACCTAATTACAATCAAGGTCCACCAGGTCCACCTAATGGTTATCCAGGCAGAAGTACTGGCATCACTCCTGTGATCAAAAATCCGAGACGTCGTACTAACCAACCACCACCACCACCACCACCACCTGCTAGATAGATGTTGATTAATAATTGATGTCGTTTTAGAATGTGATTTTGGTTATATTTTAGAAATTCGCTATAAATATTTTATAAACATCTATTATGATTATTCTATTCGTGTAATGATTTACTTAAACTATTTAATACAATGATTTTTGTTATTTAATTTGTGATTTATTCAATTTTTTTCTATCTAATTAATTATTTGAAATTTTGATTACAGTGTCATGAATTATATGGATAATTAATTACCAAAACCAGTCCATTCATCTTCATCCTCTTCATCATCATCTTCTTGAGCATCTTCGAAAACCTCTTCCTCTTCGCTTTCTTGTTCTTGTTCTTGTTCTTCATCTTCACTTTCTTCATCAATTGGAACAAATCTACCCTTTTTCAATTTCTTGGATAATCCTAGATCAACACCCCATTCATTCAATCTTGAGTCTACAAACAACTCTTCGTATAATCTAATTCTTATTGGTTTATATTTAGCCAACTCACTTAGTCTAATCAAAGGTTTAAAAAATTCTTTAATTGGAGTATTATTAACTATTTTCAATTTTTCTTCTTCATTTTCATCATCTTCTAAATCTTCAAACATCATTCTTTCTAATTCCTCATAATAAATATCTAAAATATGGAATGTGATACTGTGAGGAATGGTCATTGATCCACTCAATGGACAAATTTTCAAAACTTCATCAAAAAAAGCATTCATGAATTCATCATCAAACTTCTCAACTTTCATTCTCTTGAATTGGTAAAAGAGACAACGTCTAACTAATAATAGGAACTTATCGAATCTATGTCTATCTAAACCTTCCCATTCTTTAGTTATGATTAACCAAAACGCCAATGTAAAATTTTTGAACTCTGTCACATTAGAAGGATCTAAAAACAATTCCCCGAGTTCTTTTGTAAGGTATTGTTGTGGTCTTGGTTTATCACTAAACCACATAGCATAGAATAAACCTTTCCATAATTTTTCATGTTCTAACAATGGGAAATCTTTACGTGTTGAAATAAACTGTTTCAATGATTTGATTGCAGCTTTTCTAGTAGGTAGGTCTATCGAAGTGTTAGTATTCATGTTTGATGAAACAAAGAAAAATTTAGATTTGTTGGAACATACCGTTTGCTGCTAGTTTCTTAACGAATGCAGATGATTGGAGGGCTGGATTTGACATTGTGAATTGTTGTACAAATAATTACTTTAGTGTGAGAAAGTTTTTTTTTCTTAAAGAGATGAGGTGGTTCGAGCACATCTGCGAAAGTGGTACATACACGAATCTGTGATTACAGTATGTTGATGTTTTTGTGCTTGAGGTGATCAGAATCGAAGAAACTGTTGAGAAGACGTACCCTATTACACTGTTTACCTGGATTGATAGTGTGATATATATTTACTGGTTGATTTTCTACAGTTGCTTTACTGCTTTATTCAGTTTTATTTGTTAATCAATACGGTTTCTACACAATAATGCCACCAAAGAAAGACATTAATGAATACATACCCCAGTACATCAAAGACGTTCCGTTGTTCCTTCAGGGAGAAACAAACGACGACTATCTCTCACACCATAGAAACGATGTCAGTGTCATAAACTCTGAGCCTAAAATTGGGAAAGGTATCAAAGATGAATTCATTTCAAATGACAATACTGATAATCTAAAAAAAAATAAAAGTGATGGTAGAAAAGTAAGATGTGGAAACTGTGGTGGCAATGATCACGACTCCAAAGACTGTTTAGGAGAGCGTAAGGGCAAGGGGATAAGGAATGAGGATGTTGATTATGACGGGAAAAGAGATCGTTGGTTTGGATATGATGTTAATGATTATAATGAGTATCTAAAGAGCTGGAAAGCAAAAGAGAGAAAAGAAGATGTGACACAAGATTTTGATACAGATGAAGAAATTGAATTAAAAGAATTAGGATTATGGGAGATTTATAAAAAAGAAGGTATTAATAAATTCAAAGAAGAGAAAACAGTTAGATTGAGAGAAGATAAAGCAATTTATTTGAAAGATTTTAAGAATGAGAAAATAACATATGATCCCAAATCGAGAATGATTAGGGATGAATCAACTGGTTACTACAACGAAGATAACTTGTTTGTACGAAATAAAACTGGTGAGGCTTTAAAATTCGAAGAGATTCAAAAAAGAACTGTTTGGGAGAATCCAAAAAGTAAGGGAGTTGTTCCTACTGGTGTTGAAATGGAAATGAAGAAGAAGATAGATACTTTGCAACTGGCGAAGAGTGATGAATCAAATAAGGGTAGTTTGAAAATGAAGAATGAATTGATGAGTAAATATAATACTGAAGATGATTCACAAGATGGTGATGAGTCAGATGAAATTGTGAGTAGATACAGTGAAGATCTTTTGATTAATGGTCACACGAGTGTATTTGGGTCTTATTATAAGGAAGGTAAATGGGGGTATAAGTGTTGCAAGAGTTTTGAGTATGAAGGAGCGTGTGGTAGGTAGAGAGATACAGTAAGTACGAGTGGCAGGTGTGTTGAATACATAAGTTCGAAAGTAGTGTGATGGTCACTGGTGTAGTGTGATGGTCACTGGTGTAGTGTGATGGTGTAGAAAGTACTAAGGGCAAACACATGTGGTTTCATCTTTCCAACGTCCAATCATCAATGTCGTTTCGAACAAATTTTTATAAAATTTCCCTGCATTTAAAATAAAAAATTATCATGTCGTGTGCCATTTGTGTGTTCCACGTGGTTGATTAGGTGGTGGAGGTCCGAAGAGATGAACGGTTTAAACTCTAACTGTATAAATAAGATCCACATGAATCAAGTGTCAGACCTGAAACACTTATAGTACACAGTACACACTCATCCAAGATCTCTAATACAACTCACTAGGTTGAATCTACCACTAGAGTCTTCACCCACGCTTTCAGGTATATGATTCATGTCTTCCACCCAATCTCTGAGCTGGATCTCACTGAAGTATACAGTTGTAAATAAAAGAGTCAGAGTCCATAAGTATCTAGACTACGTAGACGTTGATATGTTTAGCCTTGAATTTTGATGAATTATTTACAGTTTGTGGTTCAGTGAATACACATTCATTTATAAAGGATCGAGCTGTCTAGACACCAATGGATAATTGATCCAGAGTTGTATAGTAGCAAGTCTCAGCAGTTCCACTCTGGTGTCTGTCTACACATCAAGACTACTTAGATTTAGCGCTACCCTCTCCTTAAATATTACAGATCAAATTTATAGGTGCCCTCATTATCTGCATTACTTTTACCGATCTTTGGCCATGCATATTCTGTGTGGTTGCAGCATTTCAATTCTGTCAATTTTCCAAATCAAACAAACGTTTCCTATTTAAAAAACCATTTTCCCAAATTTCTCTTTCCCTAAACAGTTCAGGATCCATCGACACTCAATCAGTTTCATTCATCCATTCTCAATTGACTCTTATAAGTCCTGCTAAAAAGTATGAAATTTGGCTCTCAATTAAAGAGAACTTCAGTCCCTGAATGGAAAAACTATAATTTAGATTACAATGATATCAAAAGAAAGATCAAATTGGTAACAACAATCAAGGACAACAACCCTCAAAAAGATGCTTTAATTAAAAACTTATACGATTCTCTAATAGATCAAATCAACATGGTCAACTTATTCATTGATTCCAAAATTGGTGAAATTAAGAGAAGAACTATCCATCTAGAAACTTTACTAGATAAATTTGATGATGATCCAACAAAAGACTATTCGATTGAATCACAAACTTCAAAACTATCTTCTGATTTACAAAAATTATCAAGATTTTTAATGTTACAGAAAACTGCTTTGTGGAAACTATTGAAGAAATATACTAAATACTCAAAGGATAATGGTAATTTGAACACTAAAATCAATAGATATGTCATTAAAAGTAACAATTCATTCATTCATGTTGACTTATCTGGTTTGTACCTGGAAATTGCACTAATCTATGATATAATAAGAGAAAAATCGAATCAAACAAATAACACCTTAACAAATTCTCCAATCACAACTCCTTCAAAACAATCAAGAAGAAGGTCTTCACTAAATAACCCAATTGATTATTTAAACAAAGATGAATCTTTTGACTTTGAATCGTTGAAAAACTCAACACAAAATTTGAAATTTTTAGTTCATTATGATAACTTAAATGAATTGAAATTGTTCTTGATTCAGCATTTTTACCTTATTGATCAAAATATGAATAATCAAAAACAGTATTTAAAATTGACTAAAAAGAATTCAACAATGTCAATCAGAGAAATTATTGAATCACAAAAAAATAAATTACAAAACATTCCTGAAGATTCTGAAATAAATACCACTAACCAGAATAATAATTATAATAATGATACGGTTTCTTTAGATAATGAAATCTATAAATCCAATTCAATTTATTTGAATAATAGTGATGAATTGAATACTGACTCTACTTTAACTCAATTAATATTTGATGATCCAAACAATTTCCAATCCATTAAAAACAACACAGACCCAACAGTTTTATTAACAAAGGATAAAGAAGTAAACTTCAGATCTTTATTAATCAGTTCCATTGGTGGATTAAGAAAAAATTCAAACATTCTATTTCATTCAAAAGATATATTAGAAAAAATGCTAGATTCATGTTTGAATTCACAAGACTATGAAACATTTCAAAATAATAACCTTGAATTCTTTCAATCTTTAGATTCTTTGGAAAAAATCTCAATTGAGTATATTTTCAAAAAACATCTCAAACCATTGTTGAAAACAAGTTTCATCAATTCAAGATTCTCAAACACCTTATCCAAAAATCAGCCACAGAATGATGATTTCAAATGTTGGATTTCACTAAAATCAAACTTGAAAATTTCAACAGTAGATTTAAATTCTCCAAATTGGACAGGCGATAATGAATTATCATCAGAGAATTTCCCATATGCCTATTTAATCATTAGATATAACTCACCTTCCCAAAATATCAACTCATTCCCACAGTCATTACAAGATTTAATCAAATCTCATTTAATTTATTCAATTGATGATGAAAATTTTTCTCCATTGACCTATCAATTATATAAATCTGATAAATTATCTTTCCAACCTACATGGTCTGAATTATTTGAAGATAGGGATATTCGAAAATTACCACCAAAGGTCTCAATCATTAAAAAGAAAGAACCAGAAACTTCCAACAATATTAACGTCAATGAATCAGGACAAGAAAATTTCAGGTATTGGAACGAATTCGATAATGGATCAGATTTTGAAGGTAATGATGCAGGATTTTTCATACCTTTAGAAGACAGTGATGAAGACACTTCATCTAATTTCCCATTTTTCACAAATTCAACGATTGATAAATTTTATGAACTTTCTTTCAAGTTAAATAAGGTATTAAATGAAAAATTACCTTTACTTTTTGAGAACTTAACTAATTCAATAACTAACAACAAAAACGAAAATGATCCTTTATTAACCAATTCAAACCCATACGATGATTACGGTCTTCTATCATCACCTGAAAGATCGTCACCATCAGACGCCGATTCTATAACTTCAAACTCATCAAATTCATCAAATTCATCCATTTTATACACAATAAAAAACTCCAAAGCTGCTCATGATAAATTCATAATCTTTTTAGCACTATCAACTTCATTATTGTCATTATTCTTAACTGTTGTTTCACTAATCATATCTATCTCATTGTTGTCAATTGGTGATGTTTTAGTTAATGATTTTGTTATATTTGTGTTGATTATTGCATTTTTGGTTTCTTTGTTCTTTTCAGTGTTGAGTATCTGTCTTTACATGATGAGTGAAAGTGAAAACAGATCAAATTTACAATCCTTCTTCGTTTGGAGTAGTTTTATTGCAGTTAACTGTATGATTATAGGTGGATTGGTTAGTGTCTTTGGTATTTAGTGTTGTGTATTGTACATTTTTTTTTCACTTCTTAGATGAATTCAAAGTTCCTTGTTTATGTTGTTTTGACATCATGTTGATCATGTGTGTCTATGCATTATGTTGTGTTTATTATTGTATATAGGACTTAGAAATTTCAATGAACTAGTTATAATATCGTTTTATGGTAAATGTGATTCTACAAAAACATTCAGATCGTACATGCTATGTTAAAATTGATATCCAAATCTTTTATAACACCAATTACTTCCATGCTCTTCGAACTCTTGTCTTGTTATCTTAACCTTATTATATAATTCCTCATTCTCACTAAATTTTTTAGCGCATTCCCAACCATAGAAAGTTGGATTTTCAGGTTTACCAATTCTAACATCCCATTCAACAGGTAAGATAATTTTCAATTCATTTAGTAATCTTTTCTCAAAATTCTTCAAATTAAAATTTCCTCCAATTACGATTATATTCGAAACTATCAAAGGTCTTAATAACTCCGGTAGACTGTTTATCGAATCAACTATCGTTTCTATTATTCCGGGTTTGGAGACAATGTTCACTATTTCTGGATGAAAAATCGTTTCTGGAGCACTGAATCTTTCATCATAAAGTTTTAAAATTTGTTGCTCTTGTGGTCTATATTTTAACTTTAATTCTGGAGTTAGAACATAACCTTTTGTGGTGGTATTGAAATCAGGTAGCACATATTCAATCAATTCATCTTTGGCATTACTCTTGATTTTTTTCAATGACTCATTGTAATTCATCGATACGAAACATGTTTGTTCTTTAATGTTATGAACTAGTAGAGTTTCATCAGTGACGTTATAATGTCTAAATGAGATCTGTTCTCTTAATACACCAGTGATAAACCTTCCTCCAATTTCCAATTTCCTGACAGCTTTCCAATAAATAACACCTTTGATAATGGGTATTATCCAAGTACAATTGAATCCAGAATCAATAACTAATTGGAAATCAGAATAATTTTGAATTTCTGAAATGTTATTATTCAATTTAGGTGTCATTAATGTTTCATTATGTTTAAAATTAAATGGAATAAAAGATGAAATTGGTGCTTTGTACAACGATTTGAACCCATATTCTTCAAAGACTATTTGATCTGTATTCATTGATAAATTGGGTAAGGAAAATGGTGTTTCACTTAATATTAAATCGCTTTCGAAAGGATCAACGTTCAATCCAACATCCGTTGATGACAATGCGTAATCCCATATCATCTTCTCTGTTTCCCAGCTTGTTAAATGCCCTTTCTCAATAGGTCTTTTGAATTGTAGCCCAGATATATCACTAACGGTTTTCAGTTGATTTGATATTAAAAGTCTCTTATCTTTGGTTTTGATTATAGCATTCGTTATTGTTTTCACTTCACTGACATCCATTGTGGAATATCCTGCTTTGATATCATATGATCCATTGTCCAATATAAGAACGGGCATCTTTGGGAAGTTTGAAATGCTTTGTGATCTCAACTAATCAAGTCTCATCTTTCGAAAGATTCTTGTAAATTCGGACTTTCAATTCCGACCAAAAACAAAACAAAACAAAAAATGTAAACAAACCGTGTACTAAATATTAAAGATCTCATCCCATCATGAGTTCTCCTGTGGCTAAGAGAAGGCAGATAGGAAGAATCCCTGAGTCTTCTGATGATGATGAATACAATAGTGCCGATGGTGGAGATGTCTCTATGATTGACAAAGAGAATCAAATCGATTCTCCATCAAAAGAACCAAAAAGTCCATCACCAAGATCAGTTACTCCTTTGGCTCCATTAAATCCAAATGTCAAACTACATCCCTTGAAATTAGATCATCCTGGTAATGCTGATGAAATACAAGAACAAGAACAAACAGGGACTCAAGAGAAAAGGATTCATGCTAGATCAGAATCCCCAACAAGAGTAAAACCTTCATTCAATGGACCCGATATGATTCAATTATCACCAATGAAGGGATCCAAAATAAACAGTCAGAAACAATTACAGGAGAAACCATCAGAACCAGTGACGAGATTAGTGATTGATAAGCTTGTTTTAAAAAATTTCAAATCTTATGCAGGTGAACAGATTATTGGACCTTTCCATACCTCATTTTCAGCTGTTGTGGGACCAAACGGTTCTGGTAAATCAAACGTCATTGATTCAATGTTATTTGTGTTTGGATTCAGGGCTAATAAAATGAGACAGGGCAAATTATCTGAATTGGTTCATAACTCTGAAGCTGCTCCGAATCTACAAAGTTGTTCAGTTGATATTCATTTCTTACATGTTACTGATAATTTAGATGATACAACCACTATTGTTCCAGGTAGCGAATTAGTCATCTCAAGAAAGGCATATAAGAATAATTCTTCAGAATATTTTATTAATGGCAAAAGAAGTAACTATAGTGAAGTTACTACTTTTTTGAAAGATAAAGGTATTGATCTTGATCATAAAAGGTTTTTGATTTTACAAGGTGAAGTTGAAAGTATTGCCCAAATGAAAGCTAAAGCAGAAAAAGAAAATGATGATGGCCTATTGGAATATTTGGAAGATATTATCGGTACTTCGTCATATAAATCATCAATTGAAGATTCTTATAAGAAAATTGAAGAGTTGAATGAAGTTTGTCAAGAAAAGGAACACAGATTTAGTTTGGTTGAAAAGGAGAAGGATTCTTTGGAAAGTCGTAAAGATGAAGCTTTAGAATTTTTAGCTAAAGAGAAAAGTTTAGTTGAAAACAAATCCGCTTTATTTCAATATAAAATTAAAAGATCGAATGAAACGATCGAAAAAAGCTCACAAATTTTAAATGATTTGAAAGTTAAATTAGAAAGTGAGAAAACCCAAACTTTAGAATTCAGTAAACAAATCAAATCAATTGAAACTGATTATAACATTTTAATCAGATCATCACAAGAAACTTCAACAAAAATTAAGAATTTGCAAGACTCTCAGAAAAAAAATGACAGAGAAAAAGTCGCAATTGAAGAAAAGAAAAAAAGTTTAGATTCGAAAAGGAAAAAAACTGATAAGCTTCTAGCGGTTGCTATAACTGCATTAAATGAATCCGAATCTAAATTGGGAAGTATTAACGAGGAAAACTCAACTTCTATTGCTGAATTAGATAATTTGAAAAAATCGTTAACTGAAGAGAAAAAACTTTTGGATGAAATTCGTCTTGAATTGACTGATAAGACGAAAGGATTTAGTGAACAAATTGAAGTCTATGAAAAGAAATTACAGCCTTGGAATGAACGTCTTGAACAGAAAAAATCTGAAATCAAATTAGCTGAAAGTCAAGTTCAAATCTTACAAGAAAGAAGAATTCAATTTGAAAAAGACATGACTGATTTACAATCAAGAATAAATGAAATTACATCAGAAATCAATACCCATGAAAGGGTAATCGATCTGTTGAAAGAGGAATTTAATCATAACCAAGAACAAATTTCAATGGGTACTGAAGAATGTCAACAAGCTTCCATTAAACTAGAGGAAATGAACTCTGCTTTGTCCTTCCATCGTCAAAAAACTTTAGAAGCAAGAAGTTCTTTATCGACTGTTCAAAATAAAAATAAAGTTTTAGCTGGTTTAATGAGGTTACAAGATACAGGTCGTATTGAAGGATTTTATGGTAGATTAGGTGATCTAGGATATATTGATGATAAGTACGATGTTGCCATCTCTACTGCATGCGGTCAATTAGATGATATGGTGGTTGAAACCGTTGAAGTTGGCCAACAATGTATTGAATATTTGAGAAAAAACAATTTAGGTTATGCAAGATTTATCTTATTGACAAAATTAAGAAATTTTAATTTAAATCCAATTCATACTCCAAATAATGTCCCAAGATTATTTGATTTAGTGAAACCAAAGGATCCAAAATTTTCAAATGCTTTTTATAGTGTTTTACAAGATACTTTAGTTGCTTCAAATATGAAGGAAGCTAATCAAGTTGCCTATGGTGCTAAAAGATTTAGAGTTGTTACCTTAGATGGAAAATTGATAGATAAGTCAGGTACTTTGAGTGGTGGTGGTCATGTCGTTAACAAAGGTGGTATGAAATCAACTTCACAAGTGGGTGCTGTTTCAGATAGGGAAGTTCTTCAACTAGAAAAAGAATTAAATGAAAAAGAATCTCATTATGAAACTGCTCAAAATACTTTCTATGAAATGAATAATGCACTAAAGGAACTTAGAGATAGACAACCAGAAATTGAATCATTGGTTTCTCAACATAATTTTGATATTGAATCATTGAAAAATGAATCTAAAAATAGCAGCATCAGATTGAAAGAGTTGATAAGGACAAAAGATTCAGTTTTATCAAATAATAATGAGATGTCAAAGGCTGAACTGAATGTTCGTACGTTAAAATCAGAGCATTCTCAACTAGTTGAAGAATCAAAAGAAATTCAAAATTCAATTGATGAATTGCAGGAAAAAATCATGCAAGTTGGTGGTGTTAAATTACGTTTACAGGATTCAAAGGTCGATAGTATCAAACAAAAGATTGAAATTGTTACAAATAAATTAAATCAAAATAAAATTTCAATAAAAAAATTAGAAAATGAGTTAAAACGTTATGCCAAATCAAAACTTGAGAAAGAAGCTGAAATTGAATCAATCACACAAGAGTTAACAGCAATTGAAAAAACTTTTGCTGAGAAGGTTAAAGTTCTTGATAATTATGAAACTGAACTAAACCAACTAATCGAGAATAAAGAAGAATTTGATACAAAAGCAGAAGCCTTAAAAGAAACATTAGATGAAAAACAGCAAAAGATTAATGATTTAAGATCAGCTGAAATCGAGATCGAAAACGATATCAAGATTCATTCTTTATCTGTTGAAAAGGAGAAAAGACATCTACAGAATCATATTGAGGGTTTAAATTCATTAGAACCAGCTGATTACTCCGAATTATTGTCATTCTTGAAAGATGAAACTGAAAAATCTAAATATACTAATCCATCATGTACTGAGTTGTCACCTGATGAAATTGATGGTTTGAATATTGAAGATATCAAAGAAAACATTGAAGAGTTAGAAGAATTTATGTCTAAATCCAAAGTCAACGTTGATATTTTGGAGGAGTTTGGTAAAAGAGCCACCGAATATAACTCAAGAAAATTAGATTTGAATAATTCAGTTCAACAAAGAGATGATATCAAGAAGATGTATGAAGATTTGAAAAAAAAAAGGTTGGATGAGTTCATGGAAGGGTTTAATATTATTTCTGGTACTTTAAAAGAAATGTATCAAATGATCACAATGGGTGGTAATGCAGAACTAGAGTTAGTTGATAGTTTAGATCCATTTTCTGAAGGTATTCTATTCAGTGTGATGCCACCAAAGAAGAGTTGGAAAAATATCTCAAATCTGTCAGGTGGTGAAAAGACTTTAAGTTCTTTGGCTTTAGTATTTGCACTACATACTTATAAGCCAACACCATTATATGTCATGGATGAAATTGATGCTGCTTTGGATTTCAGAAACGTTTCCATTGTTGCTAATTATATCAAAGAACGTACCAAAAATGCTCAGTTTGTTGTCATTTCATTGAGAAATAATATGTTTGAGTTAGCACAACAGTTGGTTGGTATTTATAAAGTCAATAACATGACAAGAAGCATCACTTTGCAAAATCGTGATATGTTAGGAAACACATGATCTTTCTATTTTAGGTATAAATTTAATGAAGTTTTACGTTACATTTACTGGGTTTACTGGATTTACAGACATGTGTCATGTAGTTGTTAACTATTTCTATAGATAAACCCTTTTTATATGTCTCTACCGCGAATTTGATTTCTAGTGTAAACAAATGTAAGGAATCTCTTCTTCTTGAATCTCTTTTAATCATAGTCGTTAACCTTTGATAAAGACCTCAACACTCCCCAAAACAAGCTCTGATATGTCTTCACAGTTTGCCGCTGTTTCTATCAGTAACAACAATGAAAGGTTCAGTTGGGTGTTCTTTGTTGATTGGTTTCTAGCATTTGCATTAGCCATTGGGTTTCTATTTCATTTCCCACGGTTGGTAGGGGTAATTGTATCATTCACCCTAAGACATACCATTGGAAGGAACAGTGATTTCAGGATAGATATACAGTCTATCAGGGTGTCTTTTTTAAGTGGGACAATATTTTTCAGAAATTTAATCATAATTGATAAAGACCAAACATTATGTGCATTAGAGGGTAGCTTTACATGGCGATATTGGCTCTCTAGTAGTAGAAGGAAATTAAAAGAGGTATTTAATGATGAAAGCACAGACCTCAAAGCTAACGAGAAACTCCCGTGTCGGTTTTTGTTAGAAGTTGAAGGTTTAGAATATTTCATCTATAACAAGACAGCGGCATATGATAATTTATTGAGATCTTTAGCTGACGAATTGAAAAAGAAGAGTACATTAAATGAGGATGAAAGAAAGGAAATGGAGGACATTTTATCAACATCTACGGAAACTTCTACAACTTCAGATTACACAGAAGAAATTACAGGTCCGTCAATGATATCATTATTTTATCCACTACAAATAAAAGCAGGCAAATGTGGTATTGTGATTGGAAATAAAACAACACATGCAGTGGTCATTGCTTCTTCAACATCCATAAATGGATCAATTGATCTCATAAACACTACAAACCCACTAGATAAAAATGGTGAAGTATATGATATTGATATAGAAAGATTGGATATTTCATTAAAACCAAATATTTTACATGAAATGGAAGTTGGAACTCCGTTATCAAAATCTAAAAAAGATTCTAAGAACTGGGCAGTTATAAAACATTTTTTGAAAAGAGTTGGTCTAAGTAGAAGAAATGATGAACCTTCTCCTGAAATTTGGAAAGGTTTGTCAAGATATTTAGATGACGAAACTGAGTCAATCACGGATCAGAATGAAGAACAAGAGTTTGATTATGCGAAGTACACTAATATACTTTCCTCAGAAAGTTGTAATTTCAAATACGTGTTTGATTATCCTGGTATTGTTCCTGAAAACCCACCTCCAACAAGTCCATTTGAGGGTTTAGATGTCGGTAATGGTGGATCTTCCCCTAGATATGGTGTTAATATTCTACTTTCTGGTGCTACAATTCATTATGGTCCTTGGGCAGATCGTCAACGACATACCTTGATGCAAATGTTCTCACCAACGATTTGTCGTGATTCTGTACCCCAAAAAAAATTAGTTTCTGGTCAAAGAAGAATTTATACCAATTTTGAAGTTAATGTGGAGATTTTTGATAATTTAATCATCAGAGTACCAACCAGGGAGGTCAGTAAAGATGCTGATTTCAAGTCTCAATACATGGCAAACACTTCTGCTTCCACTAGGCCTTTTGGTTGGATTGAACTTAAAGTTAATAAAGATTCATCCATTTCATTCAGTACATCATTTGTTGCATCGCAAGCAGGTTTTGAAAATAGATTAGATATAATTTTTTTTGATTTGGAAGCTCGATCATCAGTTAATCATGACATTTTTTTAAAGTGCAAAGAACACACATTTTCAGCAGATATTGGATATCCATTGTCTTGGAATGGTCATACTCTTTGGACATTATTCAACAGATCTTCTGGATTTGAAACTTACTTTTTAAGGGAACACATTACGTTACTAGCCGATTTATTTAGTGATTTTGGTTCCGGTGATGCAACGCCTTATAAGCTATTTAGACCGTTTACATATGTCTTTGATTGGAAAATTGATGGTTACAAGTTATTTTTCAACTTGAATGATGCCAATATTGTCAATAATCCATTAGATTTTAATGATAACATCTATCTGTCGTTACAGGGTGACTCAATGAATATATTCGTTAAAGTCCCATTAGATAGTATTATCAGAAAATCAACAATAATTGATTATAAAATTGAAACTCCTGGTTTCTCATTTGTCTTAGATACCCCACCGTGGCATACTTTAAACAATTTCTTAAAAGATAAAGAAGTTGGCAGATCAAAAAAATTTACTGTTCAAGGGTCATACACATATTATCCTGAATTAGGACTTGATACAGTTGATACCATTATTATCTCTTGTCAAGGTGAACATCTTGCTTTACAATGTTACGGTTTCGTTGTGAAGTATATTATGAGCATCAGAGAGAATTATTTTGGTGATTTTACGAAGTTTAAAACATTAGAAGAATATACCACATCGTTGAATGAACCAAAGACAGTAGATGATTTTACTACCAATGCTGCTAGTTATAGTAATCATTTCAAAAGAAGTGAAAATGAGGTTGATGTTCATTTTTCATTCTGTCTAACAGATAGTTGTGCCATTTTACCATCCCATATTTATGACTGTAACACTAATGTTTCACTTCCATTTGAAAATTTAGATATAGATATTAGATTTACAAACTATTATATGGACATGCAAGTTGATACTTCTCCAATTAGAGCTCATTATCTCTCAAAATGTGATCCAACTGAATTACTAGAACTTGAAGAATTCAAATTCAAAGAAAATTGGGATCTTCTTATTGATGTGCTAACCATTCATGGTCATAGAATGTTTGGGCTGCCACCTGATGAACCTACATATTACTGTAAATGGGATATACTTCCAGGTGATATTAAGTTTAATAGTCATATGGAAGCTTTTGATGGTCTATCAAATTCAATAGTTAAGCTAGCCTTTGGATATCAAAATCTTGAAAATAAGTTAGATATTCCTCAACCAGATTTATGGGATACAACTAATCTCAATGTTTTTATTCCTAATATTGATTTCACTTTTAAGGAACCTAGTTTAAATCAAGAAATTAATCTACTTATTTCCTCATTAGATTTGAAGTTTTCAGATATTACAAATTTCAGATTCACTCAAAAGATTAATCTTAACGTTGATAAAATAAAAGCTGATATAAAAGATTTAACTGAAAACAAAATATTACTCGAAATTGAGACATCGTTGAGGGTAACAGATTTTTGTTTAAAGAAAAACTATTCTGAAGTTAAAATAAAACAAGATCAGCATATTCTTGTCCATGATGGGCCATTTCATAGAGTTCCATTTTTTGTTGATGAAGCTTACAAATTTGAATTTAATCAACTTAAAGGCTCAATCATTGCGGGGTTTTCAATTCCATCAGGGAATCCACCAATTAACAGTGATACAGTTGACCTTTTACTTGATGAACTTGGTTTGACTGAAGGATATGATGATGATTTCAGTATTTTTCAGACAGATGATCAATCAAGTACGTCTTCATTCAACTCAATAGAAGCATCCAAAAACACTGAAATAAAAGCAAAGAAAACTATACCAGGTTTTGATATGAAACCAACAACTGATTATGATCCAGAGGAGTACACTCCTGCTTCTAAAGCCGATCCATCGTTAGAAACAGACAATATTATTTTGAATTTAGGTGCTGTTGAATCTAAACTTTGCCTTGAAGCTATTATTGTCCTGTTAAAATTTGCTGAAAAATTTGTTGAAAGAAATCATGAAGGTGTTCTAGATCATTTACAACTTGCGGTTATGAAAAAACTGAAAAAGAAGTTCAGCACAAATTTTTATTGTAAAAATTTGAGATTTATTTGTCCAATTATTGATCTTCAAGTTTCTGATAAATCATGGTCCCCCAAAACCCAAAATTTCAAAGATCTTGATCACATTCAATTTGCTGTCAATTATCCGTCATTTGTTCTATCTTTTGAAGAAAAAAATGGTTTTGAGTATAATAATCTGGCTTTTCATATTGATTCACTATCTTTTATTATTAATAAAGCACACCAAGAGGTTCCCAGTTTTAATTTGAGCTTAATGGATTTAGAACTTTGGTTTTCTAAAGATGAAAAGTTCACTCTGTCTTCCAACTTAGACGAGTTTGATTTGCAGGTTGATATTTCTTCTTTCAATTGGTTGATTACTTTTTCAAACCTTATGCTAAATTATGCTGATGAGTATATTAAGTTAATGGATAACATCAATTCAAAATCAAAGACTTCAGAAATTTGTTTAGTACATCAGGTTGCTTTAGGTAGTTCAAATTTTAATATTGAACATGATCCTGGTGTTATTACAAGACCAGCATATGTGATTAGATTGTCAAAAAAACATATCAGGGCAAATGATAGTTGGAATGTTATTGTCAGGCTTCGTCATATTTTGAACAATCTACCTAAAGATTGGATATCAGAGAATGAAACAAAATGTCCCCAGATATGTGTAGAAGAATCTATGAAAGAAGTTTTGAATGTTTTCAGACAGTGGAGAAGTTGGGAATTTGCTGATATTGCAGAAAGTTTCATTTTTCAATATGTGTTTTCCAGTAAACAAAACAATGAAGTTCATTTGGATTCATCATCAAGCTTTATTCTTAATAACTCCAAAATTTCACTTATTGATGACAATATTGTGAAAACTTATTTTCAAGTTAAAGATTTAGAAGTTTCAACCGTTGAGGAACTCACTCACCCTCAATCCGATGAAGCTGAACAAATTTCCAGAAGTTTATCTGTTAATATTGGTGGCATCAAAGGGGAATTGTCTCCTCTATTATTGAAGTTAGGTGATCTCAGTATTCCTGAGTTTAATGGAACTGAAAAAAAGGCTCACGTATTCCCAGTTAAAAATAACAATGTTGAAAACGAAAAGATTATCACTCAAATCTTGATATTGATTGAGAACATTGATATAAGGCTTGGTCTAAGTAATACATCAGCTGCTCTCATATTGGATAGTATGAAAACTTCTATCATCTCCACAAAAGGAATGTACCTAAAAGATGAAACCTCAATTTTCAGTTTAGCTGATCAAATTCAGATCAACACCTTCTTAGAAAATGAAGAGTTTTCATCTTACACCATAAATTCAATTAACATTGCAAGTGTTTATTACGGAGAACAGTCTAACTGTATTAATTTAATAGACCTTGCTTCTGGAAATTCAAATTTGAATTTGACACCTTCCAATGACGTTGTCACGAAATTTGTTTCAGCACTTGAATTTGATTTATTAAAAGTTCAGAATTTGATAAATGTGCTTTTTAGGAATAAATCAAACAAAGAAAATGAACTCAACAACAAAGGTAGCATTTTTCCTGAGTTTAAAGTTAGAATTTCAAACAAAAACTCAAGTATTGGGATTTCTGTCCTTGATCCGTTTTCTGTTGTCGGTGCCAGTCAAGAATCAGAATTTGCTATCTTGGTTACTAAAAGCAAAATATCAGCTATTTTGGAAGTCGATTATTCAAGTTTAGATATCAGGACTATCAAAGAAAAGTATCCTATTGCAAGAAGTTCCACAAAACGTTTTTCACTTGGTTTGGTATTGTACACTGAAGATAATTCAATAACTGTTTCTTTAGACTCGAATGATCTCACAGTCGCTGTTTCTGATGCCTTTTTTGATTTCGCTCCTATCTACTCATACCTGAATCAGCTCAAGAAAAACATGCAAAAGTTGGGTAATTCTGTTGAAGATTTTGTTTCAACTTTTAAGAATGATGACTCAGATTTAGAAGTTAAGAACTCAAGAAAGCTCGTTGTCAAAGAAATTTTTGTTCATAACCACACTTTCAGTATTGGGACGAAGCTAGATGATACAGTTTATGCCTTTGAAGTCAGTGATTTGTCATTGCAATACTTCAATTTAATCTTAGGGTCAAATTCAAACAACAACTGGCCAGATGGTGAAATGAGTGTTAATAGTACCAAATTTTCTGTTTCCTCAGACCTCATCAGTTCAGGAACCTCTGATGTTGTTGATTTCAGTTTAGGAATGAAAATTACAAATGTTTCAAAATCTAATAACCAGACTTTAGAGGTTGAGTCTACCTATTCCAGAATAATGTTAACTCCTTTAACTTTTTCAAAGATCTTTGAATTGGCACAAGGCTTGAAATATGTTGGTCAAAAACTAGAAGAAATATTTCCAAAGTCTCCTAAACTTGAAATTGATAGTCCAAACTCAAATTCAGATATCTGGGAGAAACTAGGATTTTCTTCAATTCATATTTTGTCATATAACTTCTGCATCGGTTTCATATTTGATAATCATACTGATTCTATACCTGGTTTGATCATTGGTTGTGATAAAGTCTTCGCAGCAACTGAAGGTTCTTTAGGTAAATTATCTATTATTGGTGGTTACATGTCATTAGCAAATAGTTGTACTTCAGATTCTTTTTTCAGTATTGGGAACGAATTGACTCGTCCAAATAGGGCTTACTTACCCAATGTCCAAGTTACTTATGCAATTGTTCATAAAGTAAACTCACAAGAAGTACTAATAAATGTCAGTGGTGAACAACTAAATGTCAAACTTATCACAACTTCTATAGTGTTTGTTGAACAATTGATCTCTTCCATCAGTGTGATTGAAAGACTAATCAAAGAAGGAGTTAAACGTGAGTTTAAAAGTCAAAAACAAACTCCGCAAGAAAGTTATAGTTTACCATCAAGTGTTACATCAATTAAATGCACCATGTCCTTTGATGGTGCGATGGTTAAAATGTCACGGTGGGAAGATTATGAGAATGAAAATGATCCATATGCTTCTTCATTTGAATTAAAGACACCAGCTGTTAAAATTGTTGCTGAATATGCAAGAAGTAGAGGTGCTAAAACTCATTATGCAAATTTTGAAGTCTTCACATTTTCATCGAGTAACGCATTGCATTCTACGTGTGTCCCTGTTTTATATGATATTTGGGAAACTCTGAATATTTCTGGAAGATATTCAAATGATTCATCTGGTCCAATTTCTGAAGAAGAAGAAGAAGAAAACAAACAACAAACTACAACAAGTTTGAAAGATGCACTAGATTTGCTTCATTCACTTCAAATACAATTCATTTTACATATTGATAAGCAAGAATTAACTTTAATTTGTGAACCATCTGCCAAGGTTCAAGCAGTTGTTGGTATTGAAAGTATAGATATCTTTGTGAACTCAAGTCAAAAGATTGATGATTATCCATTATCAGGTACTATCAGTATTGGAGAAGTTAGTGCTTCACTACAACATTCTTTCTCCAGAGAGGTCAGTGCTTCTTTATTGATCCATGAAACTTCATTAACAGCAACTTTATCTGGGGAGGAGAACTTCAAATTATATTCTGCTGTCAGTCTTGATAAAGTTAAGACTTATCTATATCTAAAACAATTACAAGATGTTGATTTATTTATTGATCTATGGAAATTTTCAGATTACATGTCTTCAGAAAATAGCAAACCATCTGAATTAATTCAACATAAAGACGGTTTAACTTTAAAAAAATTCCAACGTGTTTCCAATGATAGCATGATCCCATGGGATATTTATTTTATGGTTCGAGATCTGGATTTTGAAGTTGATCTTGGTCAATCTTTAGGTGTTTTAAGCTTAAATTTTGATAATATCAATGTTACCACTAGAAAAGAATCTGACCGTAAACAAGAATTATTGTTATTTTTCAATGCAATTACTCTTAAATCTGTTGGAAGATTAGGTGGTTACTTAATCATGAAAGAAGTTCAAACTCGTACATTGATTAATTGGTCTATTGTTGGTGATAAATTTGATATTCCAATTGTTCTTTTATCATTAAGTTACGATTTCATTGAAGTCAAAGCATCATTTGATTATAATGTGTTTATGATTGGTAAGATTCAAAAGACTTTATTTACTATTTTCAACGAAGTTGATACGAAAAAAATTTTGAAAGATAGATTAGTTGCCAAAGTTGAATGTGATTCAATTCAGTTGTATATCACTTCATTTGCTGTGGCGAATGTTTTTGATGTTTATAATGCTTTAACTCGTATTCGTCAAGATAACAAGACTTCATATAAACAAAATTTGGAAGAAGGATTTGTCATTCAAGAAGCAGAAACATCATATAAGACGGATAATGATATCATCAACGTGTTGGCAAGTTTAAGAACTGAAGTTAATGTTAAATTAGGAAATCTCTTAGTTCATGTGTATCCAGGTTCTTTATTAGATTCACAAGTTTTAATCATTAGGATTGGTGGATTGTATTCCAATTTTGATCAAGATTTTATTGAAGAACAAAATAAAACAAGAACTGATTTGAAATTAGAATTAAGTCATGTCAACGTTTCACTTTCAAGTTTTAAAAATCAATTAAAAGAAGATTCAATCATTTCATATCCAATTGATGATTTTATTCAAAATAGTTCAAATGCACAAGGTGGTAGTATTTTCATATTTCCTGCACTGAAAGTTGAGATGACAACATTTATTAGACCTGTTTCTACATTAGTTGAATATACTTTCAAGAGTTCTTTTGGAGGTAAAGTTGATATTCGTTGGAATTTAGGTTCAATCAACTTCATTAGAGAAATGTGGATGATTCATGTTAAATCATTATCTTCAAAAATACCAGTGGATAAAAAACATACAAATGGTTCTGATGAGAAAGTTCCATTATTTATGGATGAAAAACTAGATGAAAAAATTAAAGATGTTACTTTAGGTAATAAATATCAATACGTTCCATTAGAAGATCCACAAATTGAAGTTCCTCAATTAAAAGAATTAGGTGATGCCACTCCTCCATTAGAATGGTTTGGTTTGAATAGAAGGAATTTTCCTGGTTTAACACATCAATTTGTCATTTTCAGTTTACAAGAATTAGTTCAAGAAGTTGAAACACAATATGCATGGGTCTTAGGTAAAGCAAGATAATAAAAAGAAGCAAGATAATAAAAAAAAGAAGCACGATAATATAAAAGAACAATAATTTTACGACTATATATTTATTTACGAAACGATTATATTAATATATCTATACGAACATTAATCTTTTAAGCTGTATTTTCCTGAATTATATTTAAGGACATCATTTTTAACGTAATTTTGTAGCGATTTTTCAAGTTGTTCGGTTGTTAAAGTGTAATTGATTTCATTGGAAACAACATTAGTTAAAAATTTTTGAATTTTAATTGAATCCATTGAACCTAAATTTTTTAACATACCCACAATAAATGGCCAAAATTTTGAAAGAGAATTATCTTGACTGTTAATTTTTGTGAAATTTATCTGTTCTGAAAGTTGATCACCCTTTGAGATTTCTAATACTTTATATTCATTATCGTTGGTAAATTCTAAAACTCCCATTTGAATCCAATACTCCAAAGTTTGTTTAGCTAAATCTAGTGGCATATTCAAGAGTTTGATAATTTCATCAAATTTTAAAGATTCAACCTCATTGAAACAATAAATAACTGACGCTTGAGCAGGAGATACATTTAAAGATAATGTTCTATCGGATAATTCAAGTTCAATAGAGACAACACCAGAATCAACCCATTTCAAACTTCTTCCCTTTTGATGTAATGAATAATTCATAAAGTATAAATCAATTTGTTTTTCAATTTCAAGAGGTAAATTAAAATTCTGATCATTTAATTCAGGCCAATATAGGTAAGATAATAAAGAAAAATGGAAATTATCTGAAATCTGATGATTTTGTTGATGTATTTTATGATCAATTATCTGAGAATCTGAAATATCTTTAATCATTATATCAAGATTGTTTAATTCATTTTCTTTAAACTTCCATTTTAATTGGTTTATTTTTTCTTTGATATCTTCAACGTTATAATCATCTGAAATTTTCAATAATTTTTTAGAGAAATTGTTTACCAATTCAGTGATAAATACCACTTTTGAATCAAAGATGGAGATTAAAGATTCAATTATGCCTTGTTTTATAAAATCTGGTAAAGCATCAACAGGATCAGGAAACCATTCTAAAGTTAAATTATTAATAGTTTTGGAAGTTTTTTTGGATAGTTCATCAGATAATGATTTTAAAGGGTTTGAATCATAACTTAGTAAACCATTTACGATATTTGGGATGGTGTCAGATCTTTCTTTCAAGTATTTTCGTATTTGTCTTGATGCATTATCTAATAGGACAGATCTTGGATCGATGATTAAGAATGATTTTATAGTGGATATGAAGAACAAAATGATATCGTTTGTGTTACTGCCTGCGTGTAATAAATTTTGAGAGCAACTATTAGTGAAGGAAGTGATTAGATTTGATCTTTGAGATGGGTCTATTGTTATTTTCAAATCATTTAAAGCAGGTATAGAGTTGGGATAAGAAGCAACGATATCAAATATTTCATGAATTCTCAATTTCGCTATTTTCTTCTTTGATAGTTCTGTTTGATCAAATTCATTCAATATAGATCTATTCCAAATTCCTTTGAACGATTCAATTTTAGCGTTAAGTTGATCTTCCTCATTTAATATTGATACTTCTGTAAGATCCCAATCAATTGATCTGAGGAATTCGATATCGTGTTCAGATAAGTGAGATAAAGATTTGATTGTGTTTTTGATACAACATTTCAACGATCTTTCAAATGAAACAAACTGATACTCTGATAAGGATAGATAATCTAATGGGAACATGTAGTAATCTTTGATCTTTCTTAGTTGCTCAATCTGTGTGGTTTGTAAACCGTTGATGCTGTTCCTCATTGAGTCTTCATAGGAAATAATGATTGAGTTCATCGCTGGGGTCTTTGATAGGCTCTTTATAGCAGCTCTAGCTCTTTGACTTGGTTCAGTATTCCGATGATCTAATAACCAGTTTGCCAGTACATCGCAGTCACTTTCAGCAGGGATTTCAGGCCTTGAGAATACAGTGTTGAATTCTTCCAGAGTGATCATGGCGAACGAATAATAATGAATAACGAATAATGAATGGATAAAGAGAGGAATTGACACAAAGATTGGTTATTCTTCTGTTTACGTTTACGTCCCATCGCTGTGTAACCGTCAGTAGTATTCAGTTATTTTGTAAAGAGTGAACTCTCGGCCCAGTTAGAGCGACACTCCCAGTAATGTCCCGCCAGAGTCGCCACCAGAAACAGCTGAGGGACCAGTTCATTGACTTCACACAGACGACGGGGGCCATTGCGGACCAGTTCTTGCAGAACTCGCAGTACGATCTGGAATTGGCCATCAACAACTTTTTGTCGTACCAGGCTTCAGGCAGCTCAAAGGACAACAAGTCACTGAGCGCCATCTTCGACAAGTACAAAGACCCGAGCAATGAGGACGTGATAGGCATAGACGGCACGATGCAGTACCTGGAGGACCTGGGCTATGAGCCAGAGGACAAGGTGACGCTGGCATTAGCAGAGTTTCTCAAGTCACCATCTGTTGGAGTGTTTGAGAAGAGAAGTTTCATTCTTAAATGGCAGTCTGTGTCTGCAAAGACGTTGGCTGGTATGAGAAAGCATCTTGATGAGCTCGACGTGAAGCTGGACACGGATGTTGCTTATTTGAAACAGGTGTATCAATTTGCATTCACTTTCTTACTGGAGGAAGGTCAAAGAACTCTACCACTAGACACTGCCATTGCTTACTGGGAGCTGCTGCTAAGGCCTAGATACGGTGACAAGATTGATGATTGGGTGCAATTCCTGACAGAGGAGTGGAAGCAGGCCATCTCCAGAGACTCGTGGAACATGTTCTTTGTGTTTCTACAAGAGTTTGAATCTGATCCAACTTTACAGAACTACGATGACACAGCTGCCTGGCCTAGTCTAGTTGATGAATTCGTTGAATATTTCAAAGAGAAGCTGCATAAGAATGATGGTGACACATAATAAACATCAATATGAATAAATGACCTGATCTGTGAGTGTCATTATCAGTGAGTGTATAATATATATCCTCTTCTTCTTCTTCTATAATCATTTCATACCGTGCGCTCATAACAGAATATTCTACTTTATTTCCGGGTAACGTTGTTTTCTGCTCTTTGAAAAAAGTAAACAACAAATGAGAAATCAATCTGTGGATAAATTCAAGCTGGAAATGAGTCAACCAAATAACAGCCAACAGTTGGCACAGGCACAAGCACAAGCACAAGCACAAGCACAATCAACACGTACCATGAGCGTCCAACCTCAGCAGATCCAACAGCTCGTCAGACAATGTAACCTGGAAGTTGAAAAAGCTAAAGAATTGGGTACTGATACTCCAGCTGGTCAAGAACATATCAAGAAGGCTCAACGTATCAAGAGCATGCTGATGCAATACCAACAGCAACAAAGGAATGCTGCCAACAACAATAATGCAAATAATAGTAATAACAATAATAGTAATAATAATGGAAACATCAATAACAACCAAGCACAAGCTAATCCACTGAATCAGCAACAATTTCAATCAAATTCTCCAGCACCTCAACAAACCCAAATTCAACAACCAAGACCATTAAATTCTGCTAATCCTCAATTGAGTAATAATATGAACTCAAGAATCCAAACTTCATCTCCAGTTATTGGCCAAAACATCAATAACAACATACCTTCGCAATCTAATTCACTAGCTTCTCAAGCGAAATCACCAATGCAACAGTTACAACAGCTGAAACAAGTTTTAAGTGATACTACAAAAAAACTGAAAATTATAGATGAAGCTAAAAAATCAGGTACTTTATCTCCTGAAGCATTAGCCAAAATTACACAACAAGAACAACTTTTAAGAGATCGTTTTACGAGTTATAAAACTGCTGCTATGAACTTAACTCAACAACATTTAAAACAACAGCAACAAAATCAAAATCAAAATCAAAACATTAACTCTCAACAACAATTACAACAAAATAGAGTTCCACAATCAGCTAACAATTCTAATATCCAAATTTCTCAAAATCAATCATATGGTCAATTACCTCAAGCAAATAATTTTGGTTTACAAGGAAATCAAAATAATCAACCAAATATTAACAATAACAATAATTTCCAATTCCAACAACAACAACAACAACAACAACAAATCGGTTCATTACCTCTTTCAGTTCCTACACCACAAATTCCTCAACCTCAAATCAATAAACAGCAGTCACCTATTTTATCTCAGAACCAAAATGGTACAAATTATCAACAAAATATACCAAACGTTCAATCTCCAGTATTGCAAAAAAAAATCGTCCAATCAACCCAAGCTTCACGTATTGGAACACCTCAACCATCAAATGATTTCACTCAAGCTCCAAATGCTGCTGGTAAAATTGGCTCCTCAGCTTCTCCAAATACACCAGTGACTAACGTTAATGCAGCTGCAAGACCAAGTGAAAGTGCAGCAAACTCCACAACATCAGGAGCAAACATCTACAAATCTTCTGTTCCTTCTATTAGTATTCCTGCCAATTTATCCATTAAACAACCATATCCTGTTACATCAAGTCAAAATAGACCAACATTAACTGGTGGTAATGGAATATCAGCACCTGCATTAACAACTCCTGCATTATTAAAACTGCCTCCATTTGAATTACAAAATGATAGAGTTTTATCAAAGAGAAAATTAAGTGAATTGGTTAAAACTGTTGGTGCAGATGAAGGTGATGGAGAAACCACAATTGATGGTGATGTTGAAGAATTATTGTTAGATCTAGCTGATGAGTTCGTTACAAACGTAACTAGCTTTGCATGCCGTTTAGCAAAACATCGTAAATCAGAAAACTTGGAATCAAAAGACGTTCAACTACATTTAGAAAAAAATTGGAATATTAGAATTCCGGGATTCTCATCAGATGAAATCAGAAGTGTCAGAAAATGGCCTGCTAATCCTTCTCATACTCAAAGAGTCCAGGGAATCAGTATCTCTAAATCTGTGGATCAAAACAAATAAAACTAAACTTTGATATTTTTGACGTGAATTGTATGAATCTTTCAGCTTTCAGCTTCAAATCCGATTATGTAATAAGCTCATCGCCAATCGCCAAAAATTTTTTTTCTTGTTAAAAAAATAACACTAAAATCTATAAAAGTCTACTGAATTAACTACTTAATTAAAGATGGTTAAATCGTACCAGCGTTTCGAACAAGCGAAGTGTTTCGGGGTCATCACTTCAAGATCGAACATTGTTTGGTTGGAACCAACTAATAAGACCTCAGCTGGCCAAATCATCACTGGTGGTTTAGAAGAAGTTTTGATCTGGGACATTAAAACTGGTGAATTAGTTAAGAGATTAAGAGACGGTCTACCACCAGGTGCATCTGACTCAAAGCTATCCAAACCATCAGAAATCACAACCGTCGTGTACCATCCAGAGACAAGCATTTTAGGTTGTGGTTATGAAGATGGTTCTATCAAAGTTTGGGATTTAGTCTCAGGTACCGTATTGATCAATTTCCATGGTCATAAATCAAGTATCACACTACTGAGATTTGATGTAGAAGGTACTAGACTGATTTCAGGTTCAAGAGATTCAAATATAATTTTCTGGGATCTTGTTGGTGAAGTTGGGTTATTCAAATTAAGAGGTCATAAAGATCAAATCACTGGACTTTGGTTTAACGAAGAATATTTGATCAGTACAGGTAAAGACGGACTAATTAAGCTATGGGATTTGAAATCACGTCAGTGTGTGGAAACTCATGTCGCTCATACTGGTGAATGTTGGAGTTTAGGAATATTTGATAATTTAATCATTACAAGTGGATCAGAAAATCAATTAAAAGTTTGGAAATTCGATTTACTTAAAAATGAAAACAAAATTGAAGAATTTGGTTCTTTTGAAAAACAAAGTAAAGCAAGAGGTTGTGAAATTTCTTTCAAAAAAATTGGATCAAATTTATATTTTTATATTCAAAATGCTGATAAAACTTTAGAAATTTTTAGAATTAGATCAGATGAAGAAATTTCAAAAGCTTCTAAAAAAAGAGAAAAAAGATTGAAAGAAAAAGGTTTCGAAGATGAAGAAATCGTAAATGCATTGAAAGAATCAGCAATTAATATGTTGATCCAAACTTATAAAACAATTAGATCAAGCTTTAAAATTAACAGTGCAACTTGGTCAAACGTTTCAAGTTCCAAATTAGATATAATATTATCAACATCAAGTAATACTTTAGAACTATACACAATAACATATTCCAACAAAGAAGTTTCTCCACCTATCAAATCATTCACTGTTGATTTACAAGGTCATAGAACTGATATCAGATCAATAGACATAAGTGATAACAATAAACTAATAGCAACTGCATCAAACGGATTATTGAAAATTTGGAATACATTAACCACTAATTGTTTAAGAACTTTTGAATGTGGTTATGCTTTAACTTGTAAATTTTTACCAGGTGGTTCCCTAATTGTTATTGGTACAAGAAATGGTGATATTGAACTATATGATTTGGCCACATCAACATTAGTTGAAAGTATCCAAGGTCATGAAGGTGCTATTTGGTCATTAGACTTAAATTCAGATGGTAAAACTTTAGTAACTGGTTCAGCTGATAAAAAAATCAAATTTTGGGAATTTAAAGTTGATCCTGAAGAAAATAAATTCAAAATTTTACATCAAAAGACTTTAGAATTAGGTGAAGATATTTTAGCTATTAAAATCTCTCCAAATTCTAAATATTTGGCAGTTTCATTATTAGATAATACCGTTAAAGTTTTCTTTTTCGATACATTGAAATTTTTCTTAAGTTTATATGGACATAAATTACCAGTTTTATCCATAGATATTTCATTTGATTCTAAATTATTAATCACTTCTTCTGCTGATAAGAATATCAAAATTTGGGGGTTAGATTTTGGTGATTGTCATAAATCAATCTTTGGTCATCAAGATTCAATTATGAATGTTAAATTTTTACCAGAATCTCATAATTTTTTCAGTGCTGGTAAAGATGGATTATTAAAATATTGGGATGGTGATAAATTTGATTGTATTCAGAAATTAAGTGCTCATCAATCTGAAGTTTGGAGTATTGCCGTTGCTTATGATGCTTCATTTGTTGTATCAACTTCTCATGATCATAGTATTAGAATTTGGGAAGAAACTGAAGATCAAGTCTTTATTGAAGAAGAAAAAGAAAAAGAAATGGATGAATTATACGAATCTACATTGTTATCAAGTCTTGAAGGTGATGATATCACTAAAAGATCTAACAAGAATGATGAGGAAAATAATGAAGATACCGATGAAGTGACAGGTGTCAATCAACAAACTCTTGATACATTAAAAGCAGGTGAGAAATTATTAGAGGCATTGGAATTAGGATATAAAGATATTGAAGATAGTTTAGAATATGAACAAAAAATTACACAATGGATGAAGAGTAAAATTGGAGAAAAACCAACTAGAACCAGTAAAGATCCATTATTATTAGCATTAAATAAAACAGGATCAGAATATATTTTAGAAGTTCTAATTAAGATTAAACCATCCCAATTAGAAGATGCGTTATTAGTTTTACCATTTTCATTTGTTTTGAAATTTTTCAAAGTTATTAATTCATGGTGTAAAAACAATTCAATATTGAAAGAAAGATTAAATCTAATTTGCAGAGTTTTATTTTTCTTAATAAGATCAAATTTAAATGAATTGAACAGTTTAAAAAATGAAGATATCAAAAAGCAACTAGATGATGTTAGAAATCAATTGAGAATTGAACTAAAGTCAAATTTAAACGAAATTGGGTTCAATACTCAAGGTTTAAAATTTTTGAAAAATCAATGGAATTTAGAACATAATTTGGAATTTATTGATGAGTATGAAAATAGAGAAAATATTGATAAGACTTCACAAAAAAGAGCTTATCAAACATTAAAATGATAAAGAAAAACAAATGTATAACGTCAATAAACTAGAAATCAATATTAACGCATGTAAAAATTATACAAACTTTCATTCAAATTTTCATTCAAATTTAACGGTCAATCCAAAAAAATTCTTCAAATACATAATAAAACTTGATAATAAAATCAAACTTAAATTATCTATACACGAACTTTTTTAAGCCCATTTACCTAACAATGCCATTAAACCAGCACCCCAGCACATGATGAAGAATGCTAATAATGATTTTCTTAAACCATGTTCACCTTTAAATTGATTAGAATATAAGAATTCATGAGCCATTAATTCAACAAGACCAGTATAAATTAGAATACCTGCAGAAATTGCATCAAAACAACCATTTGTAATTAGTGCTTTTCTACTACCTGGAACGAAAGAATGTCTAACACCAATACCAATGGCAATTGCAACTGGAGTGACTAATGCAAATGCTAAACATAATAACCAAGGAGTGAATCTTCTTGCTCTATCCCATGGAGTTTCTGCAATTCTTGTACCTAAACCTAAACCTTCAAACATTTGATGGAAAACAATAACGATGAATAAAGTATTGAATTCATCACCTGCCACTGCTAGTGATAACCCAATAAAGACGGAATGGAATAAAATACCAAATTCTAAGACAAAAACAGAGAAGACTTGACCTAAATAACTTTCTGTATTTAAATGTTTATGATCTGGTGAAACTGATTCAGGATCTTGATGTTCAGCATCATGACTATAATGATTACTACCAATCATTTGAGATTGATTGTTTTTATTGATTTCTTGTTGATTAGCTTCATCTTTAATTAGTTCTTCTGTTGAATCATCATGATGATCAAGTTCACCAAAATGAGAATGCACATTGTCTTTAAAACCAGCAGCTTTAGAAACATAGTAATGAGCAACGATTTCAGATAAGAACACAGCAAATAAAGACATTAAACAAATACCAAAAGCCCATGGATATTCTGCAAAAGTACCACCTAAACATTCATTACCCAATGCATCAGATGCAGGTTCTAATAAATGAATAAACCCAGTGGCCAAGATAACACCTGAACCAAAGAATTTAGCAATGAACCAACACCAGTTAGGTAATCTAACAAAAGAGTATCTTGAAGATAGTAAAGGGAAGTAAACACCAATTGCAGAAGAGATAAGAATCATGAATACAGCAAGAATTCTTAAATTATCAGATCCTTCATAATCATTTTCTGTGTCACATTGAACAACAGCATCATCATCATCGTCTCTTTTAATAAATAGCTTGGCTATTTGTCTGACTGTATGACTCATTATATTTATGAGAATATTAGTTTGATAATGGTTATTTGATTGGAATGTGTAGAATTTGATGTGATTTGTTGTAGTTTATATATGAATTAAGGATTGGAATGTAAGAATAATATATATACACAGTGAAGTGGTAATAACCAACCTGGTAGGGATTTGTTCAGGAATTTCAGGTATAATAGTGGAGATTAATTGTATAAATTTTTTCATTGTTACCTTAATGGTTAAAAAAATATACATCACCTTGGTGGTTTTTTTGACGGAAAAAAGAAATTGGCATAAAACAAAAACAAGAAATGTATCAAGACCGTTAAGAAAGCTTGTCTTAGTGAATTTATTATGGGAGTTCCGAGCCTGGAGTCTGGAGATGATTGACAAGAAATATGGCTAAGAAATGTTTCTGGAATCAATTGAATCAGTGTAATTTGAGGTACAACAATTTTTGATATTATTTTGAGCCCTAGAGTATAATGCGATGATCTTACAACTTATAACTACAATAGTCAATAAATGAACTATGTATTTGATGTAAGGATATGCACGAAAGTCTATATAACCTTCGAATGGAACTTCAATTCATTAGTAGAATAATAATCACGAGACTGTATCACTTTTAATTCACATTGTTTCATTAATTCGAAAGATCCCATTTTTGATTTGATATTTAAATTATTATTATTCGTTAATTTTAAAACATTGATCATTATAGTTAAAACTTGATTGACTGAAGAGTTCAACAATTCCCTTTCATTGAAAACGAGTTGATTTTTATATATCTTATCAATCAATAAACTTGAAAATAAATCACCAACTCCTGTGAAATAAGAATCAATAAATGGAACTTCAAAGACTTCACTGATGATTTCATTCCCGACTAACTTCGACGTTATGATCAATAACGTATCATCATCATTATATTTCCCATCATCTTCTTGTAATTTCAATGATGAAATAACAACATTATTAACTTTGAAATAATTATGTAAGATCTCCAGACTTTTCTTAACATCTTTGATACTTACAATCTTAAACCCAACCAACAATTCAACTTCAAATTGATTAGGTGTAATGATATCAACCAAACCGTTCAGTAATATCTCTTTATATATAGGTATAACATTTTCATTAACGTATAATTCACCTTCATCGCCCATAACTGGATCCAATAACCATAAACATTCCTTGTTCTTTTCTTTGATATCTTTCCCAATTTCGCCCACTATTTTCAAAGATTCAGAATCAGGGATATAACCAGTCAATAAAGCGTTATAATTAACGTTTAAATTTTGTAAAATTGGGAAATAAACTTGTGAAATTTCCTCACTTGAAACTTTAGAGCCTTTGACGGTTCCATAACCTGTATGATTTGAGAAATTCACAGTGTTTAATGCATCGACATCCCATCCTTGTGTTTGCAAAGGGAACGTGGAGGCCTTGTTTCCAACGTATCCATGAACGACATGAGATTGGATGGTCAGTATTGAATGAATTGGTTCAAGTTGCATTGATTATGTGATTCTACTGAAATTTTAGTGATTATGAGTTTATATGTACAGGGAGAATGTGGTTTTTCTGTGATGAATGAGAGTGGTGGTGTGTGATGCAATGTTTTCTAATCTATTATGTTATTATTGTTGTTATTGTTGTTGTCTTCATTATTGATTTTTATTTATGACTCCGAAAAAAAGATAAGACACAAGTGACAAGAGTCAACAATTATTATGTTGTAGTGACAGTTAACACTTTGATTACACTCTGTTTTCCCGTTCACCCTCAAAGAGTTTAGAGGTACCAGGTGGTCCATATTAAAAGGAACTGTAAAGTAATCAAGTCGTAAGCACTTCACAATTGGGTATAAGAACAATACAACAATAATGATAATAGAGTGATAACCTACTACAAAGAACATTCTATATTTAAAATTTATTTATTTATTGATTTATTTATAAGACAAAACTTCTCAAGATGCAAAAGTAAAAAAAAAGTGAAATGATGAGATAATTGTAAAAAGAAACCAAACACACACGCGTATATATAAAGAACCAGAATGAACTGATATAAAAAGACCAAATTATGACAGCAAATAAAAACAGAAAAAAAACATTATGAAAAGGTAAAATGATGGTATTAAAAACGATGATGATAAAAATCTTACTGAATAATAAGGGTAGCGGGGAGTCTAAAAGGTGTTTCATAAATAATTAGTCTCGGTTGATGAATTGGTTTGATTTCATGAGGTTGAGAGTGATGTATGGTTTTTATATGGATATGATATCATCACGTAAATAATAAATGAGAATTAACAAATGAAAAGGTATGAGGGAAAATGAAGTTTCATTCATTCAGTGTAATAACCACCAAAGACATTCCAATGAAATCTAACTAATAATGATATTCTTGAACTGACACCATTGATATCATCGTCATCATTATGTTCTTCAATATTATTGTTGAGGTTATCATCGTTTAATGAATTCAAATCTTTAAACAAATTTGAACTCAAATTTTTATTATTTGTCGTATTAACATTTGGAATCAATGAAGTATTAGATTCATCAATTTCAATGACTTTTTCAGTGATTTGTTTGAAAATTTTAGCTTCGATTAATGAATAAGCTTTTGAAGATGGTTGAGTTTGTTTGATAAGCCAATTGAAGGCCATGTTTAGTTGTGAATCGTTGATTTCATTATTATCTTGTTCATTTGCACGACGGACTAATTGTAATGCGATTGAGCCGATATTTCTTGTCCATTTGATATTTCCATCATCATCAGTTATTATTGAGATGATTTCATTTTTCAAAACGTTTTGATAATTTTTTTGTAATTTTAAATCATTTTTATTATTACCATTATTTTTCAATAATAATTGACGAAATAATATGAAACAAATTTGTAAACAAACTAATTGTCTGATGTTTGCTCTTAAGATGATTAATCTTGAATGATCAAAAGTTAAAGAAGTTGGGAATTCGTTAATCATTTTAGAACAAGATAATAAATTTAAAACAGCTTGAATTAAATTTTTCTTTGGTGATGATTCTAAAGTATTATTTGATTTAAACCAATTAATTGAATCATTTATGTTTAATTTACATCTTGAAATCATTTGATTAAAATAATCTTTTTCAAATTCAACGGCAGTTTCAATTAAAATAGGTCTCAATATTCTAATTTGATGATTTGCAACGTCTAATTTCATTGCTTCTAAAATATTGAAAATCATTTTCAAACCATCGATTAATTCATCGAGAGAATTGTTTAAAGAATAATTATGAAATTTTGAATTCATTTCATCAACCCAAGAATCTCTCATTGGAGCACAATGAGATTTAAATATCATTGATAACCAGTTTGATAAAGATAAGAAATCTAATGAGTTGTTGGATAATTGTTGATTGATTAGATCCAAATCTAATACGTCATTAATCAAAGTTTTATCCTTTAATGGTAAAAGACTTAATAAAATCTCTCTTAAAGTTTGAAATAAAATTGGTAATTTTGATGAATTTTTATTAAATTTGATAACTTTATGGATGAAAATTTGATTGATTTCAAATTTTATTGAATTCCAATATTTTTCATAAGAAATTTTCTTACGTTTACCTCTTTCACCATCTAAATTTGGTCTAAATTGTAATTGTGGATCAAATAGAATATCATGTCTTAGTTGAGGGTTTTTCAAAATCTCAGTCAAATCTATCTCTCTTAAAGATTGGATATTAACAGGAGGTAAAGAATGATGGTTAGAAGATAATTTATTAGAAGATAATTCACTTGAAACTAATTTTGAGTTGAAAGAGATGTTTGGTAACGATTTTGATCTAAATTTTCTAATTTTAGAGTTTTGTAGAAATGTTCTAGATTTTGATTTCAATTTAGGTTCATTATTATTGTTGTTTGTGGTAGTATGGTTATTATTGTTATTATTATGGGTATTTGAAGATATTGGAGTAGAGCAATTAGTTGTTGAAATGAACTGATTTTGTTTTAGATTGTACATTAAATTAGACGATTCAATGGAGTCTGATGAAGAGGGAGTTGATATAGTTATTGGAGTTGAATTTTCAGGGAGGGAAGAGGTTAAAGCGTCATTTAGTGGTGTTGATAATTGATCATTAGGGATCATATTTTGGGACGCATTATTGTTATTATCATCATCTAATCTAGCTCTTTTGATTTGAGTTTCTTGAGATGATGCGGATGCTGATTGAGAGATGTTTCTCTTGGAAGTGTCAAAGAACACTTGTCTAAATTGAAGATTTTCTTCATGGAATATATGATCATTTTGATCTTTATTATTAAAGGTCATTTTTGATGGACAGTGAGGGTCAGTTTTTTAATTTTTGAGTATTATTTTTGGAAAGTGTTAGCTGTGATGAGATTTATATATATAATAGTGTGGGAATATAGTTGAAGTGGGTGTGAATAAGAGAAGTTTAAGGGAAATCAAAATAATTTAAAGGAATTGAAAGATAATTTTTAGTTTTAAATAAAAATTTGATGAAAAATTTCTTTTTATTTTTTGTTTGCGGAATTTCTTTTTTGAGATTTTGATTTCGAGAAAAAGAAAACAATTTGTTAGTGAAGTATCACTATGATACTATGATACTATTACTATTATACACTAGTGACTATATATACTCATATAGTATTTACCACCATACTCAATATACTTTGCACTGTACTCTACACACTTTACTCCAGAGTCCTTAGTACATACTATCAGTGTGAATCTCCCGCAGCGGATTAAATCTTACAAGCACCACTATTAGACTTCAGTATCTTCATATAACACATACATGATACTACCCCACCACTACATCACTATCACCGTACCCTCTGCCATCCAGTATTATACTATACACACTATATATAGTATATACTACATCACTCTACCAATTACTTCCCCATAATGATATCACTATAATATGTCTTACTATGATACCCAGAGTCTGATCCATACTAATTATACCATACACTTGGTACTGAGTCTAGACTCTCACATCACAGATCATTGATAGAGGAGTTACGAGTACACTGTACACCCACCAATGTAGTCCCTGATACTATATTATATCACATATCTATCATACATTATTATACGTTATCTGACTAACTTCGTTTCTTTTCTTTTTGATTTTTGGTTTTTGGTTTATCCGGATTATATAATGATGACATAATAATATATCCGAGATCGGAATAACTTCAACCGAGAGTATCAAATACTGTATAATACCCACACCTCTTTATGGAAACAGTTTGAACATATAACCCCATAATGTTCTTCAAAAGACTCGTCTCGTCTTATGCACCAATCTACTTTGGTACGCACTCATTAAACAGATTCTCTTTCCTCAGATCAAACACCCAATTCATCAAACAATCAATAACTTCTCCCCATTCACAATTCATATTCTTTCAAAATAATAACCCAATCATCGACATTAACACTCATGAATTATTCAAATCAAACTATCATTCAATTTCAGATGTAAATAAATCACTGATCGATCAATGGATTGACCATAATTCCACTCAATCTACTGAGATTGTAAAATCTCCAATCATCCATTTCTTAGGATTGAATCAACAATCCAATGATGATAACGTCTCCGGTTTCTCATTCAATCAATATCAAGGAACCCCTTTCTTTGCTATCGATATAACTAACCATAAATCCTTCGAATCTGACATCTACCTTACCGATTCAATCAAACAATTAACAACAAGAGAATCAATCAACGATCAATTATCATACTTTGAATCAAACATTTTCACCCAATCTAAAATGTTTCTTGATTGGTTATCATCCACTAAATTCTGTAAAGGTTGTGGTTCTCATACAATCCCAATCCATGCTGGTTCTCAACTATTATGCTCTTCTCATTCCTCCCTTAATTGTCCTGTGAAATCTGCTCCTGTTTCAAATGCTTCCTTCCCAAGATTAGATCCAGTGTTAATCTCTTGTGTAATGAACTTCACAAGGGATAAAGTCTTACTGTCAAGACTACCTCATTTCCCAAAGGACATGTATACCCATATTGCTGGATTTATTGAACCTCGTGAAACTATTGAAAATGCAGTCAAACGTGAAGTTTGGGAAGAATCAGGTCTTCATGTTAATAAAGTTGATATGATTAGATCTCAACCATGGCCATTTCCTCAAAATATCATGATTGGTTGCATTGCATTCGTTGAAGGTGAAAATTTTGATCTAACTCATGATAATGAATTACAAAATGCAATGTGGGTTGATGTTAAAGATATCAAAGAATTGGTTTATGAAGGTGTCGAAAGTGATTCTTTGATAAGACTTGAGAAATTCCAGTACGCTTTACCTAATGATAAAACATTAGCAACTAAATTGTTTCAATACGTCGTTGATAAATATGCTTAGATAACTTTAGATAAATTAATGTTTCTTCCATTTGGAATTGTAAAAATAATATGATGAATAATTCAACCACTAGTACCACTGACAATCACAACTCTGAATCAATAACCTCTTCTAAAACTTCAGCTATTGATTACTTGATGTCTTCCTGTAGGAATTAATACTGTTGCAACATTGATAAAATGTTGTTTGCATTATCAACACTTTCGGTGAACTATCTATAATACCTTACGGATAACTTACTGATATTAATGCCAACACCAATTTATGGTTGTGAAAAAGTAAATGATCTTCAGTTCAAATTTTAACAGTCAATGAGTTACGATGAGAGGAGGCATCCTTGAAGAGATTAGTGTTTTATAATAAAATGGTCTGGCCTGAGATAAAGATATCTTACGTTGTGGAAATTAAATTTTTTTCAAAGTAATTTTATCAGTACGTTCTGTTTTGAATAATCTCCATTTCTGAATAAAGTTTGACAAAATTCATGAGTATAATAATCAATGGATCACTCTAGTGATTAGATGAAACTAACGTTGTAATCTCTTACTGGAAGATCTCTTGAACTGTTACGCTGTAATTGAACGGTCTATATTGATTATTAAAGTCTATATAAAAATAATTGTAAAAGTGCAACAAACGATTTATATAGTAAATATTCCCGAAATGTGGTCTGACCAATAATCTCTAGAAAATTGATCTAGAAGTTAACTTGAAGTCTCGACAGATAGATGTCTCAAAATGGCAACATAATAACGCAGCATATGTAAAAAGCAACACCACTAATAATGATTTAATTAATTAGCTTGATGGTAGAGTTGAGGCATAAAACATAAAACTCAACAATTCGTAAAGCAAATTATCTAAACGACTGGTTTTACACCAGATACACAAATGTTTCCCCTTTATACCAGGGCTTAATAGCAACTTACTCATTGCCGGAAAATCAGCAGAATAGAGGTCGAGTTTAGCCCTGATAAAAACCCAATTGTATCATCATCATATTGAAATTTAAACCCAAACTTATTCCAACATAAAAGTTCATTTTTAACATTTTCAAGATATTCATTAACACCAGCACCATCCCCACGATGTGGTTTGAACAAAAGTATAGGAAAAATGAACAATAACTCATGAAAGGGATTTATTTTATTCTTTGATTTAGAACTATCAAGATTGTTTATTCCTTTTATATTGAATATTTGAGAGAAAGAATATAGTTGTAGATACGTGACTTATCAAAGAATAATTTGTTTTAATGATTAAAACGTTTATCATCAAATTATGACAATTAAGCCATCAACTTTAAAGATCATAAAGATCACCAATAATGTAATTCAAGTAGAATAACCCATTCAATTTGGAAATTATGACGGAACCAAAGAAAAGAATTACTGTAATAATTGTAGTTATAACCAATACATAGATCAAATAAATGGACCAGAATCCAGATGACCAAGATGGAGCTCAACTTCATAGAATTAATCAAATTTATACGAATTTAAAACGATTGGCTGAAGAGTTTCCTGGAAGAGATGTATTTGGTCTATTTGCTAATAAACTTCAAAGTTCACGCAGAATCAACAAACAATAGTAATGTAAACTAATGCAAACTTTGAAATATGAGACTTTATGAGAATCGAAGAGAAATAGGATTTGAGTGTTGATCAAAGGTTTAATGTCCCAAAGAATCTTACTTCAAGTGGGTGTAATAGATTTTGTTCAGCATTATGTGTTAAGAGAGATATCCATGTGTATATGATAATAATTGCTGCATTTCAGCTGCTAATTCAATATATTATGAGAACCCAACCTCAACAAATGCTTTCAATTTATTTCAAAATGACTGCATTTTGGCTCCAACAAATTATTTTGTTTATAAAATCAATTTAAAAGTGTTTAAACAAACATGTTCTCAACCCAACCATATCATCATCGCTTCAGATAAGAGCGATATTCAAAGTCCTCATGTTATTCCTTGTAGTGAACATCAGACAAATTCAAGAACCTATCTGGTATCTACTTATGTTAGAACTCAGTTTCCTGTTCATCTTTGATGTGCTATGTTTCGTGATCAATTCTCATTCCATCACAATCAAACTCTATTGATTATTACTACAAACACATGATCTATTAAACTCTATCATATATATAAAAAAATATTAATCTACTTTAATTCTAACAGCTTTAACTTGAGTATAAGCTTCAAATGCTTCAACACCCATATCTCTACCGAAACCACTTTGTTTATAACCACCAAATGGTAAGTTTTCAGTAAAATCATTATAAGTGTTAACCCAAACAGTACCTGATTTTAATAATTTAGAAACTTTTAATGCATTGTTAATGTTGGTAGTTTGAATACCTGAACCTAAACCATATTCAGAATCATTAGCCATTTTAACAACTTCTTCAATGGTTGAGAATTTAGAGATGGTAGCAACTGGACCAAAAATTTCTTCTTTTAAAATAGTAGCATCTTGTTCAACGTCATAAAAGACAGTTGGTTCAATAAAGTAACCTTTTTCACCAATTGGTTTACCACCTGTTAAAATTTTACCACCGTTTTTCAAACCAATGTCAATATATCTTAAAATAGTATCGTATTGATCTTTATTAGTGATTGAACCTTGGAAGTTTTCAGCATTGAATGGAGAACCAACTTTAATTTTCTCTTCAATAAATTTCTTAAATTTAACAAGAAATTCATCATAAATACCATCTTGAATATAAATTCTTGAACCTGAAGAACAAATTTGACCTGCATTTTTGAAAATACCATTACATAGATTCAACATTGTTTTTTCAACATCACAATCATCGAAAACAATGTTAGCACTCTTACCACCTAATTCTAAAGTAACTTTTTTCAAATTTGATTTAGCACATTGAACCATAACATGTTTACCAACTTCAGTTGAACCAGTAAACGCAATTTTTCTAATCTTTGGATGATTTAATAATGCTTCACCACATGAACCACCGCCACCTGGTAAGATATTAATAACACCTTTTGGGAACTCTTCAATTTCTTGAATCATTTTAGCAAACATTAAAGCATTTAATGGTGTTGAACTAGCTGGCTTCAATAAAATAGTGTTTCCAGTGGCAATAGCTGGAGCAATTTTCCATGCTAACATCATTAATGGGAAATTCCATGGGATTAAACCTGCAACTACACCAATTGGTTCACGTAGTGTGTAACTGACGTAATCTTCATGATTTGATTGTAAAGTTCTACCATCTAATTTATCACAATAACCAGCTGTTGATCTAAAATAATTGATAACTAATTGGACATCACCTTTAGCTAAATCTAAAGTTTTACCATTATCGAAACTTTCAATAGATGAAACCAATTCGAAATTTTCTTCAATTTTATCAGCTATTCTATGTAATAATTTAGCTTTGATTCTTGGATCAGTGACACTCCACTTTTCAAAAGCCTTTTCAGCAACTTCAACAGCATGATCAACATCAGAAGCATTAGCTGAGGAAACGTCTAAAATAATCTCACCAATCGAAGGATTTTCAACTTTAATACGCTTTTCAGGTGTAGAATAAAATTCGTTGTTGATGAATAAACCTGTTGGTTGTTCATAGATCAAGCCATTAGGTAACGTGACTTTGGTGTGTTTAGCAATTTCACGATTGAATGTAGATAATGATCTCAAGAATTGTTTGTTCTTGATTAATTGGAACATTATAACTTCGTGTTAAAATTATATTAAGGTCTACTCTATAAATTTTGTAGAGATTTGAAAAATCAATACTGACTCACAATCTCAAGGCTACAGACCACTGCAAATAGTATATGGAGTCCTACATGGGTTTTTAACGTCTAATTTATAACAATGAAGAGGTGCTCGGTGAAAAGAACAACACTACAGCACTAGCCTCTAGGATGTTAGGGGTCCATTAAACACCCACTAGTGCCCACCCTACACCCAGATTTGTGGAAATATACAATTTAATAATTGAAGTTGATACAGTGTGTTGTACAACTGATATAAAAACTAGTCCAGCAGGCACTACTAATCACTAAATGCTAGTTAGTCAATGTATTACTCTTGTGTTGTCTAACTCCGTGACTTAATGCAAAAGAATAAAGAAGAATACTTCCAGATCAGCCAAAGAATTCAAGAAATTTTTGGTTCAAATCAGATTACTCATCTTCTTATCACATAAACAATCACATAATAATCAATAATTATCAATAATGCGTCAAATTGGTTCCTTTTGCTTCTTTTCCACTCATTGAATTCCAATTACAAATCATCTCACTTACTAAAACTTATAAAGATTTCCGAATTCATCCTACTAAGTGAGGTATTCCACAGTACAAATCCTTACATAATGCGGAAAACATCGTCCCACTAACACTCCCATTTAGTAATACCTCATCAAATCTTACTAAATACTGAAACACATTTTACTATAAAATAACATCAAATAACCAAAGCATCAACTAAACTTCTTTAAAAAAATTCATTTATTACAACAAGACTCATTCAAGATTAATCGATTAATTAATAAAATGGTTGCTCCAAGAACAATTTTAAAATATTTTACAGCTATTGCGCAAGAAGAAGGTGTTGGTGCAAAAGTTAGAAGATCAATAGGTACAATGAAACAAAGATATTTCTCACCTTTCTTAATGTTGGATCATTTCACTGTTGATCCAAGTGCTGGGTTTCCTGATCACCCTCATCATGGGTTCTCAACAGTTACTTATCTATTAGAAGGTATGTTTGCTCATGAAGATTTCACTGGTCAAAAAGGTGTTTTAAGACCTGGTGATTTACAATTCATGACTGCTGGTAAAGGTATTGTTCATGCTGAAATGCCAATTCAAAGTGAGGATAAATCACCTGTTGTTGGTATGCAATTATGGGTTGATTTACCTGAAGAATTAAAAGAATGTGAACCAGCTTATAGAGATTTAAAATCTTCTGAAATTCCAGTTGTTAAACCTGATGATAAAGTCACTGTTAAAGTTATTGCTGGTGAAAGTTATGGAGTTAAATCTGTTCAAGATTTAGCAAGAGTTGCAGTTGATTATTATGATTATGAAATTAAAGCAGGTGGTGAATTCAAACAAGAGTTCCCTGAAAATTACAACGTTTTCTTATATTTATTGAAAGGTGATTTAGAAGTATCAGGTACTAAATTGAAGCAGTATCAAGCTACTTTCTTCAATAGAGATGGTGATTCAGTTGTTGGTAAAGTTCCAGAAGGTCAAGAAGAACCAACAAGGTTTGTTCTAGTTGGTGGTCCAATTCTAGACCAACAAGTCGTTCAACATGGTCCATTTGTCACTACTTCAAGAGAGAAAATGTATCAAGTGTTTTCCAACTATCAATCTGGTGTGAATGGATTTGAAAATGCAAGAAACTGGCATTCATCAATCTATAGAGGTATTAAAGACTCTGATATCCCAAGACACGAAGGAATAATTCAAGAAGTCGTCAAAGATGAATTGTGATTGTCTTATTTATTTATTTGTATATTTAATATAGTATATTTAATTTATTCTTTAATCGTAAGTACTTACCCATCTCTTTCAATATCATTCTCGGGATAAGTTTTATAAAAAATTCTTCTGTATCTCATCTCTTTTAAAAGTATTTGAATTAATAATGGCCAAATTGAGAAAACGATGCAAGAATAAACAAAGCGTAGTTAATACAGTTCAACCAAGTGATTCAGCGAAAGAATCCAAAACATCAATCATACGAACCAAACAATCGATAATAAATTCAAGACCTAGTTATAAAAATAAATACACTAAATTTCCTAAAAATGATATCTTTAAATATCTAGATAACTGTGAAAAAATAATAAAGAAAGGTCTTGTGAAATTTGACCCAGAGTTAGAGACCCAGATAAAAGATTTGAAGAAGTTTAGAATTTTTAGAAACTTAGATACACTTGATTTGAAAACACTTTATATATTAAAAGATTCAATAGAAAAAGGCCCAACTGAACTAAATGAACATGATTTGAAAGTTTCAAACATATTGAAGAACGAAAAGGGCTCAACAGAACCAAGTAAAGAGTTTTATGAAATGTTTGGTTTAGAATACGAAGGGTAAAGAGAATTTCAAAAGGTTTATGAACTCATTTCATTTACAAAACTCATAGTAGTTCGTGCATTGTCAACTATTCAGCAAGGTTGAGATTGACGACACCTGGGGCATCATTTTCATTATTTATAGCATTATTATTATCATCAATACCATTAACACCATCAACGTCAATATTATTGTAGTTCGTATTATTGATATTATTGTTATTAAAATACTCCCATGGTGGTAATAATGGATTGAAACCAAACAATTTTTCGAAAACGTCTTCAAAATAAAAGATCAAATGACCAGTTAATAATCCATTAAATTCACTTAATAACTTTCTATTGAAACCCTTTCTTAAAAATCCAAATGCAAGAATTGAAAATGGATAATTCTCAGCTTTAAAGTTGATCAACCCAAAGAATAAACTTAGATTCATATCAGGGTTCTTACGACACCAATAATAAGTCGTGCTGACAACTAACTCAGGTCCTAATAAGTATGATGTTTCAACATAATTAGAATATAACAAAATAAAGCACATATTTAAAAAAATATACCATAAAAAGTCCTTTGTTTTGAAAAAAGTCATCTCCACTGTACTCAAATGCTGTGAGATATGTATTAGCCAGTTCAGCAGTATGATATCAAATGACCCAAAGTATATGAATGAAGTTAATAATCTCCAAAATTCTCTTTTATTGTAGAAAGATGTGACAAATATTAAATCTACGTTTTTGATTGTGTTGGTACTAACTAGGAATGATGATATAAGAATGGCACCAGTGTACACTCTTGTGCAGATAGGGATGTTTGACATCATATTCAGTATGATTCCCTCCATGTTTGTGATGTAATTTTGATGGTTGTGTTATCTATTAGGTGTTATTTTAGTGAGTTGTGTGTGGAAATATTCAAGTTACCCGAATTTTAAGAGAGACACATTACAAATTATTGAGAGATTGAATCAAGTGTAGGAATGATTACACAGCTTAGGTGTTCAGATTTCATCGCATTTAAATCAATAATGATAGAAAGATGAACATGTTTTGTCTTTGAAAAGTCTCTTTGAAATGATTCATTAATCTTGCAAATCAGAGTAAAAGCAGTAATGACAACAATAAAGCAAATAAACTTTGTGGTTTACAGTCAAAGGAGGCACCACCAGTAGACGTTATTGTAGATGATGAGTTATTAGTATCTGAGGTACCTCTTTGTTCATCGGTAATGCTGAAAGGTTGAGAAAGGTAAAAATCCCAATCTTTTAACTTATTAGCATCACCAAACATTTTGAGTGCTCTTGTCAGGATTTTATATGAACCAGCAGGAATTTCAGTTCCATTGTTGAAATAACTAAATCCAATGCTTTTTGATTCAGTTAATCTAGGGAAAACAGCACCATCAGTATCTGGAGTTGAATTCGTATCGTCAGTTGAATTTGCACCAACAGCACCAAAGTATCCATCTTCACCTATAATAAAAGGCCATTCAAAAAAACTCAACTCATAATCTGCATCAACGAGGTCAAATGATACATCAACAGAACCGTAATATGATTGGAAAGTTAAAATTGGGATTTCATAATCTATCGTAGAGAATTCATGAGCCTCCTTGACTGGTTCGTGATTCTCTTGAATTGAAGTGCCATTAGACCTAATGTAAGGACTATACCCAAATATTGGCCATTCATAAGTATTTACTTGAGGACCCATGTATGGAACAGAAATAGAGTCGCCATTATCACCATTGAAAACAATTTTACCACCAAAAATAGGAGCATAGGAGGAATCGGTATCGTTTGGAATCTGAATATTAACACCAATTGTGATACTTTCACCATTATCTAGGGTGATTGAATTTGATGATAATGTAACTATAGCGATTTTTTCATTAGTTGGAGGAAAGTAGAAATAAGTTTCATCATTTGAACCATTTCTTGAATTAACAGTGGTGGCAGGTTCATGAACGATTTCATAAGTGACTGACTGGGGATTTTCATTTCTAATAATGATTTCAAAATCTTCAACTCTATGAACAGTGTCATTTAATTCCAAAAATGGAGTTGATAAAACTATTGTCTTCTGATCAAATAGTTTCAATGCATTGATCAGTCCATTCCCTTGTTGCACTAAAGGTGCTAATTTGTTATCAACAACAGTAGAGCCAATATCAGTTCCATTCTCATTAGTGACTTTTCGATATAATGCAACATTTGTGGTGGTACTTATTAGTAGATTCCTTAACTCTAGGGCAGTTGTATTAGGATTGACACTTAAATATAAAGCAGCTAATCCAGCAACATAAGGACACGCAAGCGAGGTACCTGATCCAATGTTATATTGTTCATTCATGGTAGCACCAAACATAAATCCACCTGGAGCTGATATGTCTGGGTAGAAATTATTTTCATAAGTTGGACCCCAAGTGCTACTTCTATCCATTCTAGCAGAATTGATATTTGTGTTATTGAAGGAAACAGGATCATACATTGGATTTATCTTAAATGTAACCGTAAGACCTGATTCAGTTTCATTGATTACCCATTGAGCGAAATCCCATGTAATCTCACCAATATTAGTTGAAGTTGAGTTTAATGTACTATCTTCGAAATAAAACAGTTCATTAGCAGAATTTGGATATAAAAATACTGTATCCCATCCATTTGCCTGTAGTTTTGATTGTATTTCAGTTAAATCACAATTATCACCACGTTTTATAAGTAAAATCTCATCATCATTTCCAGTAGTCTCATTTAAAGAACATAAATCTTTCTCAGAAACAATAACTTCGAAAGTACCATTACTTAATAAATGATTATAATCTGTCATCAAACTCAAATAACCAAACTCTTTAGTTTCACCACTTGATGAACTTGCAGTAGCTTTCCAACCTCTTAGTTCACTAGAATACACAGATCCAACAGCCAAGGCGTTAATACCAGCAGCTATATCTGACGCTATAAATGGACCTGATTCACCTGCATTTCCAGCAGCTACTAAAACAGGAATAGTTTTAGCAATTTCTGAAACAAAAGTAGATACTCTTAAATTACTAAATCCCACATCACCACCCATTGACACTGAGATCAGATCAGGTTTTTCCCTAGCAGCTCTAATTAAAGCTGCCATATAATCATCTGTTGGAGATCCACCTTCACATCCAAAAACTTTATACATTTTGATTTTAGCTTCAGGTGCAACACCAACCATAACATCAGAGTTACCAATAATAATAGATGAGACGAATGTACCATGACCTTGACAGTCCATTGGATCATATGTTGGATTTCGTGGATTTTGAAAGAAATCATAACCTCCAATGATAGGGAAATCTTCACCGATACCACCACCTAATGCAGGATGATTATAATCAACCCCAGTGTCAATTACAGCAATAGTGATACCTTGACCTTTGATACCTCTTTCGTGTAACTCTGCAACACCAGTTAAAACATGAGGGTCCCATGTTGGAAGTTCAGCAGATTCAAACCTTGGTTCAACGTAGATGTAGTTAACTGGCCATGCATCCTTGACGCCTTTAACGCTTTTCAAATCTTGGATCGTGATTTTGTAGTCATTATCGCCATCATTAAGTTGGATGGAAGCACCTTGGAACAAATCATGGTCATAATGATGTTTTACTGATGCTTTTAAGCCATGATTGGACAGTATTGAAACTACTGATTCGGTGTCTCTTTTGATTAGTTGGCCATGTTCTTCATATTCAATAAAGAAACGACCAGGGATCGTTGTTGGAAGACCTGAATTCAACGATATCAGACTGGTGATGAGTATTAAATATGTAATCGTTCTGAATAACATTTTGGATTCTGAAGAGTTTTTGTAGAGAAGGCAACAATTATGATTGGTATCTGTATGTAATATGTGGTTCAATCTTGGATTCCTATAACTTGTGTGTGGTGAGTTGTAGAAATATATGATAATTGTAGAGAGCAATCTAATGATGTGCCCAGATTTACAATTTTTGGTTCAAAAGATGGGATTATTAAGAAGACATAGTGGGAGTAACTCCTCTAATCGTTCTCATGTATGATCTGTACACACAACCAAGGGAAAGGATTGATGATAATGATGATCATTAAGTTGTTGATGTTTTGAAAAGTTCTGAGTGGAAGCCTTTAAACAAAAAAAAAAGTATACAACTCAGACTGAATTTTAGTATAAAGAGAGAGTGAAGAACTCTTTGAAATTCTGTAAACAAAACCGTATCGAAACACTCAAAGACACATTTTGTAGTGAACTTCTATTCCAAATGTATTACATCGATAAGACATTATACCCTCAAAACAAAGATCTGTCTCAACAAAAAAAAAAATATCAAAACAAACTCAATCTTGACAATAAATTGATCACCAAATTTAGTAATGAATTACTCAAAAGACGACAACGAATCGCTTCATGAAAGAAACCTGCTGGACACTTTAGAAATTGATGAAGATCTATTGAGGTCTGCTACCCCTGTAAAACGTCAAAAGACATCAAATTATATGACTCCACAACCAGTGCCCATTCCCGCATCATACTTCAAATCATTGAGGAACCATACACCAACTCATTCAAGAAACCCATCACATAATAACACCACACCATATGAACTGCTGTCGTCTCCTATGGGGATGAATAACGATGAGGGTTCAGTATCGTTGAAATCATACCAGGATAAAAAAGTCCTTGTTAATGATAGAGCATTAAGATACTCAATATACGTATCAAATGATGATTTTGAAGTACCAGAGCAGTACCAGAGCAATAATAATATCCATATGGATGCTGAGATGCAGGGGAAGCACAAATCTAAATGGATCAATAGGTTTAAGAAAAATGGACATAGTAATTCGATATCAAATATTTTCAATATCAAAAGAAAAGATCATAACAATAATAATAATAAAAATAGTCATAGAAGTACTAAATCTGTTTCCAACATCAGTGATTGATTAATACACACACCAAATTCGCTACGTGATTAATTCGTAAAATTGATATTAGTATTAAAACAGATAGAACACAACACACACAATCTCTCTCTCTCTATAACAGTAAACCATCACAATAAACACAACACTTTAACAATAACTTCATTCAAGTTAAACTCCAGGTCTTTCAATCACTTGATTCTCTATTCTCATGCTCAATGATCTCATGTGAAGCTTTATCATGAGCTTCAACGTCAAATTGATGATGCATTTGTTTTCTCTTTTTAGCTAAAATCTTAGAAGCTTTGATGTTAAATCCACCAGTTAAAATCTGTTGAGTTTCTTCTAATTCTAATCCAGATAATTCAGGATAACAAAACCAAACGAAAATCCAAGAAATTGCACTTAATGCAGCAAAGAATCCAAATGTACCTGGTGGTGTAATTTTTTGTAACATTGTTAAGAAAGTTGAAGAAATAACTAAAGAACCTGACCAATTTGTTGCTGTTGCAAATGAAGTACCAATACCACGAACATTTTGTGGGAATAACTCAGATTGTTGCCAAGGAACGTTACCAATACCAATTGCATAACTAGCAACGTAACAAATCATACCAACGATGATTAAAATTCCCCATCCTGAAATTGAAGTTGATGGGATAACTGTATCTGAACCATCAAATTTGATACCCATGAAATGGAATGCAATTGCACATAAAACTAATGAAATGATCATACCTGGAATAGCTAATAATAAAATCAATCTTCTACCAACTCTATCAATAATGAAAAATGCAATAATTGTGAAAACAAAATTTGTACCTGCAATAATTATAGAAACAGCAGTTGAATTTTCAAAACCAACAGTTTCGAAAACGGTGGAACTGAAATACATTAATGAATTAAACCCAGTAAATTGTTGAATCCCTTGTAGACCACATGCAATAACTAAAGCTCTAAAATTTGATGGAACTCTATGAACTTCTTTGATGGCATTAATAGTTCTTTCAAAGACGTTTTTACCTGGAATTGAACAGTTTAATCTTGCTAATTCATCAACTTTATCATGGATTAAATCTTCGGTGGAACCTAAATGAGTCTTAGCTAAAACTTGTTCAGCTTTAGTTAAATTACCCTTCATGATATAAAATCTTGGAGTGTCTGGTAACCAAAAAAACACAACGAATTGGAAAGCAGCTGGAACTAAAGATAATCCAACTAAGATTCTCCAACCATTATGAACATGAGTTAAACCTGCACCGACACCATATGCAACTAATTGACCACCAGTGATACATAAACAGTTGATGACCGTTAAACGACCTCTGAATCTTGAAGGAGAGATTTCAGAGATGAATAAAGGAGACACTAAAGAACCAATACCGATACCAAAACCCATAACGAATCTACCGATAACCATGACCCAATAAGTGTTAGCAGCAGCTTGCATTGTTGCACCCACTAAGAACAAGACGTTAGAAAACATAATGACTGGTTTTCTTCCAAAATGATCAGCTAATAGACCAGCCATTATAGCAGTGATCAAAGCACCTAAAGAAGTTGCACTGGTGATCATTTCTTTTTGACCGTAAGATAAAAGTTTGTTATCTAAATCAGTACCAATAGCGACTAAAGCAGAAGAGATATAACCGGTATCATAACCGAACATGAACCCAGAGATCGACGAGACGATAGTTAGGACGATGATCAATGGAGATGGCTTGGTGTTATGGAAAGTCATCATGATAGAAGTGTTATCTTCATCGTCTAGTGGGACTAATAATTTCTGTTGATGTTGAGGAGTTCCGACTATGGAGTTTGTGATTTCATGAATTTCGTTTCTTTTGGACTTTAAGATGCTTCCTGAGTCGTCTTTGTCCAATTCCAAAGAGCTGGAAGGATTACTATCACCAGGTATCATGATTAAAAGAGCGTAGAATGTTTTGATCTTTTGAATTTGGTCTTAAGAGATAAAAAGACTTTTTAAGCTTTTTATATCGGTTTTTCGTTGCGCGAATGGTGAAAATTCTAGAAAATGCAGAATAGAATGAGCGATGAGCGATTGAGATTACAATATTAGTGGTGAGCAAGTTTATGTGTCATTATGTTTATATATAAGTATATGTATGGTTTATAGTGTATATATCTATTTACTCTATTTGGTTCTGGTGACTATCGCATTCGTCAAGAACTCAAGTGCACTTCTACTGTCACTCTCAGGAAGAACAGACCGTAGATTGTTCAATGCCTTTCCGCAGTACTCTTCAGCTAATATTTTAGTCTTAGTCAACCCATCATGTTTGTAAACTTCACTGACTGCAAACTCAACGTCTCCTGGGTTCTTGAACTTACGGGCAATCACTTCTCCTAATTTGGGATTCTCTTTCCATGCAAATAACACAGGTGCAGTAGCTAACCCTAATTGTAAATCTGCCATACCTGGTTTACCTAACTGTTCTGAAGTTTGTGTGTAATCTAGAATATCATCAACTAGTTGGAAACATAATCCAATATTTCTACCGAATTCATAACAGTTATCAATCACATCTAGTTGAGCACCACTTAAGATAGCAGCAGAACGACATGATTTTGACAATAGAGCAGCTGTTTTCAAATACGTCTTATGCGTGTAATATTCAAAGGCTGCATCAACATTATCCTTATGGCCAAATGATTGTGGTTTTTGAACACTGTATTCATGTACAGCAGTTGGGACAGTTCCAGTTGGGTTAGGGATCTGTTTAGTATTATTTTCTATTAAATTTTCATTTGGTTGAAATACAGTGTTTTTCAATTGCATGAATTCACCTTCCACTAAATTAGCAATTGAAGTTGAGATCAATTCAATAACTTCAGGGTTTCTTAATCTTGAAATGGATACAGATGCTCTACCTAATAAGAAATCACCTGCTAAAACGGCCATTTTATTGTTGAAGGCCACGTTCCCACTTGGTTTGTTACGTCTTGAATCTGAATTATCAATAACATCGTCATGTAATAACGAAGCAGTATGAATCATTTCCACAATCTCTGCCAATCTTCTTTGCTTTGGTAATATCCCCCTCTTGTTATCGAATTCAGGTAATGATTCATGAGGTTTTGTTAATGGATCTAAGATTAAACTTGGATTAATACCATGTAATATCTTTAATGGTGATAATGGACCAACAGGGTCTTTCAGTATAGCGCTCAAAGATCTTGTACCTGCGTATACTGGTTGCTCAGGGATGTCTAGATCATCGATTGGGATACGATTTCTTTGTTCAATAGGGATTTCACTCAATGCTCTACTTAATAGCAAAACGATTAGTGGTCTTATTTTCTTTCCTTGACTTTCAAAATAGTAAGCTGAGATTCTGTTTAGTGTTGGATGTCCTGATCCGATCAGGGAGCCAATGTTTGTAGCTAATTGAGACATCTCATGGCTGACTAAAGAAACTGGATCTTTTAAAATTGAAGCTGGTGTAACTAATCTTGCTGCTGTTTCAATTGCTGCTGTCCATGAAGAAACGGTGCGACTTATGAGATGTCTAGTTTGTCTGTATTTGAAAGTCCTTAACGACCTGATTGATAACTGGGTAGAAGAAGCTCTAAGCATGGGGGCTGATTACTGTCCAATATGATAAATACTCATATAAATAGTTCTCACAAAAATTTTGTTGATTTTTTTTTTTTGCCAGCAGAGAGACAGAAGTCAAATATATCGATTTGGTGGCATCAATTTGGTGAGTTTTAGGGATAAATGTTGGACTGGATGGAGAGCTTTCCAGGCTATGGGAGTGTTTTGAGTGGAGTGAAGACTGTTTTTGGACGGATCATACAGACGGGCCCAGTGCCTAAACATGTGGCATTCGTGATGGATGGGAATAGAAGGTATGCTAAAAAGAACAATATTGAATTAAAAGAAGGTCACAATGCTGGGTTTGAGAGTATGGCAAAGATATTGGAATTGTGTTACGAGTGTGGTGTGGAGTCTGCGACTGTTTTTGCTTTTAGTATAGAGAACTTCAAGAGAAAGAAAAGTGAAGTTGATTGGTTAATGGAACTGGCTAAGGCAAGATTCAGTCAAATGGTGGAAAATGGTGAAATCTGTGACAGATACGGGATCAGAATCAAAGTGCTGGGTGATAAATCACTACTACCAAAGGATGTCTTGAAGGTACTGAACAAAGCTGAAGATATAACGAAAGACAATGAAAGAGCAATATTGAATATCTGTTTCCCATACACTTCAACGTATGAGATAACGTCTACTTTGAAGAAAATTGTCAAGCATTCGAATGAATTGAAGTTAGACGACATCAATCAACAGTTGATTGAAGATAATCTGCTTACTGGGGGACAACCCTCATTGGATTTATTAATTAGAACTAGTGGTGTCAGCAGATTAAGTGATTTCTTGCTATGGCAAGTGTGTTCCAATGTTCAAATTGAGTTACTAGACGTGTTATGGCCAGACTTGAAACCGTTTCATATGGCATGGATATTGATCAAATTTGGCTGGAATAAATCGAATATCCAAAAACGAGAAGAAGAGGAAAAGAAAGAACTGTGAATACTCTTATATATACGCTCTATAAACTCTCTATTAAATATTACTCTCTATTCATGAATATAATTGAATTAATTTATATATTCTTTTATAGCTGTAGATTACTGTGATTACTTCTTCTTGTTGAATTCTTGGGCCTTTTCGAACTCTTCTTTGAATTTATCAGCATTCTCTTTGTTACCAAATCTGATTGCTAGAGTTTGAGCTTCAGGTTCACCTTCTGACACATCAGCAGTGACGTTATAAACCCAAGATCTGTCAGAACCGACGTTTGGTTTCAATTCGTAATCAGCAGAGATGAAATGGTTGGCACATATCTTCAAAGTTTTGTCTCTTCTCATCAAGAGTCTGACTTTCTTGTTCTCCTTGTGTTGTAAGAATTTAACATCACCAGTACCTCTTTCTTTCCATTCTTTAGCATCTGCATGGAATTTGAACAATTTAGCTCTGACTTTATACAGGACTTCTTCTTCCTCCTCGTTGGTCTTCACTTCGACCTTGTCTAGTTTGACCAATGGCTCGAAATGGACGTCAGCTTCTTCTTCAGCGGCTTTTTCATCGTCATCGTCGTTTGCATCTTTTTTAGCTTCTTTTGGTTCTTCCTCGTCTGCTGGCTCCTCCTTCTTCTTAGACGCACCGCCAAACATGGCGAAGACGTCTGCAGTTGGCGGCTTAGAAACTGGTTCTTTCACCTGTTCGACCGGTTTACTCTCTTCAGACATTTCTAAATTTCTTCTTTAAATTCTTTTTGCTTCTTTTTCTTAACAAAAATTTCAACAAAAAAAAAACAAAAAAATTTGGCAAAAAAAATATTACGTAATTCTGACATAATCAAAATGATGTAATTGTAATGATCTGAAGACTTATATAAACATCTTTTCTTTTAATTTTATCACAAAAATTTTGTTTTCCATTTCCATTTATACTGATATTTCCTTTTCTTATTGGTGATTTAGTTAGCATCCAGTTAGTGTACACTGTTTATTCATTCTACTGGCGTTGTGTGGTTAGAGATTCACTGATATCCTGATACCTGTCTTATCATTGCTATAACTTACACAGTTACCAATTATAACATATTAATTATCATCATTCATATCGTTACTTACTCATTTCTTAATTCCCAGTCACACTCATCATGACCGACGAAATATCAACTGATTTCAATATGAATCAGTCAAGACGCAGAAAGTCTTCAATCGATGAATTCGATCCCTTTAGTCAAGCTGAAGTTTACTATGGTCCAAATACAGATCCATCAAAATTATCTAAAAACTCTAAATTCAATAGAACTAGAACGTTAAGCTACGTTGACAATAGAAGTTTGATTAACAACGAGTTCAGAAATCAAATCAAGTCAACAATCAAAAGAAGAGGCTCACAAGATGAAACCGGTTTGAACACTGGAAATTCAAGAGGTCAAAGATATTTCATCAGTGATATTGATTCAACTTTAAAAGAACTTTTGGAAAACGAAGATACCGATAAAAATTTTCAAATCACAATAGAAGATACCGGACCAAAAGTCTTGAAATTAGGTACAATGAATTCAAATGGATATAATCAAAAAGATATTAGAGGTACTTATATGTTATCCAATTTATTACAAGAATTAACAATTGCTAAAAGATTTGGTAGAAATCAAATGATCTTAGATGAGGCAAGATTGAACGAAAATCCTGTTGATAGATTATCAAGATTAATTTCAACTCAATTTTGGAAAAATTTAACAAGAAGATTAGATTCTGAAAGTATTTCAATTTTTGCTAAAGATACTAAAATCGAATCAAATCCAAGAATTTATATCCCTTATGATTGTCATGATCAATATGAATTCTTCATCAAAATATCAACTGAAAAACCTTCACTTCAATTAGAAGTTGAATATTTACCAAAAAAAATAACTCCAGAATTTGTCAAATCAATCAATGATAAACCTGGTTTATTAGCCTTAGCAATGGAAAAAGTACACGATCCAACAACTGGTGAACCTACTTTAGTTAGTTATCCTTACGTTGTTCCAGGTGGTAGATTTAATGAATTATATGGTTGGGATTCATATATGGAATCTTTAGGTTTATTAATCAATAATAAAATCGAGTTGGCAAGAGGTATGGTTGAACATTTCATTTTTGAAATCAACCATTATGGAAAGATTTTAAATGCTAATAGATCTTATTATTTATCAAGATCTCAACCTCCATTCTTAACGGATATGTCATTTAAAATCTTTGACAAAATGGGTGGTGAAAAAAATCCTGAAGCTTTAGATTTATTGAAAAGATCCATAAATGCAGCCATCAAAGAATATAACACCGTTTGGATGTCAAAACCAAGATATGATGAATCTACTGGATTATCATGTTATCACCCTGATGGAATTGGTATTCCTCCAGAAACAGAACCAAGTCATTTTGACAGTGTTTTAAGTACTTATGCCCTAAAATATGATATTTCAATTGAAGAATTTAGAGATCGCTATAATAGTGGTGAAATTAAAGAACCTGCATTAGATGAATATTTTATCCATGATAGGGCTGTTCGTGAAAGTGGCCATGATACAAGTTATAGATTAGAAGGTATTTGTGCTAATTTAGTCACCATTGATTTGAATTCTTTATTATATAAATATGAAACTGATATTGCTAATATCATTAGAGATTATTTCCATGATGAATTTCAAACAGATGATAATAATTTTGAAAATTCTGAAACTTGGTATCAAAAGGCAAAATTAAGAAAAGAAAAAATTAATAAATATTTATGGAATGAAGAAAAAGGTTTATATTTCGATTATAACATTAAACTGAAATTACAATCTCAATATGAATCAGCAACTTGCTTTTGGGCTTTATGGTCAGGTCATGCTTCAAAAGATCAAGCTTTAAAACTATCAAAATCTTTACATCTATTCGAAGAATTAGGTGGTTTGGCATCAGGTACTTTGAAATCAAGAGGTGAAATCTCATTAGATAGACCAAGTAGACAATGGGATTATCCATATGGTTGGGCTCCACAACAAATCTTAGCTTGGGTTGGTTTTGAAAATTATGGTTATCCTGGAATCACAAGAAGATTAGCATATAGATGGTTATATTTAATGACTAAAGCATTTGTTGATTATAACGGTATTGTCGTTGAGAAATATGACGTGACTAGATCAACTGATCCTCATAGAGTTGATGCAGAATATGGAAATCAAGGTTCTGATTTCAAAGGTGTTGCAACTGAAGGTTTCGGTTGGGTTAATGCTAGTTATATCGTTGGTTTAACATTTTTAAGTAATCAGGCAAGAAGAGCATTGGGAACTTGTACTCCACCTGATATGTTTTTCAAGAATTTAAGAAATAATAATGAAAGAAAAGAATATGGTTTAGAAGAAATTAGTCCAAATACTTTCAAATTGGCTCCTTGAAGATTTTGATCGTGAACTATCGTGCTTAAACATGTATGATTGATCAATTTTGTAACATGTTTATGTTTTTATTTATTAATAAATAATGAATTTATGAAATCTATTTTGTATAAACCGAATACAAAATTAGTCGTTATATATCATAAACAAGCTAGGTATATTGATTCAAATTTCATGTTGTAGTGCAAATCTGTTTGATATCATTTAATTACTCCAACTATATACTCATTTTCTTGAATTTGTTCAGAAAATTTACTACGCGCCAAATCAATATTGGGTGAATAATAAATATTATTTTTTCTTTAGAAATGGTGATTATTTTTTAAGGATGATTACTTTGAAAACTTCAAATATAAGCCCTGTATTCTGTATTGCAACTTCAAGATTCTAAAGCTGCGAACAATTCACTATTGATCGATCTTTCTTGTGGAATTATAGTCGTTCAGCTTATCATCAATTTCCAATTAAACAAGCCCAGAAAAGATCAATGAGTTTTTTCAAGTAAAGTTTACTATAGACTTGAAAGGCTTAATAATTTTTGGGTGCACTGAAAGAATGAAATGTATGCATATAAGTTATAAGTTATAAGTTATAACGGTACCGGTTTTAATTTTCAATTGTAGTGACCAAAATGTTGCTTGATGCTGAATCCTTATAAGTTATTTGTGGAACATATACGTTATTTTTTGTTTGTTTATTTATTTTATCGCGCAGTTTATTTGTTGTTTTTTTTTTATTTTTTAACAACGTTTTTTAAAAATGACACTTCCGCAAAACTTCAATCCGAAAAATTATCACTTTATCAATTGTCGATCTATTGCGTAGAAAAGTGTACAATAACAATTACAATGATTTTCATACAGATCAGTTTGATCTATTTCAAATGTATATTTAACTTCAAAATTCAAATCAAGCTTGTAAGAATCTCTTAAAACTTAAACCCCTAAAACGCGCAAATAAACGAAAATTGGCATATTTTTTAACAGATTTATAATTGAGTAATATCCTAATTTGAATAAGGATTTACCATTTTGGAAAAAAAATTGATAGATTCGATTCAAGTCAATCTAAATTGGCAATTCGATATATATGATCTATTATCTGGGGTCTAGTAAAGTTTAAACAATCATAATATATAGATTGTAAGTCCTGCATCTCTTTTGACTTATATCTTGAATCTTCAATAATGGGCCTTGATTTGATTCAGCTTTGTTGGTTTGTCACACATACAAGAAAACAACCATGCTAAATTTAACCACATAAGAAGAAATTCTATACAAAACAACTTGCAAGACTTGCACATATTTGCAAAAGTCTTATCGTGTACATACTACAATGTATATACTGTCATATAGTATAACCAACCTCCTAAGTTCTAACCCCTTGGATTCTGGATTTAATCACATGAAAGAATGAAAGCTGAAAGTTGAGAGATTCTGAGTGAATTATCTGTCATTTATCAATGCCACTTTAAATTGTATTTTTAAAGTGACAGGATTGAAATTTAATTCTCTTATAATTCTCTTATCATATATGCACGTTGATCCCAACCTATCAACTTATGAGTCATGACACTATAATCATATGTAAATATAATCCTAGATTCCTATATGTAGTATGTACTACATAAATTTATTTCAATGGCTGGTTGTTAATTTAGAAAATTTCACTTATCAGTTCTTCCACGCTTGTCAAAATTTGTACCATATGTAAAGTTTCATCATTTTTGGATATACACGTGAGTCGAGACTCGAGAATGAAAATGAGCAGCAATGAAGATAAGTAATAAGTATGAGTAATTTGTAGAGCCAATTGTATGAGAAAAGGCTTTTAATTACAAATTCAAAGTAGATTTAGTGTGTATAGACTCGAACTCAATCAAATAAAAAAAATACTGTTTGAAAAAGTTACTGGGGAAACAAATTATAATTTTCGCCAAAATCGACTGAATTAGAAACTATTCATGCACCTTAATGCCACCCACTTCTATTTCAGTACAAGAAAAAAAATCTAAGAGCGTGTAAAAATTGTTTTAAAATACATCCTTTCAAAACAGTTAAATATAGACTGAAATTCCTATTAATTCTCTACTCATCATGCTTCAAATTGTTTGATTTAGATCTATATAGATAAAACAATATTAATTAATGTTTGCATCTCTTCTAACTGTTGCCCTTGCACTAACTCAAGCGTTAGCAGGTCCAATTCCATCAAAAGGAGGTATTCAATTCACTAAAAAGGACTCAACTGGATGGGATTATCAAAATGATATGCTTAGAGGTATTAATTTAGGTGGTTGGTTTGTTTTAGAACCATTCATCACTCCATCTCTATTTGAAGCTTTTGGCTCTGATGAATCTCAAATTCCAATTGATGAATATCATTATACTCAAGCTTTAGGTAAAACTGAAGCTAAAAATCGTTTAGAACAACATTGGTCAACTTGGATCACTGAAACTGATTTCCAAAACATCGCTAATGCCGGTTTAAACATGGTTCGTATTCCAATTGGTTATTGGGCTTTTGTTCAATATTCTACTGATCCATATGTTTCAGGTCAAGTTGAATATTTGGATCAAGCCATTGGTTGGGCAAGAACTTATGGTTTAAAAGTTTGGGTTGATTTACATGGTGCCCCAGGTTCTCAAAACGGGTTTGATAATTCAGGTTTGAGAGATCAAGTTAATTTCCTAGAATCTGAAAATTTAGATGTGACTTTAACTGCTTTACAAGCTATTTTCAACAAATATGGTGTTGACTCTTATAAAGATGTTGTCATTGGTATTGAATTAATCAATGAACCATTAACTCCAGCTTTAGATCTAAATTTAGTTAATGACTTCTGGAAATGGGGTTATGATAACTTGAGATCTGTTTCTTCACAAAATGCTGTTATTCAAGATGGTTTTACCGCTGCAAACTATTTTGATGATAAATTCACTGTTGATGAAGGTTATTGGGGTGTTGTCATTGATCATCATCATTATCAAGTTTTCTCCACTGGTGAACTTTCAAGAAACATTGATGAACATATTGGAGTTGCTTGTAGCTGGGGTGATCAAGCTGCTTCTGAATATCACTGGAACATTTGTGGTGAATGGTCTGCTGCTTTAACTGATTGTGCTAAATGGTTAAACGGTGTGAACCGTGGTGCTCGTTATGATGCTACTTATCAAAGTGGTTCTTGGTTAGGAAGTTGTGAAGGTTCTCAAGATATTTCAACTTTCTCTGAAGAGAAAAAAGTTAATTACAGAAGATACATTGAAGCTCAGTTAGATGCTTTTGAAAGAGGTAATGGTTGGATTTTCTGGACTTGGAAAACTGAAACTACTTTAGAATGGGATTTCCAAAGATTGACTGCTGCTGGTTTATTCCCATCTCCAGTTACTGCTAGAGCTTATCCAGGTCAATGTTCTCACTAATTAATGGGATTTCATATATATAATTTTCTTTTTTGTTTCTAGAGATCTATTATTTACTTCTTCTGAGGTGAATATCTAATATTTCAATACGGTTAGGTGAATTTTTAATTCATATGGGGTTTTTTTCAAAAAGATACAATAAAATGGTGTTGTTTTAGAGTGTATATTATAATAGTAAATGAGGTTATGTGTTTTATAGAGCTTTAGTTTTATCTGTAGTAATTACGTCAATGATATATTGAATGAAATTTTGGGGTTTGCACCACGATTATCAATTACAAGATTCTTGATAATGAAGATAGTTTTGGTAATTTGTAGTTGTAAATCAAGATATGTATCATCACATTTTATGATTGAATTAATTATAGGAAGGGTTTATCTACAATTAGTAAAGCGCATTATCTTTCCCGATAACGAAAATGTATGCAGTTTAAAAGAAAGCAAAAAGAATAAAATCAAACTTGATCTGTTTTATAACATTGCTAATCAACTCAATTTCATAATGTCCGATTTATTTGTCGATATCAAATTGCCAAATGGCACAACATACAAGCAACCAATTGGTTTGTTCATTAATAATGAATGGGTTTCATCTACGTCCAAAATTTCCGCAATCAATCCATCAACTGAAGAGGAAATAGTTAAATTTTATGCAGCTGATGAAAACGATGTCAATAAAGCTGTTCAAGCTGCTAGAGATTCATTTGAAGATACGTGGTCAAAAACATCTGCTATTGAAAGAGGTGAACTTTTTTATAAACTAACTGAATTGATTGAAAGAGATGCAGATATAATCGCTGGTATTGATTCTTTAGATGCAGGAAAACCTTTTGAATCTAATTCAAAAGGTGATTTAGAACAAGTCGCTGAAATCACTAAATACTATGCTGGATATTCTGATAAGATCAAAGGAAATTATCTAGAATTGAATCCAAACAAGTTTGCCATTGAGAAACAATGTCCATATGGTGTCGTTGCATTAATCGTTCCATGGAATTATCCAATTGCAATGGCTTCATGGAAACTACAAGGTGCTTTAATTGCTGGTAATTCCGTTGTCATCAAACCTAGTGAACATTCATCTTTATCGTTGTTGTACTTTGCTGAATTAATCAAAGAAGCAGGATTCCCACCAGGTGTCGTTAATGTAATTTCAGGTTATGGTACAACTGCGGGAGCTGCGATGGCTAAACATCCTGATGTTGATAAGATTGGATTCACAGGAAGTACAAAAACAGGACAAGTCATTCAACAATTAGCAACATCCAATTTGAAAGCAGTTTCTTTAGAATGTGGTGGGAAATCACCATGTGTTGTCTTTGAAGACGCTATTGTTGATGAAGCTGTTAGATGGTCAGCGTTAGGTATTTTTTATAACAGTGGACAAAATTGTACTGCAAATTCAAGAATTTTAGTTGAAGAGGGAATTTATGATGAATTTGTTAAGAAATTTAAACAACATGCATTAGAAACTTGGATTGTTGGTGAACCATTCTCTAATGATGTTACTATGGGTCCATTGATCAACAATTTACAATACGAGAAAGTTACAGGTTATATCAAACATGGTAAAGAAGTTGAAAATTTACAAGTATTAATTGGTGATGAGCCAGTTGTTCAACAAAAGGGATATTACGTTAATCCAACAATCTTCATTAATGTCACTGAAGATTCTAAATTATACAATGAGGAGATCTTTGGACCAGTTGGTGTGATTACCAAATTTAAAGGATTTGAAGATGGTTTGAAAAAAGCAAACAATACAACTTATGGATTAGCTGGATCAGTTTTCTCAAAAGATATTAAAAAAGCTCATAAATTCGCAAATGGGGTTCGTGCGGGTGTTGTGATGATAAATTCAAGTAATAATGAAGACATTAGATGTGCCTTTGGTGGGTTTAAAATGAGTGGAATTGGTAGAGAATTGGGTCTTCCTGGTCTTGAAGCTTATACTCAACTCAAGACAATTTATGTTAATTTAGAAGATGATGAAGTTTTAGGATCTAAATTATGAAATAGATGTTACATTGTTGTTATTCTCCTCAGAGAATATTTATTGTGTGTGTACTTATCTAAATTTGTAATCCATGTTTTTGTTTTTTTTTTTCAGTTTCGTATCTCGTACAAATTGATTATTTTGGCAAATACGGGAAAGACATTTCTGTAAATAAATATTAGACACATTTCTAGAACTTCACAAACTTTTTATTTAATTAGCAAACAGGTTTCAAATTTCAATTGTTGGGCCACTTTCCACTTTTTTTCCAGATAAGTTACTTGCTAACTAGTTTTTGTGTAATTCTTTAATCTTAACACACACAACTTGCTTATAAATTTGACACATTTCTTGAGCACTTATAAGTTCTACCATAAAACACTCGATTTTATTCCATTTATTCAAATATACTCATTCATATCGGTCCCTGTCAAAAATATTCCAAAATTCCATCAAATATAATGTTTGAATCACTTACGGACTTGCTTCTATTCATCTATCATTCACAGTATAAAGGCTATGAAATATCGTACAATGAAATGTCTTCTTCAATAGTGATAATTTTGATATTATTCATCATATATCTAATTCTTTCAGTTCTTGTGTTGATCACCATAATCTTTATAGTCAAGTTATACAGATGTCCAATGAGGGATGAGGAGAAGCTAGACTCAAATATATCCGTACAAAGTATATCATGTGGAAATAAATCAATTGGTTTTTTCAATGACATTGAAGTATTGGCAAAAGAAATGGTTTGAAGTTGATAAACCTTTCTCAATTTGAAGACGACATTTTCAAGTATACAAGAAACGGCAGGTTTGAATTTTATAGAAGTTGATGAACTTAGCTCAAAAGCAAGTATAATTAGTCGGTCTTCGATGACCTTCAGCATGAGGAAAGAACAGATTTGAAGTTGCTAAATTTCATTCATTTTCTCTAAAACTTTTTAAGAAGAAGCTGGTAAATATATGACAGCTTCAGTTATTCGTTCATTTCATCTAATTAATAAGACATTATCAATCGTTATTCGTCAGTCATGCCACTCATTTTTAATAACTAATATTTATAATTGAACAAAAGTTTTTCATTCCTTATTTTGTATGGATAAATATTTTGTTTTCCATTTTTCACTTGTTTCTAGAGCTAGGTTTAAATTTTTCTTCAATTCCTCAAGATATTTTTCCATATTGATTAATCTAGTATTATCAGGTATTGTTTTATGATTATATTGCTTCAAATCGACGGCCGTTATGAAATCATAAAATTTATCTAAAGATTCAAACAAGGATTTTTCAATCTTATCAAAAGGTATTAGTATATCTTCTCTTGATGATGCCAAAACTTGGTTTTCAAAGCTTTCAAAGAAGAAATTTGGAGTTACTGATAAATCTTGTTCCTTTTCATTGATTAAGTTCAAATAATTAAATAGGAAATTTAAAATCAAAAGAGATCTCTGTTGTTCATCTGATAATTTCTCAATTTTATTCTGAAGTATGATTAAATTATTTTCATTTATAGTATTTGTACTATCTTTATGATTTTTGACCCTGTTGTTATTTGTGATTAAACGATCTTGTAACTCTTGTATTAGTGCTTTTTTCCTATTTGTTTCAACCTCGAATTTCTTTTTGATTGATCTTGTTAATCTTTTCTCAAAGACAAGCAATTTTTCTAAATTTGAGTTTTCTCTATCCAAATCTTGAAGTTTTTCTATCAAGACTTCATGTTCATTATGTATTGTTTTGAATCTATTCGATAAAATGTCTTGATCGTTCTTAAGCTTTTCAATTTGATTTCTCAATTGTTTCATAGAATCATCCTTTTTGGCTAATTGTTGTTGTAAGGAATCTCTTTCAGCTCTAGATTTCTCTAATTCTTGTAACAATTGATACATTGTATTTATCACCAATTTGTCATTAGAATAAATATCTTTAGGCTCTATTAACTCTTCATTGTCTATAGTACTAAACTTCAACCTAATCAGAGTGTCTTCATCATTGTCACGAAAGTAACCTTTGGCATAAAGTGCAGAGTTTATTACATCAGAAGCCTGTTGAATGGAAGATTTGTCCTTTTCTGACATTCTCGACTAATAAAAAAATGAACTCCAGAAATATTTTATTTGGTTATAAAAAATCTAAACAAAAATAAACAAAAAAAAAGCGTAGAAATTATCCGGAACCGGAAATTCCCTGATCTGGAATCACAAATAGAAGAGATGAATTGTGAAGAGATCAGTTGATTTACTTTGTGATATTCCACCTCAATTGATTGTCACATCGGGGAATTGACTATCTCGTATTCACTCCACTCAATTACAATATCAACGTCCTTTTTTTTCTAGTCAAAACTCCATTTATTAAAATCTAAAAACTACTGGAAAGATACTCAATATCTTAACATAGTCAACTAATAAACCGATTGAGAGAAAAACATAAAAAAAATCAAAAAAAGTAATATCGTTTCTAATATATTTTGGCTTTGTTTTTCTTTCTTTTTAATAAAATCATTATAACATGTCTAACACCATACACTCATTCACCACAAACTTTTTCTCCTTCAGATAATAATTACCGTTTGAATATTCAATCTAATCACAATAAGAGTACACATCCGTAACTAAACGTGTAAAACGATCTAATGGTGGTTGTCTTCTGGTTCTTCTAAAACGAACCATTCTTCAGCAGCTGGTGCACTACCTTCGGCAGCAGCTTCAGCTTGAACTTCAACTTCAGCAGCTTCGTATTCACCTAATTCGGTGGCAGCATCGACTTCTAAAGCTGGGATTTGTGGAGCAACTGGAGTTTTCCAAGGTCTAACGGCAGATTCAGCATCTTTAGCAGAAATTGGAGTTGGTTTAAAAGCCTTCAATTCTTTGACGTATAAATCTTGGATGGCGTTTCTTCTAACTGGAGCAGCAGAGAAGGCTCTGGCAGCAAATCTGGTGGCTGATTGTCTGGCAATTGCGAACATTTTAAACGTGATTTTGTTGACTTTTGATTAAGGGTGAAATCGTCAATTTTTTTTTTCTTTCAAAACTTTTCCAATGGAAAAAATCTTTGGTAGGGTCACGTAGATTTCCATTTTTCAGAAACACTTTCATTGGTTCACAGTGCACACATACTTCATAGAACGTAATCAATTGTTAAAGATGGGACGCTTCTACTGTGATTACTGTCAATGTATGTGACTAAATGTAGTACTCTATGTGTTTCTTACTAACTTCAATTGACAGTATACCTTACTCCTGATGCAGCAAGTGTTCGAAAGAATCATCTTACAGGTAGAAATCATGTCAAACTAGTCTGTGATTATTATGAGAAACAAGCTAAAGAACAAGGTCTATGGCATGATCCAGGCCATAACTACCAACCAACTTCTGATGTCTTGTATAAGGGCATCCCTGGTTCAGAATCAACCCAAAAAGATTTAGATTATTATTATAAATTAAGTGAATCAAAGTTGTTACCTCATCCTCATTCTTTACCAAATTTACCAAATCCTCCTTCTAAAATCCTCCGTGACACAATACCCAATACAGTGACTAGCTCAAGTTTGAAAGTCACGAGATAATTATCGAAATAGTGCGTTTTTCCAAAGCGATTTCAAAACCTTCACTAAAGGATCTAAGATCCATCATCGCTTAAAAATGCTGCTATCAAATTTACTACATATGATCAATAATCCAAAGTTCTGCTGTAATCGTAGAAACTGATTTATTTCAATTTCTTTGGCTCTTTCAATATAACTAACTTATAAGATATTCGAAGTATCCTATCATATGGATTAAATTCACACATATCATGAAAGAAATGGTATAAAATTCACTTTAACTTTTAGGAAATCTTGTTAATTTCGTAAATTAAGAAAAAGTTGATGATTATACTAGCGATGGTGTTTCAAATAATGATATTTTCAGATATTTAACTTGTATATTAAGTAGGATACCAAATAGTTCTTTTTTGTGCCTTGAAATTCATGAAATTTATAGAGTTAATCTCCAATTGAATCTAAAAATTTGTTTGAAACACTAGTCTTTCTTTTTTTATGGGATCTTGTATTTGAAGCAACTGGTTGACTTGTATAATAATGACTTAATGAGAAAGAATCCTCGAAATTCTCATCATTACACTCTTCATCAATAAGTCTTTTTTTACATGACGATTCTTGAAATGGGCTCATTAAAATGGAATCTTGTGTTGGGTTTAATCTTAATCCTGAGAAATGATGTGTGATTTCAACGGGTTTTAAAGAGTTTGGTGATCCATGAACTGATGAGTTCACGATATTTTCTATAAGGTTAGAATCTTCCCTTTCTTCAGATCCTTTTAAACTGATGCAATCCAATTCATCATCAACTGAGAAACATTTCTCTAAAGTTTTCTCAAAAAATAATGATCTATATTGGGTCTTAATCCCTTCATAATTGGCATAAGACGGTCCTTTTAAACCAAGAACAAATGTTAAAGCAACAACTGAGCCTTTACTTATTATCTTTCCTTTGTTTGAAATTCCTTCTTCATCAAACTTAAACTTATTAGAGCATTTTAAAGGCTTTGAAGATCCAACTGAATGTATTGGTTCCTCAGTGATGATAAATAAATCATTCTCAAATAGATACGAAAGTGTATCAATAACTATTGAAATATTATTTTTTTCTATACCCATCATGTCGGAAATCTCTTGAACTGAACCAGGGAGATATTTCTTATTGAATAATTTAACTATTTTTCTGAGATTTATCAATAACTGAAGATTTTTATGTAAAGGTAAAGATAGAGCTTTAGAACGACAAGAAAAGCAAATAATTTTAGCTGATCTTTGTGATCCATAACAAAGTGTATGTTTTTGAAATCCACATTTGGAACAGTTTAGTAATGAACAATCTATCTCTTTTGTTGATCCACATTCACATTGAGTCTTATCAATCGCTTGAGTTGGTCCAACTTCATCTTGAGAAGATTGTAAAAATGATTTTAACATCTTTGTGGTTTGGCTTTGTTCTTCAGTTTTTGAAGCAATTAGTTTATGTTGTTTATGAACTACAATAGGAACTTTTTTTGGTAATTGTGGAATAGCAAAAGGATCCACCTCAGTTATATCTTTATCGTCTTGCACGGTTGCAGAAGTTAAAACGTTCAACTGCACATCATGAATACCAGTTTTAAATGATCCTGCAAAAAGCTTTGATGCAGAAAGACTAGTTTTGATTGTAGCAACAGTATCAGAAGAAGCATCTTTGAATAGAGGTGGTTGATAATCTCTCGGGCAGCCATCATTAAATAAAAATCTCATTGACATAAACTTTTGTTCAGGTAAAGGATCTAAACTTTGAGTAATTATTATAAATCTTCGCATTAACTGTTGTAACATCTTTCTTGAATCTAATAATGAAATTGTGGAAGATGAATCGTTAATATCAAGTTTAATCTCATCATTTCCATAATCGAAATAGAAATTGTAGACCTCTTTCAAGTTGTTGGGATTCAGCTCATCTAAGAATATAGAGAAACTTATGCATTTTAAAAAACCTTTCTTGATTGCGTCTAAAGCACCTTCGTTGATCCAACTCAAAAACAAATCCACCTGTGGTGATTTGCCTTTTATTAAAGTTTTCACTCTAATACTTTCCAGTTTACTTCTTTCATCTTGAGGATCATAATCTGGTTGGAATTTGCTAGGAACGAATCTTTGATCAGCAAAACTGTCATCTGAAAACAACCCTCTTAAAAAAGCTATACAACCAAATGACATGGTTAACATTGTCTGTATTAATTTATGTGATTGTTCTGTAGATATCGAGACCTTAGTCTCTGTCTCCGTTTTTGACTTTTGTAAAGTTGACATTATCTTTCCTCTACCTTGAAAAGCTGGATGAAACGATGGGAATTATCAGTTTATATACTACTTGATTAGCCGCTGAAAGATTACTATGATAAATGAGGAAAATAGCAAAACAATGATTAAAGTGCTGGTTGAAAGTCTAATGAGATTTTGGGATGAGATTATCACGTCTTTAGAATCATTTCCATGTAAGCGCCTTGATACACTCATATCATTAGTTATAAGTTTGCTTGAAGTTTTTGAGATTTGAGATTTGAGATTTGAGTAACTGATTACTTAAGAATTACTACTTCTGACTTCTGATTTGACTTCTTCATGACTACCTCCTCACGATCATCTTTTTTGACTCTTTTCTAGTTTTAATCTCTTTAAACTTCATAATTAACCATAGAAATTTAATAATTATTTATACATGAAGGTTCGATGCCCGCGGACAGATCAGATATGATTAAGTAGGAAAACACCAGAATTTTTTTACTACAAATACGCTTCATCAAAAATAAAAGTCATTATTCACAAATCAACCAAGCTGGATCTTACCTATATCATACGGCACGATGATAAAGGGCTCCTCTAAGTCTACTTCAGGTGGTGCTCCCCATGCGCTTGATCTTAAGCCATTACCACTGCCGCAACTTCCACAACATAAAGCATCGCATACGCTCAAAAATATAAGAGATGCTGATGATGACGACTTTGTTCACGAATTTACTAGAAATGATCTGAGGGAATTGATCCATTTAATTACACAAGAACTGAAGCTAAAGGGCACAAAAACTCCATTGTTACTACTGTCTTTTCGTCCTAGATCAGTGGATACTGAGTTAAGCCAGTTTCTTGAAATTGTATTGCCGGCCGGGAAAAAACTAGCTAAAACATCAATTCTAGAACGCCAAATCAAAAACACCAATGAATTCACATTAATCTCCTGCTTGAAGTACCTTTGGGCAAGGCTTCCAACGAGCTCTATCATTGGTTGGGATGCCTATGAATCTTTTAAGAATTTAGAAAAAAAAGAAAATTTCCCAAAAAAAGCATTTTTAGAATTTATGCCTCAATGTCTTTCATCTCCATCTCATGCTTCTATCGTTTATGATTTTCTTGACTTGATTGTCTCAATTGCTGCTAATTCTAAAGAGAATCAAATGAGTGGAAGAAAAATTGCTAAAATGACAGCGATTTGGGCTTTTCAAGGAATATTGTCTCAATCAGAAAATACTTCAACTACTAGTGGTAGTGATTTTGGTTCAGGTTTACAAAATTGGTTACCAGCTGCTAATGCAATGTTCCATTTACTTTTATCATTCCTAAGGTCAATGTTACCTGATGATGATTCAACTAAATTGCAGCTACCAAGAACATTACATGCTTTACTAGCGAGTAATTCATATCCTCCTCCTGATATCACATACAATTCTTCTACTTTGGTTACTGTTCCACTTGTTACTATAAAGACTAATAAGTTTTCTAGCTCCCCTATGGAAATGTTGAATAAAGTCCCAAAATGTTTTTCATTCGAACACTCTGATCAATTTCAAGCAAAAGAAGATTACGCATTGTTGAAATCATTGTGCAAAAATGATGAAAATATTATTAATAAATTATCTGGAGAATCCAAAAGAATCATGCAGTTGTTATCTAGTTCAAATAAAGCAACAAGATTAGCACCAGGGTGGCCTTCTCAAAGTATTCCAAATGTTCCATCGAGCCAGCTTGAAAATAATGTTCAAATTTCAAGAGTCTCTATTGATGATTATTTTATTTGGGCTTGGCTTTCAAGTATTTCATTTGAACAGCCTAATTCAAAGAAAAAACTTTTTGGTAGGTCTTTGATCTTAGAAGTTGTTTTTGATGGGTTCAAGAAATGGGTCATCATTGAAGAGGTTGGTTTAGAATTCAAAGCTCAAAATCTAATACCTGAGAAACCAAAGGTTAAAAAGACAATACAATCACAATATAAATCAATGTTAGAAGATGTACCAGAAAATATGTCTAATTCTAAAATGAGTTCAAAAAAATCAAAGGAATCAAAGGAAAAGGAAAAGGGAAAAACCAGCAAATCGTTTTTGAAGAAGCTCAATCATAAATCAAATCAATCTCTTCCGCCTGCTCCCCCTCCTGTTACTAATAAAACATCATCGAAACCACAAATTCAGAATCGGGAATCTAGAATTTCATATGCTCCAGTGGCTTTACCAGAAATCGAACGAGAACAATACAGGCTATCCATTCCTTTGGATTCTTTCAATATCGAGAATTCACCAAAATCCTATCATTCTCCTCAACAAAATAACACTTCACCACAATATAAGTCATTGGCTCCACCATCAAGAGAAATACTACGTGCTAATGATTTGCAAATCTTTCAACAAAATGACCAAGGTTATAATTACTGGTCAAGTAAAGAACATGATGGATATCAAGAAGAGAAGTATGATCTCAATGAAAACTTATCGTCTAATAATCAACATTTTGCTAATGAACAGTCATACGATGATGGAAATCATGTTAATCCAGAAGGTATTCATAACGAACAATATGAATCTAATCACCAAAATCCTTTACAAATCGAAGCTAATAATCAACCGCATTCTAAAAATGAAGAGACCATTCCACATTATAATCAACAATCAAATGCATATAATTATACTCCACCATCTAATACTCAATTTAATTACGGTCATAATGGATCATCTGGCTCTTATGAAAATTTAAATGATATGGTTGATGAATTATCTTTACAAGTTAATCAAGTTGAATCAAAACTAGGTAAAGATAATGATTTACATAAAACAGCAATTCCTCTTCCCACTCCACGTCAAGATCCTATTCAAGTTACACATAGACCACAAAGTCAACTCTACGAACCAGTTCATTCTCCACAACAAAAGCAAAGAATCAGTTCACCAGCTGCTACTCAAACGAAGCCAGTATTATCACCTATTCAAACTCAACAACCTTCAAGACCTCCATCAGCTGCTACTTTAACCAGAAAAGCACCACCCCAACCCAAATCTACTATGGATGACCGTGATTTTGAACCTGAATCAAGCGTTTATGCAAGTTCCAGTGTTTATGGTCCCACTCCTTCTGTTATAGAGGATGATGATTTTGTCAAACCATTCAATGTTGCTGATCGTAAAAGTTCAATGATTGAAGACGTTGAAAATTATCTAACCAGTAATGTGATCAATGATAACAGACGTGAAACACTTTTTTCAGAGACTAGTTATAATACTGCCAAAACTTACTTTCATGAAGAAGATAATGAAAAGAGATTATCTGCTGATTCTAGCAAATATCCTGAAAGCATCATTGATACTTATAGACAACCTTCTGTTTATACTTCCAATGTGAAAGTTCCTGAATCTAAAAAAGTTGAAATCGTTGAGAAAAACTCTGGTGATTTAAGTTTTACTGATATTGATTACATTCCTGATACTACAATGACCAATGAAGTACGAAACTCTATTCCTGTTCCATCACCACCAAGATCTCCATTGGCTAGAGCTGCTTCTCCCAAAGTTGATGAATATGAATTACCACCTCTTCCACCCCCAAAAACTCTACTACCAGAAGTTCCTCAGCCTAATCTACAAGCACCAACCAACCAATATGAACAAAGGCAATTCAATGAATCTGTTTCTTTAATGGAAGATCAAAGTCAATATTACAAACCTCCGTCACCTTCATTATCTGCAAAACCTTTACAGAATTCGCAATCTGATTATACCCCTATATCTAAAAATATTCAATCACCACCAACACAAGACATGATTGTGATACCAGATGAATCCGCTCATAAGAAATACACCAGAAAAGTTCCATCATCTATTACACAAGAGCCTCAACCAAAACGAGAATCAAGAAAGGTTCCACAACAGCAACAACAACAAGCAACTCCAAATAACAGAAGAAGTCCTGAACCTGATGTACAACAGTATCAATATCAATCAAATCAATTCAATAGAAAGGGTCCTGAACATGATGGAAGAAGTCCTGAACCAGTTGGTCATCAGTATCAAGAGAATCAATCTACTAGAAGAAGTCCTGAACATCTCGAAATACGACAATCTCAACAACAGCCTAATTCAGGTCAATTTACTGAATATATTAATCAACCACCTTCTCAACAGACAATAGAACAAACTAATTTAAACAGAAGAAATCCAGAACCAATGAATTTACCACCATTTCAACAACAACAACTGATAGATAGCAGAAGTCCTCAACGGGCTACACAGGAGCAGAAACAATATTATACTTCAGGTTTGGTTAATACTCCTGCTCCTTCAACTTCCAATCCTTCTTCAAAACTGGATCCAGATTATATTTCATCTCAACAAGCCACAAATCCGAATTTACAACCATCTAGAAACTCCAATGATGGACAAAGAAGTTATAGAAGTCCACAAAGATTTAATGAAAACTCAAATTATCCACAACAAAGAACAGCTCATTCACCAAGTTCAGATGTTAATTCAAGACAAGGTTCACCTTATAGAAATGTTGGTTATCCACCTCATATGCCTCAACATCAGAACAGATTGTCACCACAATCTAGTGCTTCAACCGCATCACTTTCAGGAATACGTGGTAGTACACCTCAAGGAGTAAAATCTCCAGCCAGTAAACGTTCTCAATCGCCATCAAAACCATCAAGATCAAAGGCTAATTATCCACAGTCTCAACAAGGTTATCCACCACAAGGTTATCCTCAACAAGGCTTTTCGCCTCAAGTATATCCATCACAAAACTACCCACCTCAAGGTTATCCACCTCAAGGTTATCCGCCCCCAGGTTATCCGCCTCAAGGTTATCCCCAGGGCTATCCACCTCAAGGTTATCCTCAAGTTAAAGGTGGTTATCCACCAAAAGGATATTTTCCTCCACAAGGTTTTCCTCAGCAAGGCTATCCTCCACAAGGCTATCCTTCACAAGGCTATCCCCCTCAAGGTTATCCTCCACAAGGTTATCCATGGTATCCTCCACCTCCTCATGGGTATTATCCACCACCTAGTGCTTCTGGTCAAAATGATGATAATAAATCTATAAAAAGTGGTATTAATTTGAGTTCAATCCCTACTGCTACTGTTACAAATAAGTTATATGGTCGCACAAATAACAATGCTGATAAGAAAAATATTAGAAATGCATTGGTACAAGGTGATTTTGGTATTTGATTTATGATTTTTACGCTTTTAATGAACTCTTGAAATAACTAAAACATGTAGTTTCAACATACTATATAAATTAATATTTAATAATCTGAAGTTTGAATCACAGAGGCGTGTTTTTCGCACCAAAGAAAGCTTTTCTGGACTGGACTCTGTAACTGTTCAAGTTGTACATTATTTCATTGAAAGTTCAAGCGTGTTTTTCTTCTCAAAAATTAAAAATTGGTGTCACTTCTGCATAAACTCGCATATTTAAGTGACTTTTGTTTACAAAACACAAAAGAATTTTGAGATCCAAAAATAAAGGCTCATTGAAGACATATTATGACTGACAGACAAATTCAATAGGACTTCTTTACATCACTAGTTAGTAGAAGTGGAATTCTATCAATACTTAAAAGTTAAATCCAACTATCAATCCACAAATTCAGCTTGAAACAACTTTCAAACGCATATTACACATATTGACACAATTAGCTTTCTGTTAAATTGGTATAAAACCACAATCAATAAATAATTCTACTCAACTGAATATCATTAAAGTTATCTGAAATCAATACGCTCACTTTAAGGAATTGTTGCAATGTTAAAACATAATTCTATATTGTCCCCACCAATTTCACCTGAACCAAAACAGAGTTCTCTCTTCAACTCGACTTCAGAATCACCAATTCCATCGATTGAAGCTGTCCTCAATAATGAATCAAAAGCTGGAGAAAAGAAGTTTGGACCAATGTACATCTTACCTTCAGATACCAATATCAAAAGACATCAAAGATTTCTAGCTGCTTATGGATTTAGATTGACTGGTAGAAAGAAAAGCAAAACTAAAGGGAGAAAAGTTGTGGAGAAAGCTAAATCAAAAATCAGAACAATAACGTGTTCTTGTTCACCCACATCTTTATCTGCATCTTCATCTTCCGGAAGTGAGATTGAAAAAAGTTCATCACAAATCGAATCAGCTCATGAATACTTAACAAGATCTAAAAAGCCAAAAGATCCAACTCCCAGTTCCACAAAACATTTGAGCAAAAATTCAAAAACAGGGTTTTCAGTAGATAGATTTTTCAAATCTAGAGAAGACTTTTTACAAAATGGTACAGTTCAAGATGTTAGAAACCTTCCAATTGAAAAAGTTCCAGATTTACAACCAGATTTGAGGAAAGTAAATTTTCAATCCATTTTAAAACAAATGGGTTCATTAGATGTCGGAACTCTGAAAGAAGAAAAAGGTCTGGAGTTGATTCAAAAGAATGAACTACCAATTGTTTCATTTTTAAAATTTTCACCTTTACAATTTTCTGATACTAAGAAAAGATTTTTCGCAGAAAGAGCAAGAAAGAATTATCATTCATTGACTTTTAAGAAGATTGATGCACAAAAAGCGTGTAGAGTTGATGTGAATAAAGCTTCAAAGTTGTATGAGATTTTTGAATTTGCTCAAAACTAGATTATGTTAGGTTTTGCGTTCTGATTTTTGGTTGAAGATGCTTTTACTTCTGTGTTTTTTGTTAGTAGTTTAGTGGTCTTTGTGTTGAAAATGAAAATAATTGAATAGATTTTCTGTCATGTTTAATACTAACATACGCTTTCAATGGAACTTTATGGTGTTTATATATATTGTTTATCTTATTAATTTTGGAGTTTTAGGTTTTTACAGGATATAGTCTGGAGGTAATTGTGGTGTGTGTTTTCCAACTGGAATATATGTTTTATTTGTTCACTTCCTATCTCTATTCCGATAGCACATTATAATATAATATTTTGTCCCTATACACAGTACAATAAGTATGTTTGTAGGGGGAAGTTTGTTACTTGTAGTTTGGTAGTTGTATGTTTGTATGTTTGTATGTTGTATGTTGTATGTTGGAAATTATTATGTCATCAACACAGATTTCAGATTTCAAGTTTTACCATAAGAAATTTATACCAGTCTCGACCAACAGGAAACTATAACATAAAGATGGCTAAAACAAAGATAGTGACCCTAAAGTTGTCTTCTGAAATACTGAATAAATTTCCAATTTCCACAAATACAAAGAAAAAACTCTCATTAACAGTCAAATCAGAGACTAATCCGCTTCAGACACCTAAAAGAAATATTGCGCCAAAAATAAATACAAAGAAATCATCACCAACTCCTGAAACTCCAATTGTTGGAACTCCACAACCAGCTACTGTGAAGACATCAAAAGATGAAAGAAAATTAGATAAATCGGGGAAACCAGTTAGAAAATGGACAAAGAAACCATTGAATATACAGACATTCACTGGGTATTCTATTACATTTGAATCATGGAAGGGTGATGATGATGAAAGTTCTAATGTCGTTAAAAGAGAAGATAATGAGGCCGAACAGAGTATTAATGCGAAAGATGATTCTAAACCATCATTAAAAATACAACTGAAATTAAATAATAAACCATTAACGCTAAATAAGAAAAAGGATGATGATTCAGGTTATGATTCAAAAGACCAATCACCAAGTTTGGAAGATGCTAGTTCGATAATCAGTACCCCTGATGTTTCAACAGTTTCGACTCCTGCTCCTTAATTCACGAGATGTAATACATATTTTAATTTTCTTTACATGAGGATAATGTACTTTATGTTATAGACCAAATCCAGTCAACTTAAAATATCATCAACAGTAACATCATTAGGAACTTCTAAAGCCTCTTTCCAAAATTTACTCAAATGTCTAGTACCGGAATCACAAGCAACAATAACTATGTTTTTACCTTTAAGTCCAGTAGATTTACATAATTTCAAGACTGCAACTGAATTAATAGCACTTGAAGAACCTAAAAATAACCCATCATTGACACTTAAGAATTTGGCCATTTTGATAGCTTGATCATCTGAAACTTTAATTGCATCATCTATAAAATTTTCACCTTGCTTGAAATTATGAGTTATTCTATTAAGACCAATACCTTCGATGATAGTATCAACCTGATGTCTTCTTCTCGTACCTTCTTTTTCTTCATTAGTGTACATCACGCCATATTTAACCCTATTGAAGAATCCACTCCCTTGAGGATCAGCTAAAATAGTGGTAACATTTGGTGATTTTTCTTTTAAATATTTTGAAACTCCTGCAATGGTACCACCAGTACCACAACCTGCAATAAAATAATCAACTTTACCATTCAATTGTTTATAAATTTCAGGTCCTGTAGTTTTGTAATGAATTCTCCAATTGCTATCATTCTCGAACTGATCTGCAAAGACACCTTTTTGAGTAGATGTGTCATCATTGTTTACTGATTCATTTGCAAGTTTTGCACTATTAACATATTGATTTGGATCAACTATTGAAGCAGGTTTAACTTTTTTCAAACCAACACCTAAAGTTCCAAATAATGCTAGTTTATCTAATGAAGTATCGTCAGGTAAATGAATTTCAGCTTTATAACCTAAAGAATTTGCAACAGTCCCGATTGAAATACCAGTTGAACCTGAAGTGCCTTCAAATATAACATCACCTTCTTTCAATTCGCCAGAGTCCTCTTTATCTCTGATGATAGCTAGTGCTACTCTGTCTTTAGCAGAACCACCTGGGTTTAAGTATTCTAGTTTAGCATAAATGTTATTACCTGTGATTTTTGATAATGATTTGATTAAGACCATTGGAGTATTACCAATTAATCCTTCAACACCTTCAACTGGAGGTGATAGTGCTGATAGTTTTTCTGTGCTATGTTTATATTGAGAGTATGCCCATATAAGCACAGCAATAGACGCACCACAGGCACTGATTTCTTTCCAAGTTAAATGAGCCATATAAACTGGGTCTCTGAATGCTTAAAAAAATTATTGAGCTTATAGTTCTCGAAAGTGTACTATTGAAGACTGGATGTGCTTGTGGTATAATATATTACCAGCGTCGTCGTCACCACCACTATAGCTAGCTGTATTATATTTTATATGACGTTATATACGTCTCGCTAGTTAATGTGATTGGTCATTAATTATATTGAATACTATACTAGTAGTATAAGCTGTAATATATAGTATACCACTGCTCGTAACCGCGACGGACATATCAGTCGGAGTAATTTTTGTAAAAATTTCAGGTTTAGAAAAATATTAAACATTTAAATAAACTTAAATTAATGACTTAGATTTAAATTAACTACGTGCACAGTCCGGGTAACAAATAGCTGATATAGTGTCAATTAATAGCTAAATATTACATGAGTATAACTCTAAAATTTAAATTATAAACGATAATATCCACTAGTAGGCAGAGATTCGAGAATAATTAGCTTATAAAAAACCTTATATAAAAAAAGATATAGTTTTTATTATAAAACATTATCAAACGTTGTACAATGTTTAAGAGTCACATAACAACGATATCCCCATTATCGACAAACACACAGCCCTTCCCATCACTGACAAAGTTCAATATAACAGATGATGATACTTCAGATGTCGTGATACCTAACAAATTCGGTGCTGTTCCAATATATCAAGACAAAGTTAAATTTGTTGATTTTACAAAGAATAATAGAGATGGCAACGTTAATGGATCCAACTCGGACACCAAAAATGCTACGACTAATGAGCAGAATGATTTGAAGAGCGCAACTGAATATAAGTGCTCAAAATTTATTGAATTTAGTTCATACTTGTTGAAAAATCCTGTTGAAAAATTATTTAATGTTGGTGTTATTGGATTTCAAAACTTATCAGACACTTCAATTGAGCAGATATTGAATATTCTAATCAATGAAGGGGATGGATTGGAAGGCGAATCCAAATTTGAATGGAGTTATGTTGATGATGTTGATAATAAGGTGATTTTTTTCAAGTTTTTGAATGATGATTTAAATAATGCTAAAAGATTGAGTAAACTGAATTCATTACAAAATATTACTATTCTAGAAGAAAACTTAATTTTCTCACCAAATCATGGGTTATCTAAATACCTTCATGATGTTTTAGGTGAAGACTTTAAAATTGAAATTAATATTGAATTAGTACAAGAAAAAATCAACAATTTAATCAAATTCAGTAATGCATCAAAACCAGTTACAAATAAAGAAAATTCAGATTATGTTATTGATGAAACAGATCTAGCAGGCATTCCTCTGGATATCCTACCACAATTGAAAAAAGATATAAAAGATTTCAGATTAAAAGTGATTGAAATAGAAAAGAAGAAGAGAGAAAAGGAAAAACAAGATGAAATTAAAAGATCAAAAGCGCAGTTACGTAAACTGTTTGCTAACTCTAAGAAAGATTCCACTTCCATGGATATTGACGAAGACGAAGATGATGATGAAGAAGATGAAGATGAAGATGATGGATTAACAGATGAACAATTCGAGGAAATGAGGTTAGGGAAGGAAAAAGCAACAATGATGAAGAACTATTCAGCTAAATTAACAGTCGTGAAGGCAATTGAACGTAATAATCAAGAATTGGTTAAACTTGAAGAAAAATTAAAGAATTATGAGAGAAATTTAGATAAAACTATCAGACCAGAATATGAGCAAGGTGTATTTAAACCATCTGGTGTAAACAGAGAATTAGAAGCTGAAAAGGATGCTATCGATAGAGAAAGAGTTAAGAAGGAAGAAGAAGAACGGAAATTAGCTGAACCAGTTGAGGAAGTTATTCCATTCAAAGTTAGCATTAAACAAACTGAAGAAGAAGAAGTACAAGATGCTGAGAATATGGAAGGTAAATTAAACGTTTCAGATGAAAAACTGGAAAGTGCATTAGAAACTATCAAGGAAAAGATTGAGTCTTATTTAGAAGAATTATTAGGTGTTCCAGATGAAGAATTAACAGAATACATCACAATGACAGTCCAAGATACGAAATCTAAAAGTGCATTGACTGAAGAATTGAGGGAAACTTTTGAAGACGACGCTGAAAGAATTAGTGAGTCTATTTGGAAGGATTTATTGCAAGCTTTGGGTTGAATACATGTACATTAAAAGGTTGAGTTTAAATCTATAAAGTTTGGAGAATTGTAGGTGGACAGTAATATATTATCTTTCTTGCAATTCTACTGAGTACTGACTTTTTTTGAGTCCAAGGCTGTAGGTTGGAACTTGGAACATGTATATAAGTTCTAATTGTTCAAATGTACCAAATTTGTATGTCAAGATCAATCATGGATTCGCGGACTTTTAATAAAAACTGTAAGAAACCTAAAGATTTTTATTAAAATATTGTTTTCAAATGTGGATTAAGTTCTGATTAGTAGTCAAGAATGGATAAAGTATTTGAAGTGTTTTGAACAAAAATACAGTGTCATTACTCAAGAACCTCTCATCATCGTTTCAGATCTAAAACCAAAAAATAATCATACATAGTTTAAAGTGTAACTCGCATACACTTGGTTCCCGTATATGCATCCATATGCAACTTCCCAAATGCGGCTATTTTCTTTTGTTTTACCGTTTTAGGTTGGCCATATTTAGATCTTGAAAGGCACAAAATTCTCTTTCAAAACAAATTTTTGATGTTTCATGAAAAAAAACTTTTAAATTCTAAACAAACTCACCTAAAGAAACACTTTCATCCTCAAATCTCGTCATATAGGTTGCGCTCACATCAGATCTATCCCATCACGTCAAACATACTCACATTCTAAACACCCACATTCGTTTTTTTAGGTTTTTTTTGGCTATTTTACACTGTCAATTCCTTTATTTGATTTTGTTTTCCCTCTTATTATTCGATAGAAAAACTAATAACAAAAAGTGAAAGATACACATCGATCAAGGAGTCTCTTTTAAAATACTGAGAAAGAAAACATCTACTTATCCAATATCCAACTACAGTTCCTTCATTAAGTAACGGTTTTTTCAATACTATTTTCGAGCATATATCTATTATTTGGTTTTATTAGTGAACTTTTTAACGTGTTTTAACGACATTAACTATGAGAGTCTCAACTTTACTACTAGTTGCCCAAGTTGCAATTGCTGTTCCACTGAATTTTGGAGACATGTTTGGTGCCAGTGAAGATTTAACTCCCACATCAACAACTCCAACAAAAGATCGTGATACTACTACATCAAGTGCTTTCAACAAATACACTCCAACAACCACTAGTAACAATTATGGTGACAATGAAAAAACAACAACAACTTCTTCATATCATAAATATGCACCAACAACAACTGAAGGAGAAGATACCACAACTTCCAGTGTCCCTCCATTCGTATACACTCCATCAACCACTTCAACTGCAACAACTCAAAGGTATGATACACCCACCACTTCATTAACTAAGGGTTTTGCTTTTCCTACTACATTTGATTTTGGAACTATAAACACTCCATCAACCACTACTCCAATCACTACTTCAACACCTACTACCCCAACACGTAGTACTGCTGCTCCAGGAAGCCCTGCCAAAACCACACTAGGAACTACGTCCACACCAACACCAACACCAACACCAACACCAACACCAACACCAACACCAACACCAACACCAACACCAACACCAACACCAACACCAACCAATGTTCCAACAACTACAATTCCAACAGATCCAAATACCACTACCACAAGTCCAACTGTGCAAACAACTATTTCAAAACCTCCATTAGCTGCAGCTCCAGGTCAATCAACTACCACTTCTCCTGCAGATACTACTGAAATAACCAATACTGCCACCAGTTCACCAAAACCAGTTGCTGTTGAACCTTCAATTGATTACGCATCTACTAGTCGTGAATCTGCTTCATCTAAAGCCAGTGCAACTTCTGCTAGCCCTATCCGTACCTCATCACCTTTATACAATGCTCCTCCTACTACTACTGATGTTGATGCCACCCCAGATGTTGCAACGACTGCTGAAAATGAATCTGCTTCAGCTGAAGTCAGTGAAAATTCTGCTAGTCCAATTCGTACCTCATCCCCTTTATATGATGCTCCCACGTCTTCTTCATCTACAACTACTACCGATGCTAATACCACTCCTGATGTTGCACCAACTACTGAAGCTACTACCACTACACCTACAACTCCTATCACTTCAAGTCCTTTAACTCTAAGTGCTGCTACCACTACTACTCCAACAGTTACTCCTGGTACTGAAACAACCACTAATGAGAAAACAAATGAAAAAGGCACTGATACAACCACAGTTGCAGCAACTACCACCACTCCAGATACTGAGGAGAATATCACCACTCCAACGGATACTACAACTACTGTTACTCCTATTACCAGTACTACTCCTATTACTAGTACTACTCCTATTCCAGCTGAAACCACTACAACTCCTCCATTAGATATCACTGAAACCACTCCAACTACTCCGGTTGATACCACTGAAACCACTCCTACAACCACAATGAGCTTGAATTCAGAGACTACAACAACTCCTTTAACAACCGAAGAGACTTTTTCTGAACCTGATCTTGCTTCCCAATCAGTTGTTGAACCAACTACAACAGAAACTCCTGTTCCTGTAATCACTTCTACTACTGATTTATCAACTAGCTCAAATTTAGATCAACCAGTCACAACAACCACACCAACTGATTCAATTCCACCAGTTAATACACCACAAACTTCCACAGTTGAGCAACACTCTTCTCCTGTTACTCCTGTTCAATCCGTTTCAAGTCCAATTGAAACTGGAACTTCATTCGCTGGTCCAGTTCAATCATCAACTATTGGTGACCAAACCACTGACGTTACAAGTACTGAAATCAATTCTCAAACTCCAGTCCCTTCGTCTAATGACGTTCAAGAACCAATTTCCACCTCTGAAGTTCCTCCAAGTACAATGACTCAAATTACCACAACATCAACAGCTGGAATTGTTCCACCAACTAAACCCTCAACTACTTTAACTAATATTCCAAATTCAATGGTTACTACAACTCCAAAATCCTCAAATTGGTTACCTACTTCAATTCTGGTTCCTGTAACTAGTACACTTACTGGTACAACGACTCAAGCTGTTCAAACCTCTTCATTACCACAAGCTATTACTCCAAATACCGTTGAGGAAATTCCATCAGATTATGTTTTAATCACTATTGGGTTTAGAGATGTTTGGAATTATCCATTCATTGTTAAAAATTCAATTGAAAGTGCTCAAATCTTTGAATTTTTACCATATGTTTTAAGTTATCCATTTGAATACTCAACTTCTAATATCAGTGTTTCTCAATTAGTTCCATTCACTGCATCTGAAGTTAGATATATCATTACAGTTGCTCAAGTTTATTTCCCAAAAAGTGATGTTTCTGAATTACAAAAATTAGTTTTAAAATCAGATTCTTCATTTTATAATAATCCTGATTCAACTTATAAACAATTAGCTGCATTGATTGACCCATCAATCCCATTAACCGGATTATCTTTAACCACTGATTCTGGATCAACTACTTCCTCAACTTCAAATCAAGGTATTTCAATTAATGCTGGTTCAATGGAATACTCTCAATCTGAAATTGCATCTCAAGATTCTTCTCCAAAGAGTAGCACTGGTAAAGTGATTGGTATTGCACTTGGTTCAGTTATTGGTGGTACGACATATATTGCCTTGTTATTATTAGGTGCAAGATATTACATTGTCAGAAGAAGAATTAGATTAGAAAGTGTAAATTCATCAACCCGTTCAAGTATTAATCCATCATCTTCAACTGATAGTCTTGGTGTTGTTTATGGTGCTGGTGTTGCAATGAGAGGTCGTTCTCATTCTCGTCAAAGTAGTCAAATGTCACAGTTAGATAGTTTTATTCCACAGATTTCAAAACCAGTTGCTACTCAAAATTCATTAGGTTGGGTTTAGATGGTGGTTTTTCACCATGTTAAAGTTCTAAAGTTCTTCCAAATTTATATTTTTTCCAAACTATACCCTATTTTTATTCCAATTCAATTTATCAATCATTGAACAATCATGTTTTGTTTCGTTTCTGTTTCCTTTTTACCATTATTATTTTTTCCCTTTCAACATATTGTTTATATTTGTCTTTTATTGTTTATTTTGTTTTATATAATTTCAATCCAATTTTTATTGAATTATAAACTCCTTTCCATAGTATATCGCATTTTTGTTCTCTACATAATTCATTTTCATTCCAGTTTATAAATTACTCATTAAATCACTTCTATAAAAGATTCTCAGTGGCATCTAATTCATCCTCTAACGCTATTGAAAAACCTTGATTCTCATTATTATTGCTTGATTCAACAACTGTTTTATCTTTATCAGGTACATCATCGACGTTAGAATTCCCGTTATTATCGGATGGTGTTTTAACTGGACTTTTATCATTATCATTGTTATGTCCACTTGAACTTCTATGAGGTTTCAAAATCACAATCATGAATAAAAGTAGCACGATTAAAGATAACAATAAAATCAATTTACATTTCTGAGTTCTCTTCTGATACGTTGTTGCTTTATCTAATTGTTTTGATGCCTCATGTAATTCAATTTTAGTATTTTCAATATTATAATCAATTCTGTCTAATATGGTACCTTGATCAATAATCATATTTTGCATATCTTTGAAAACTCTGGAGACTTCCAAGACACCTTGAGCCAATTTTGTTATTTCTTGTTCTCTTTGACGAATCAAAGTGTCATTTATACTTGAACTTTGTTGTAAAATAGTTGAAGATTCCTTGATGGCTTCTCTTGAATAAGACTCCAATTCTTCAGTTTCTTCAGCCAATGCAGGATTATATGAAGAGTCAGTTGCTGTTAACTTCAAATTGTTAGGGGCTTTTTCAAATTCATCTTTCTTCAAGAATTTAATGTAATTATTTTGTAATTTTCTGAAATTAGATGAAAGATTTTGAATTTTTAAAGCGTAGGATTTTTGCATGTTATCAATTATATTTAAATCATCTTTCTTCAACTGTGTTGTCTTATGAATTGCAAACTTCTTGACTAAATTATCACACTTGAAAAAATGACTAGTTATGGTATAATTCAATTTTTCAATCTCTTCTTCATCAGATGATCTATCATTGAACCCAGGCAATAAATTCTTCTTATACAACCCGTTCAATTTATCCATGAGCTTGGTAATATCTGTAATCTGCTCATCAATCTCCTCTGCGGTGTCTAAGAAAGATGGAGGTAATGGATTATGATCTAATGCAACGCCATTATTACTATTATTCTCGAAACCGATTAAATTCTCTTCCTCATCAATATCAAATCTTGAATTAAATTTGCCAAATGTGTCGCTATGATGAGGGTATGTCCTTCTGTATGATAAGTATAAATTCGTTCTATCTCTGAACATGATTTCTTGTGTTTTATTTTGCTTGTTGTTACATACTTAAATGCGTTGAGTTAGTAAATTATTGAAATAGACCCAAAAAGAGTTTCGCGGGTTTGTCAGATACACAGAAAACAACAAGATGGGTGGGCCTACTGAAGATTGAATACAAAAATTGGATTTCTTATAAAAGTTCGTTATATAAAAGTGCTATTTCGTGTAATAAATTGTTTTCATTTCGTATTATTTCTTTTTATTCATGATATTTCCCATTAAATTGACAAAAGAGTTTGATTTTTGAGATGATGACAAGAACCGTGGAGCTGATGTTGTTTCAGGATGAGTATCTCTTGTAATCGGAGGTGATGAAGACAATGGAGTCATTCCTGAAAATGATAAAGTTCCACTTGATAAAAATTTCGACTTTGATGGAGATTTTGAATAAATTTGATGATGGTTATTATTCGTTGATAACCTTGTTGATGATGTACTTCTTGAATGAGATGGAGACGAGTTATTAGATGTCCTGTTGATATTCGTGTTAGAATTATTCTCATATTCTGCTCCTCTTAATGTTGATAAATATGAGGTACTTTGAACTCTTGACTTATTCAATGAAGAAGATTTCAAATGTATTGATTTTGGTAATGTCAGTTCATCAATAGGTTCATAAGCTGGAGAAAAGTCATCAAATTTAGGAGATCTTATTGCGATTTGATAAGAAGGGACTTCTGATAGATTAGTTGATGACCAATCTCTTGAAGGTTGTGTTGAATTACCGTTTAAATTCGTTTCTGAATTTGCTCTTGAAATATGATTGTAACCAGGTGTATATCCTGGAGAAATAATACCACTTTGTAAATGACTTTGTTGACCGTTATGACTTCCAACGAAATAATGCTCCGAATCCATTGTTATATTATTTATTGGAGTTGAAGCAGGAAGTGGGATAGAACGATTGTTTTGAGCTTGAAAACTAACTCCATGACCTTCTTCATCTTCTTCATCTTCTTCATCATCCTCATGATCACCCAGAGTGAATCTTGGTTGAGATAAGTTAGACCTACTTATTGAATTATTTGATGGAGAAGTTGCTGAAGTCATTGAATCTAAAGAAACTTGACTTTGATCATCTAATCTCTGTAAATGCAGTCTTCTCAGAGTTTCATTTAACTTGTTGACATTTAAAGTCTCTGCATTATTTAAACCATTTGGAGTTTGTACCTGATCAGGGGTTTGAGTTTCCGAAACATCTGGAGTTTCATCAATTTTGACTTCATTCCATAATCTATCATAAATATGATTTTCATAGTTAGGTGGAGCTTGTCTTTCAATTTCTGGATTATGAGTTTGATTTGCTGTAATTGCCATTGCAGGAGATAAATCAGGATCAGGAGCAAAAATAACACTATCATCATCACCGTAATCCTTTTCTGAATCTGATGGGATCACAGAAAATTCATCATCAACTACTGAATCTTTTCTATCAAAATTTTTGACACCAAGTGCCACAAACGGTGAGATGAATAAAGCTATTGGTAACGAAGCTCTTAATTCAGAAGTATGACCATCTGGATTAACTAAACCAATATTAAATTTCAACTTATGACGAACTTTGATATGGTTCAAAATGTCAACATCTTGAGTTGATCTTGATAAACTTGGAGGAATTTGAAGAAATGTATTGGCTTCCCATCTATCATCTGATAAATCTCTTTCAGATTCAGGTACATTCAATTGAACAATGACTCTTTCACCGTTATGAGGAGGTCCTGTGTTACCTGAACAAGAAAAATATTCAACTAAAGTGATACTAATTGAACCTAATGATAAGCCTTTTAATAGAGGAACAAATGTTAAATTGATTGGAATTGATGAACCAATGGCAATGGCCCTTTTAGGTGTACTTATACTATATTCGACTTTCTTTGGCCATGTGTTATCAACAGCAACAGTTTCTGATAATTCAACAGCATCCGGAGTTAAAGTTCTAACTATTCTTAAATGTTTTTTAGTGACTAAATCATTTGAAAATCTACCTCTTTCTATGGTAGCTTGTAATTTATACACAACGGAAGCACCAGGTAAACCTTCAACACTTTCTAAAGTTGAACCAGGTAAGATTGCACTAAATGGGAATTCATAATTACCTTGAAGTAATAAATGAGATTGTTGATTTAAAGAAGCAGAAGAACCAAATGAGACTAAATTTGAAGCAGATTTTGATCTCGATTTCAACGAGCCAGAAGAGCTATCAGCACTTGATCTATTAACGCCATTAGCAAATGATAACTCTTTTGAATTGTTATAATTATCATAAAGATTTGAAAAATAATTCTGAATTTCGAAATTATCCCAATTATGTTCAAATATCCTTTTTTCGTACCTGAATGGTCTCTTGATAACACCACCTTTTTGTGTTTCATAAGTGTTTGTCCATTTCAATCTCAAAGTGGCGTATAGTTTAAGATTTAATTTTTTGATTGACAATGGTTCCAGTACTGATAGCACAATAGTCCCACTTAATAAGACGGAATTAGCATCATTAGGAGCACCTTTCAACACTAGAACATCATGGTCAGTTCCATGAATTCTGATATCGAATAGTGCAGTTTGTTTGCTGACACTTTCTTTGTGGCTTCTACCTAACAACACCATTGTTATGATTATATATGTCCTATTCCTAATCCATATAAAAACACAAAAACTAAAAAGTAATGAAAGATCTGGAATGAGTGTTTTCTAGATTGGGGCAAAATGGTGCAAGCAGAAGAAGAGCTGGATTGAACGAGATGGAGTTGAAAGTAGAAACTAATCTGTTTCGTTTATAACTTTCCTGGGAGTTTATTCTATTAAATAGTACCCATAATGACGTTTTTCCATCAAGAATAATTTTTTTTAGATTCTATTACGTAAAAAGACTTAATTGTTAATTGTTAATTGTATTGAAATCTTTTATATTAGATAAATTATATAGAACTACTCCGAGATTAAAGAGTACTGATTCAACAGAATACAATCACCACCACGTTCTGGATCTAGACCATATTTGTAGAAGTATCCCTCAGAACTCACGACCAAAATATGTATCAAATTGACTAAATCTTCATCTTCATTCATATCAGAATTCTTTACGGTTACATTATCATTATTATCGTTATTACTTCCATTCTTAGAGAATGCTAACGGTAGTCCCTCCTTCGATATCCTCACTTCTTGACCAATGGCAACGACGTTTTTGACACCTGGTTGGGCAGGAATTTTCAATGAAGCAAAATGTCTATTTGGTTCTAACATTGAAGTTAATTTAGGTGGTAAAAATGTTCCTATTCTTTCAGCTGCTCTTCTTCCTATACTTTGAGAAGACTTTCTAATCATTCTTCCTACCGATTTCCTTGAAAGGTCAATCAATGGTTCATTTTTAACATCATCATTAATATCTGAGCTCATTACTGAATCATATGAAGATATAGAAACTCTTCTATTTGATACCTCACTTTCTGAACTGCCCGATCTACCAGGTTTGATTGAATCTGTGGCAACGTCTTCTTCTTCATCATTGCCTTTGATGTTATTGTCACCTAATTTGAAAATATGAACTGTTTCAGTTGCTGAACTTGCTGTTAAAAATTTGTTATCTTTGGCAAATGATAATGCATAAATCTTTGCTGCATAAGTACCTCTTCTAAATTGATATAATTTCAATCCTGTTTCAACTGAAAAAACTCTAACTATGGTACCTTTATCACTTGCAGTTGCTAACAAAGTACCATCATAACTTATTGCGATTGCAGCTACTTGAGTTTTATGAGCTTCAATGACTATGACGGGTTGTAAAGTAGTTGCATTAAATATTATGACATCTCCGTTATGTTGTTTATTAGTGGTATTATTGTTATTGTTATTTGTATTATTTGCATTTATAGAAGTTTGTTGTTGCTGGGAGGTTGTATTTGAGTTTATGTTATTATTAATATTGGTATTACTATTATTATTTTCATCATCATTGAATAAGAATTGATTGTTTAACTTTGGAGGTGATGGATAGACGAAATAATTGTTTTCAACGTTTGGTGATAACGCACAGATTCCATTTGGATTCGAACTTGTTTCAATTGTATGTAATAATCTCATATTCGTTATATCATAAATATATATCTGTTCTTCTAATAAGACAAACAATCTTGATTTGTTTAATTTAACGGATAAGATTGTAGTTGGAAAGTTCAATTCACAGATCGTGGAATTTCTTTTAGTGTTTATTATCTTTAGCCTTCTTGGAGACATTGACGGTTGATCACCTAACCCAGTGATGGCTATCAAACTAGTTGAGAAAAGCATCTCCACTATTCCAATCCCAGTGGATATGACACCGTTACTTGTAGTGGTAGAGCCAGCCAGATCATTTCTTTGGAAACATTTCCCAAATGGTTCACAATTGAATATTTTGTAACCTTTATTAGTCCCTATAGAAAAACAACTTCCGTCTTGATTAAAATTGATGAAATTTAGGGATTCCAGCTGCGAGTTTCTTTCAGACATGGTTATGACAGAGTTTAAGTGAATGAGAGAAGCAACAACGAGGTTATGAAAGATGACAACCAATAAATTCAAGTCGATTTCTAATAAATAATCAAAGGAAACCTCTGAAAAGCGAACAGCGAAAAGAGAAAAGAGAAAACCAAATTTACATAAGCAGAAGTAGTGTTATATAGTAGTACAAATAGTACAAATTACAGAGTTTTATAAGATGAAATGGGCATGGTTATGATCTAAAGAGAGCCAGCAGAGCACCAGTCACTCACGGGAAGACAGTTCAAGTATTTACACCAACTGCAGTTTCCTCCACCATTTTTAACGAAGTTTATACTTAATCCGATAAACCAGCTATTTAACAATAAAAGTGACACAACTCTCAATATTGACCAACATATAAAAGGTGGACGTTTCATATTAGATTTATTGACACACCACGAGAATTTTGTCTCTTGAACTGTGATTTTATTCAAATGTGTGAAGTTTGGATTGTTTAATATAACGATAGAAAGTAACAAACCACATATAAATCCTCCAATATGAGCAAAGTTATCTAATCCAGGTAATAATCCCAATGCTAAACAGCAAACAATCTCAACAACTAAGATAAATATAACTAATTTATATCTTTTCAATTGACTCTTATCTTTATGCAACAAATACAGCACCAGATTTATTGCAATTATACCAAATAATGCACCAAATGCTCCAGAACTTGAAAATCCATCACCTGCAAAATTGACACCTAATAAATTTCCTGATAAGCCAGAAAGGATATAAACGGTAAGGTACCTTAGTGAACCAATCAATTTCTCGACTGATCTCCCAATTGTCAACTGTAGTATCAAATTGAAGAAAATGTGTACAAATCCAGCATGTAAGAAACAAGCACTTAATAATCTCCATATCTGAGTTGGTTGTGGTTTTGAAGAGCGACATAACTCAGCTAAAGAACACACTTGGGTTTCTATAGGGCAAGGCCATTGTAACGATAAATCATCAGTGATTCCTGATATTTCATGCATACATGGTTGAAATCTTGAACCAAGATATATTTGGACATAAGTTGAAGGACCAATCATTGGATTGAATGACGGTTTAATGGCTATGACTGAGCCTGTCAGTCTGTGCATCTCAATCAATTCATAAATGAAAACAATAATCTGGATGATAGAAAAAGTATATGTGATACATGGTGAAGATTTAATCAGTTGGATCCAAGTGCGTCTTTCGAGTTCCTTTTCTTTTGACTCAAGAGGATCTTGAAAGGGATCTTGAATAAACACATTATCGTCACTATAATTATGACACACCAATGTTTCTTCACTTGATTTGTAAGGACCTTGGTATATCTTGTGATTCTGATGATCTTTGTAACATAAGTTGGACTTGTGAGTTTCTGAATTTAAGGACATTTGATAAGAAGAGAAAAGAGAATGAGAGAGAGAGAGAGACTTATAAGATTAAAGAACGAAGAGCAAAATTGAAAATGAGTAATTGTTTCAAGTTTGTTTCATCATGAAAAGACTTCAACTGTCTAACCATCAACTGCCAACTGCCTCATCGCTGACATAATTTTCCATTTGTTTACCTTTTCAATTATGACCCATTCTCTAATACCTCAAATGATCCCAAATGAGCTTTGAAGAGTTCCCATTGAATGAAGATTTCCAGGGCTATCTGGCCACGACGAAGAGCGACAAACAAGAGAGCAACAAGAAAAGAAGAAGGACTAAACCATGTGAATTTTGTCGAAAAAGAAAGACCAAATGTGTTCGTGAAGATGAAAATAGTGTGAAATGTTTGGAGTGCATAAAAAGAAATCTAGACTGTCATGATCAAGTTAAATCAGCTGAAATGACCGTTAATTGTGATAATTGTACCCATAGAAACAAAAATTGTACAATGACACCTCATGGTTGTTATCAATGTATGATTGATCAATTGAATTGCATCAACACTAATGTTAAACCAATGATCACTAAAGAGTTTGAGAAAAAATTGCTGAATCTTGATTCTAAAGAGATTGATAAACATAGACTAGAATATTATAAGAATGAAGTTGAATCATGTGTTGGTGAATCTGGCTTATTATTGATGGATTTATTTTTCAAACATTTTAATTCAACAATTTATTTAATAAAAAGAATCAAGAGATATGCTTTTCCAAAGAGATCTCCTCATCCTTTATTATCAACAATGATCTATCTGCATGGATTCAAATACTTGAGCTTAACTGGTGCAGACTCCACTCATATAAATGTAACAAAACTAGAAAATTTATCAATTATTTTATTCAAAGAGTTTGATGATGATAGCTCAATTGATTATGCTCAATCTTTAATATTGATGATTTACTATAGATTTGAAAAAAATTTGCAATATAACGATAAAGGCTATCATTTTTTGAGAAAGGTGTTTTACATAGTTGAGGATCATGAATTTGTGGATTCAATATCTTCTGAAGAGAAAGATTTTTTATTCAATCAAATCAAAAACCTGGATAATTATTTATCGTTACTGGAACTCAAAAGATTAAGGGCACCAAAATGGAAATTCAAAGAGATTCATCTTGAAGTTTTTGATGAGTTTTTACCTTCAACAATCTATACAAATACTTTTAGAATATCTAAAAATGGTGTTAATTTGAAGAATTTGATGTATAATAAGATATCAATCGAACGAGACTCTTTAAACGTGGTGCTAAGGAAAGTTACTGTATTCATCCCAAGTTTTAAGGTGTGGTATTCCAAATTAACTGGAGAAGAGGCTGAACTTCCAATAACAGTTACCTTACATTACTATTTATTAGTCTTTTTAACGTACAGAAGAGTGACAGATAAAGTGATTGAAAAAGATGAAGATATAAGTTCTATTGATTCAATAACTGAAGAAATGGTGATGGATGTCTCTAAATTCAACGATATCCTATTGGATCCTGAATTGAAATCTACTTTAGAATATCAGATAATTCCCAATTATTTAGTCAACTGTTTTCTAATTTATAGAGAACTGTTGAGTAATCTCCAGAGACTGAAAATGAACGTCACGGGATTCCTGCAATCTTACAAGCTGAAATCGAAACAATTGACTGAAATAAGAGGACTTTCTGGTATTTATATTCCATAGAAGACCACAATGATACATACAATGTAGTACCTTTTACTGTAGGGTAACACCGAAATTGTGTGTGGCAAAAATACACACAAAAACAAACAAAGAAGCACATGAATCAACTAAACAACTACAATCTATCCCAATGTCCGTCAACGTCCTCATCAAGAACGGTGGTAAAACTTACCCCTTGACTTTAAGTCTTAGTGACACAGCCTTACAATTCAAACAACAAATTAAAGACGCTACAAACATCCCAATTGAAAGACAGAAGATCTTATTGAAATCAGGTCAGTTAAATGTAAATGATACAGTCATTAAAGAGTTGAATTTGAAATCAAACCAAATGATTATGGTTTTAGGATCTCCTGAATTGAACTTACCTGTCAAATCTGAAGTCATTGACGAATTATCTAAAGAAGAAGATTTCCATAAAGAGTTAATTCCTGCTGGTTTGAAAAATTTAGGTAATACATGTTACTTAAATTCAAGTATCCAAATTTTATTTAACTCTCAATTCTTACAAGATGCTTTGGTCAAGAATGAAAGTGTCGGTGAATTAGGAACAAATGAACATTTAATCTTACAATTGAAAAGAACTTTTGATGACTTAAGGCAAGCTCAATTCAATAAAAAGGAATTCGTGATACCAAATACTTTAGTCACTTCATTAAGAGTTTTATTTCCTCAATTCAATGAACGTGATAACTATGGTCAATACAAGCAACAAGATGCAGAAGAATTCTTCACTCAATTGTTATTATCATTAAGTAATGTTTTAGGTGACAAATTTATTGAAAATTTCCAAATCAGTTATAAACTTAACATCAAAAATTTAGAAGATTTATCTGACGTTGAAGAAAAATATGAAAATGATCTAAAATTACAATGTCATATTGATATCAAGACAAATTTTTTGAAAAATGGTTTAGAAAATTCATTAACTGATAATTTAACAAAATTTAGTTCAAATCTAAATAAAGACTGTAATTATGAAATTACTAAAAAAATTACAAAATTACCAAATATTTTAACAGTTCAATTCGTTAGATTTTTTTGGAAAAGATCAAGTAATAAAAAATCTAAAATTTTAAGAAAAGTTCAATTTCCATTTCAGTTAGATTTAGCTGATTTATTAGATGACGATTATAAATCAGATAAAATTAAAACAAGAGATCAGCTAAGATCATTAGAAAAGGAAAAAAACACAGAATTAAATGAATTTAACAAAACAAATAAATCGAATAACGCTCAACAATTATTTTTACAAGACAAATATAATGAATATTTAGCTAAATATAGATCAATTTATCCAGAAACTGGATTATCAAATGGTGAAAACCCTTCATCTTTATATGAGTTACATGGTGTTTTAACTCATCAAGGTTCTTCAGCTGATTCTGGTCATTATCAAGCTTTTATCAAAGATAAATTCGATGATGATAAATGGTGGAGATTTAATGACGATAAAGTTTCTATTGTTGATAAAACTAAAATTGAACAACTCGCAGGTGGTGGTGAAAGTGATAGTGCATTGATTTTGTTGTATAAAGGTTTTGGATTAGAATAGATTTATCAACTACATTGAATTATCATTTGCTGTAATTGTAACTCCTGGTTATGCTATATATTTATACTGGTTTTTTTTTTGAATCTTTATTAATATTTTTGTTTTAGATCTATATCTTATAATTCGTTAACTAAATTTTCAAACTTTTTAACTTCATCCCAACAGTTCAAAGGTTCAGATTTATTCTTAATCAAACAATTAACGATTTGCTTTTTTGAGTCAATAACATTTTCATTTAGTTTTAAGAATTTTTTATTCTTTGACTCTAAAAATTTAGATAATTCATTGATCTTATCATTAACACCAACGTTAGATAATCCTTTATCTTCTTCGGTATCTTCACGTAACAAACTCTTCTCCAATGTGGAATTGAAAAAAGAATCACTTTTTTGCGTAAGTTCATCTAGTTTTAATCCAACCTGTTTTTGAAATTCAATTTCACTGTATTGGGAACGAATGTAGTCTGTTTCAACGCTTTGTTCTAAGTTGGAGACAAGGGATGGACTGTACTCGATGTTGGAGGATGGTGTAAAGACTTTGGTCTCGGTTGGTTTAGAAGCAGTGGCACCCATGTTGTGGTTGTGATTGATTGGATCTGTTGGATGTTGATAATGATTGGCTGGTTTGACAGAGTTTTTTTTGGATGGAAAAAAAATATAAAGTGGATTACGTAAGCTTACGCAGAGTGCTTAGTCATGTAGGTAAGGTTAAAGGTATTAAGTATTAAGCACTAACTCTTCTAAGTACAACAACTGATACTGGCTGTGAAGTTTGAGGAACCAGAGGGTTGATGGCAATAGTAGATACCGATACTTACACTACTGACGAGAATTACTAAAGATCAAGAATGTGGACTACGTCAGTTTCTCATAATACATTTGGAATCAATTCCGATTTCAATTTTGTCCTGTCTATCTAGATTAAGTTAATGGCAATGGCTAAAGCACCTAAGACACCTGCAACTGGGTTAGCTAATAAAGCCATAGCAGCACCTGCAGAAGTAGATGAAGCAGCAGCAGTTCCGGTTGTAGTTCTTGAAGCAGAAGCTTGAGCAGAAGCTACAGCAGCTGATTGAGCAGCATCTCTTGAAGCAGAAGTGGTTTGAATAGAAGATTCACCATAATAATTATCGTCAGTAGCATTGAAACAATAAGCAGCGAATTCAGTTAAATCGAAAACGGATTCTTCGACGAATTTAATATCAGCACAAGCGTAGAAAGTTTGATTAGCTGAACCTTCAATTGGAGAACCATCTTGATTAGTTTCATCTTCATCATCATTTTCGTAAATAACTTGAATGGTAGCAACATCACCAGCGTTGATTGATGATGGTTGATCTGGCATATAGAAACAAGTGTGACCGATATGTAATTCATCAGTGACGTTACCATTGTAGAAATCAACGAATTGATCTTGAGAAGTTGGGTTTGCGTTATATGAGATTGATAATTTAACATCAGTTGAAATATATTTGGCAACAAAAGCAATAAAACCATCATCTAATGGGAATTCAGTTCTGTTACGAACACCAGCAGTGGAACCACATGGAGCAGTGTTATCTGAATCAGAAGTCCATTGTCTGGTTTCTGGATATAAGAAGGTAACTGGACCCATAGAGTTTGAGAAAGCTGAACCATGTTTTAAGTCTTGAGCAGAGACTAATGAAGCTAAAGCTAACAAACCAGCAAATTTCATCTTTTATTGATATGATATTATTGTGATGTACACATTAACTCAACCAAAGAAAATGAGAAAGGAACCATCATTTATATATTTGAAGAGTATTTATCTGCATTTCCGATAACTCAATATCTAATTTATAATGTAACTATAATTCGTTTTTATCGGTCTTGAGAAAAACACCTGAGGAAATCCTTGATTATATGCGTATTTGTTATGACGAATGATTACTCTTTTAAGACAATCTCATGTTTCAAAAGCATGTAACATCATAAGTGAAAATTGGTTTATTAATTTGTAAATTTGATTGAATTCTAATGATTCATGAATATTATAGCGTAAAGATTGAATTGATAAAAAAAGGTGTCAAGTTTTTCAACGTCTTTGAAAAAATCACATCAGAATCATCATTTGATAATCATTTACCATTTGTAGTGGATGTTTATTAAATACATGAATAATGAATTCAATTATAGTCGTTGATGAAATATGTAGATCATTTACCAAATAATTTTATATGTCACTGAAGGTAATCCTATTAACTCTTTGATTTATTGGCTATTTTTTTTTGTACAAGACTTTTTAAAGATTTTCTGATTTTGAGTGTCTTGATCCACACTGATTGGCTGAATGGATTTTTTACAATTTATCAGTAGTACTGTGCACATATGTACTATGTGTAGTTTAAACCATATAACTGGTTATTCATGGATAATAATCGTGATTCGTGGTTAGTTGTGTATAAAATCGCTATAAAATGTGATTTAAAAGAAGTGATGTAAATTTGATAAAATGAAGTTTGCCAATCAACTTTAAAATCTAAAATCTTACTTGATTCTTTTTGAATCTTGAATCTTGATGCATAAAAACAAAAAAACTAATATCAAATTATTGAAAAAAAAATAAGTGGACGAGTCCGGAGTCGAACCGGAGACCTTTCGCATGCTAAGCGAACGCGCTACCAACTACGCCACACGCCCTAATCATGTTTTGAAAAAAATGACTGACAGTCTAATCAGCTAAAGAGGGCGTCCAAAAAATTAATCAGATTTTGTAACGTTTTGAGAAATGAATTCGATTAGTGCCTGGGGATGCAGAGGCATGAATGTACATTTTAAGCTTATTGTATTTGAAAAAATCTTCATTTTGAATGATTTACAGTAATGATTTGAGAACTTTGTTTTTTTGGCAAAAATTCAATAACAACTCATTTTTCTTTGATTGAAGTAACCCTGAATGTTGGTAGTTGTTTAGTTCAATCCATATTTGGTACTTTTAGACTGGATAAATGATTTTTGAAATGACAAATATCAATCTTTAAATTCTCATTTTAATGATGGAAGATTCAAAAATTGGATCGGCCACTCTCAAGGCGATGAGATAAAATTTTTTTCAAGTAAGCGAAAGTAACAATAGTCAAGGAAACACTTTCACATAGATAAATATAAAATGGCTAAGAGAGTCGCTGAGGCAAAGAAGACCAACCCTTCTAAGAAGAAATCTAATGAAGATAAAGTTTCACAAAAGTACATTACTACCACAGTCAACGAATTTATCAACAAATCAAATGATTCAAATACAATCGATACTGAAGAATTAACTTCAATTATCAAAATCTATGATTTATTTTTACCATACATATCTTTAGAAGAAGATTTCAACAAACATGAAAGTAGCATGAGATTATTGAATTTACAAATCTTTAAAGTATTTGAAAAATTTTTCGAATTAAATTATCTAAAAAATGAAGAAATTAGAACGATCTATGAAATGTTTAAGCTAAACCTTCTGTTCTTCATTGAATCAATACCTTATGATTGTTCTTTAATCATTGACAATTTAGAAATTTACATGAAATTACTGAAGTTTGAAACTAATTCATTTGCTCAATTTGATAGAGAATTAAATGAAAATTTACCATATTTCCCAAAGAAATCATACAATGATTTGATTTTATCAATTTTCAAATCAAGAAATGGTAATATTCTTAACGATGGTACCAATTCAAATATCATCATTCAAGAATTTTTATCAAGTTATTACTCAAAATACAAAGATTTACAATTTTTTTTATTTCATGATATAAAAATTGAACAATTGAAAGAACTGAATTTAGATGTGGAGTTACTTTTTTCAAAGTTTTTAACAATTTCCAAAGAATCAATTATTGTTCTAGAAGATTCATTTAAAACATTTTTCAAGAATCCACCACCTATAATCTCCAATAAACTTGAATTTAAAGCAGATTTTGAGAAAAAATGGTTATATTTCCTAGGTCATGAACTATCAACAAATCAATACAAAACAGTCCTACTTATATTACACAAAAGAATTATTCCATTTTTCAATAAACCAACAAATTTAATGGATTTCTTGACAGATTCATATGACGTTGGTGGTATAAGCTCAATTTTAGCATTAAATGGTTTATTTGAATTGATGAGAAGGTATAATTTAGATTATCCAAACTTTTATCAGAAATTATACTCTTTATTCGATGAATCTTTATTGCATATTAAGTATAGATCAAGATTTTTCAGATTAACTGATCTTTTCTTATCATCAACTCATTTACCTGCTGCTATAGTCGCTTCATTCATAAAAAAAATGTCAAGATTATCTTTAAATGCTTCTCCATCTGCTATTGTTTTGATCATACCATTTGTCTATAACTTATTGAAAAGACATCCAACTTGTATGGTATTATTACAAAATGAAGCAACTGAAGAATATAATGATCCATTCAATAATCTAGAACAAGATCCATTAAAGACAAACGCCTTAGAAAGTTCCATATGGGAACTAGAAACTTTACAATCTCATTATCATCCGAATGTTGCAACTTTAGCAAAAATTTTTAGTCAACCATTCAAGAAACAAAGTTATAATATGGAAGATTTCCTTGATTGGAGTTATACTGCATTATTAGAGAGTGAATCGAAAAGAAGGTTAAAAGCCGAAGTTGCTCTTGAATACGAAAACTTTGAGGACTTACTAGGAGATTATATCAAAAATTGGAGTTGGTAGTAATATAAGTTCATCAATACATAATTCATTCGTAATTCATAATTCATAATTCATAATTCATTCATTAATTCATTAATTCATTATTCATTATTCATTACTTGATTACATAATTCTTTTTGCGTATAACTTCTTTATCTTGACATAAAAAAAATGGATTATTTTGACTTCATACATCAAACTTAAACTAGCAAACTCATTCATCAAAGAGATTCAACTGCATTTTATATCTTCTTTCAACTCATTCATCAAAATAAAAACAAGATCAGTTTCACTTTTCATAAAACAATTGATACGCCAACCAGGTTTCAACAATGAAAGTTGCTGAATATCAACACTTGTTGGCAAATGATAAACATCACAGCAAATCTAATTCGTCGAATAAAACAACAAGATGGATTACCCTAATATCAGCAATACTAGTGATATCAAGCCTATGTATCTGGGAATATTGCCATCAGTTACCGATTGCTACTTTTAATGAGATTTCTGAAAAGAGGCAAATGACATTCCGTTTGAAGCATATTTATCATAAAAATACAAATGGTCTCAACGCTAACTTATATGGAAGGTTGGATATTACTGATCAATTCATCACTAACAATGCTTTGGACTCTAGTGTCAATGCGGATCATCATGAATCTTCATGGATTAAAAGGTATAAAAATCAATCGCCTTGGACTGTTAGATTACCTCTCAGATCAACAAGCATTGATTTGAAAAGATTATCCAACAGAGATCCTGATTACATTGAATCTTATTTAGAATTTGCAAGGACTAATCCAATTTTATCAAAAGATGTTTCATTAGATTGGAACGACGAATTAGTTGATGCCCCAAATGTTACTGATAAAGAAACTATCATATCTTTAGCTCTGATGTCTTCTAATGCTTATGTTGAAGTTCCAGACACTGGCGATTGGAGAGACGTTAAATTCAATAGTTCCTTAGGTCATGGTTGGAATGGTACTGGCGTTAGAGGGCACATTTTTGTTACTGATGATAATTCAACTGTTGTCATCTCTTATAAAGGTACAAGTGCAGCCTATTTATCAGGTTCTGGTGATGATGACACAGTTGCTGAAGATAAAGATAACGACAATTTATTGTTCTCTTGTTGCTGTGGTCGAGTTAGCTATATGTGGACTCCAGTTTGTGATTGTTATGTTTCTTCTTACTCATGTGATCAAACATGTCTTGAAAATGAACTTTATAGAAAGGATAAATATTATCAAGCTGCATTAAATGTTTACAGAAATGTTACTTCCATGTACCCAAATTCAAACATATGGTTGACTGGACATTCTTTAGGGGGTGCTTTATCAAGTTTAGTTGGTAGAACTTATGGTGTACCATCAGTTTCATTCGAAGCTCCAGGAGAGTTACTAGCTACAAAGAGACTACATTTACCAATGCCTCCAGGTTTGCCCGACTATATGGAAGGTATTTGGCATTTTGGTCATACAGCAGATCCAATTTTTATGGGAGTTTGTAATGGTGCAAGTTCAACTTGTTCAGTAGCTGGTTATGCAATGGAAACTCAATGTCATTCAGGTAAACAATGTATTTATGATGTGGTTAATGATAGAGGCTGGCATGTCAATATGTTAAATCATAGAATTCACACAGTTATCGATGATGTTATTGAAGCTTATAATGATACAGCCAAATGTATTGATTCACCACCTTGTCGTGATTGTTATAATTGGAATTTTGTTTCAAATGGTAAAGAAAATCATTCGCCAAAAGAGTCATCAACTAGTTCAAGCATTCAGCCAGAACCTACAAAGGAAAGAACATGTCTCGAAAGGACTTGGTATGGTCGCTGTATCAAATATTCAGATGATGTTGATAATTGCTAGAGAATAGATAGTGCTCATATTTATATTCTGTGATACCAAATTTCAATATCATGAACCTTGCATGGTTAGTGTCAAACTAGGCCAAAGCTTCAAACTCATCAATTAATGAAGTTTATGAAATGCTTTTTGTGTAGAGATCAAGAGTCTAGGTAGAGCCAAGATAGCAAGTAGAAGTTACCCTTTTGTAGCCCTAATCAAAGAATCAGGAATCAGGATTATGGAATTTCAAATTTTCGATGTAAGCTTCAGCATGTATGTACATAGCTACAGACATATAGATAGCGGGACCCGAATTGAATACAATTTGGGTTTTTGTTAAATCTTTCAATGACATTTACCCAGTCTAATTTATCTATTATAAATTAACCCTACTTTTCATGTTTCAAACTTTTAAGCCCTAAAAAACATTTTGCATCAATATTGTATATCGCGAATCTAGTGGTACATTTTCATGCATCTGGGAAATATGTATACAGTATATTGAAGAGAGTACGAATTAGAGGTAAACCGTAAGATGGATGGAGAATTACCATTAACTGTATCCATAGAATAGCTATAGAATGCCACTGAAAGCAAAAAGATGAAAACTGATTTGATTAGCAACTCCTTGCGGCGTTTACGACGTGAAAAATTCAAAATGACATTAGTTAGCATTTGTTAGTACTAAGGTGTCACTAGACTTTATTTGTATGATCAAGAAAAACAGGCATATAAGGTTAACGGTAAAAGTGAGAGCCCCTGTATGATTTCATTGGCTGGAACTATAGAGTCTAGACTCTGTGCCGCGACCGGTAGTTAGCAAATTTTTGAAGAAAAACTATAAATACGACAAAAGATTTCACATTTTTTCACACATCATTTTTCATTTCATCATCAAATTTTCAACGAAAAAATAATTTTCAGAAGTTGGAACAATCAATTACATGATCCTGCATAGTAGTACATGAACTTGCGCCAGTGGTTTAGCGGTAAAATTCAAAGTTGCCATCTTTGAGCCCCCGGTTCGACTCCGGGCTGGCGCAGAACACTAGTGTATAGTTTATTGAATAGTTTTTGTTTGAAGAAATATAATTCGTAAGTTTATTTTCTTTTATAACGTTTGGAGCTCCAACTCTGGTATTCTAGATCACAGAAACTTATACATTTTACAAGAATTTGACCCATGGGAAGTTGGAACCGTCAAGTAGCTAAACTGCAAGTTGGAATGGAAGAAAGATAGGAAGCTTAAAGTGTAGCTATTGAATTGATTATTATGATGTATGTAATATATATTGGCATTCGAAAGTCAGTTACTTGTTCTCATATAATATCAGACATACATTTTTCATCAGTGGTTTGTTACTTTCTACAATCACAAGTAAAATCGTTAAAGATCAATATATGTTTGAAACAAACTACAATAATTCCATTATCTGATGGTATTGTAATGTTCGTTATAATGCTGAATAATTGTGACTTGATGATTCATCCTGGAGGTCCAGAAACTTTATGAATAACTCTCATTATACTTATGGTGAAGGTAACTACCCAAACAGTCAGAATAAGAAACAAGAAGGAAGCTAACACCTTTTGTTTTTCACAAAGTTCACCAATCTCAGGCAATAATGTTATTGATGGATCAATATTAGTACATACCCAAATTGGATCATTTAGTGAATGAAATGATAAAGCCAGATTAGCACTTGAAAAGATGATAAACAATAAATCTAATAAAATCAATCTCATTTTCTCCATAGGATTTCTAATTCCTATTGGTTTTGAGTAAAATTCATCATGTGTGATATAAAATAAATAAACCATTGCAATACTTTGAACACAGATTGCCATTATGGTACTTGCTTGTTGAGAAATTGAAATGAGTTCACCAGGTTGATCAGATTGTAGATCGTTTTTAGATAAAACAAAAATTCTTACTGAAATGGCTAATGCAATTGCACTTAAAGTAATTGTGAAAACTCTAAAGGCTAATGGAACATAATTATTTGTCATTAAAATTCTTGAAAAATATGGCATCCATTCTTCTCTTTTCTCAGTTGACATCCAATAACCGGCCTTTGATCTTGACTTTGTGTAATCTTTCTTATATGACGAATCTGATGAAGACGTCAGTGAGTTCTTAAAGTTTCCAGCAATATTCTTTTCAAATTCTTGTAAATCAGAATGATCATTATTCAAGTAACTTTTCAATCTAGCATCACCACCCCATTTTCCTGACAAATCAGGCAAATCATTTAAAGCCTCCAGATCTTTCTCTAGAATACCTTTAGAATAAGCAGGTGTTGAATCAACAGTTTTGAAAAATGTGTTCCAATTGTTATTCAATGAACTCAAAAATGGATCTTGAACTGTATAACCACTTTTAGCAAGTTTGGAATCTAATTTTGTAGAATCTTCAGTATTAGCAGAATTAGCTATACCATATAGGACATAAGGAGGAACAGTAGTAGGTTCATGAGTATAACAACTTGAAATCTGATCAAATGGGCTTATTGATTTACTTTTATTCCTCAAGGATTTTCCATGATTAGGAGCTGGTTTTTTAACTGGTTGTTTTGATGGGTTGGTGATTGGTATCACATTAGAGGAAGGACTATTTTCATCATTATTTGAAGTCTCTATACGAGCAGTAGATAGTTGATCAGTGACCTTATGTGGTTGGGACATTAAATGGAGCAAAATATAGAGTTGCTTGGAATGTGTGTTGATAGCTTGATGATTATTAAAAACAATATGAATTTTGAATTCCAAAAATTATTGATAAGTGACAGACAAAGAAAATGACACAAAGGATCTTGGGAATGAGTTTAATTTAAATATTTAATCCTAACAGAAAAATTGTGGTTTTGTGTGAATTTTTTATGTCAAAAATGTGTATAGTTTGGTAAAGGCACAAAGAACCAGTAGCCATAAGAAAGACGTATGAGTCTACAACGTACAACATAGGGAGCATCAACAGGCCTTCCAGGAAAATAAGAGAGACTCCCGCAATAAATAGATTCATGAATCATCTCTTATTTCGTACGAGTTTTAGTGGACGTTGGTGTAACTAGGAGAAGGTTTTAGAGACTTCAGACTGTGAGGCTAAATAGATAACGCTTGTGGAAGAAAGAATGGAGCAGTAAATAAAAAATAGAGATAAAAACCACAGCAGTTGCTTATTGGTAATAACTGGAATCATGTGAAATCCGTTAAAGACAATGATATAGACTAAATAATGTTTATTTATAGTATTTCAAATACCGAAAGCTGAATTTTTGAACCTCATGATTATTTATATTCTGAATCGAAACAGTTACGAAATATCACGGATTAGTTTACTCCAAAGCTATCAAACAAGTAGTCGTATATCGAATTTGAAAACTATATTATCAACACCAAATTATATCACAAAAAGTGCTTTGTTTGAATCATTAAAATTCGTTTTTCCTAACCTCAACTGATAACAGCAATCCATTAATAATGTTAAAACATAATTTGAAACAATTCCCAGTAACTTGCTTCGTTTCAACAAGATACTTATCAACTAATCCAAACAAGAGTCTTTCAAAGATCCTTGTCTTTCCAATCACCAGTAAAAAATCTTACATACTGTTTAAATTTAATGATTCTTTAATTAATAGTGGATCTCCGTTTGTTAAATATGAAAATAAAATAGTTGGCTTAGCTACAAAAGGTTGGAATGCTTTGAAATCATCAGACAAATCATATAACAAAAAGATAGTTTACTATGTTGATAAGTTCTTACAATCGATTCCTTGGACAGAAGATTCCTTAAGCTCAATTCCATCAAATTCTGCATTATTGAGACAGATTAAAATCTCAGAGTCAAAAGATACCCACAACGATGGTGTAACTGAAACGAAAAAGTTACTCAATCATTTAGAAATTGAAAGTGGTGAACACAATGATAAACTAATTGATATCCCAATATATTACCCTGGCTCAAGTTTATCAAAAGAAGAATTGAAATCAGAAATCATTGAAACTTATAAGAATGGTCTTGAATATCATAAAAGACAAATGCTAATCACTGGGTTATGTGTCCCATTAACTCTACCTATTGCTATTATCCCGTTAGTCCCAAATGTTCCATGTTTTTATTTTTGCTACAGATTTTACTGTAATTTTAAGGCATATTTAGGTGCCACTCATTTAAAAGATCTAGTTGAACAAGATCATATAAAATTTAAAGAAAGTTGGAAATTAGATAAAGTTTTCAATAAGATGAAAGACCAACCATTAAAGATCAATGAAACTATTATCGATGAAATTGTTGAAATATATGATATTGAATCAAATAAAAACTCATTCTTAAAGACTTTAGCTCAAGAAAGAAAAGCATTAGAACCAAAAAAATGAATAATATAGATACCAACAAACCAAACTACATATATATAGAGCAATAGACTAATTTGACAAATGGTATCTATTAATTGTAAATATAATGAAAGTACCATTTATTATTAAACCCTACTATTGAAGCCCTATTACACATCACATGACTTGTGAACCATCCACACACCTGGACCTAATCCGAGGACACGATTGCTAGTAAATTGTGCGTGACTTCCCTGCCGAAGTGGCGATGAACCCCGGAACTAATTTTGTTGAAAAATTAATATATTTTTCGAAAAACTGAAAACTTCTTCTTTTATACTTTTTACAATTCATTAACATACTTATTAAACAACTTCAAGATGCGTAATAAGTGGAGAAAGAAGAGAGTCAGAAGACTTAAGAGAAAGAGACGGAAGGTCAGAGCTAGATCTAAATAAGCGGACTAAATAATTAATGATCGTTTTCAAACTTCAATTAGAGAAAATTCAAAAGATGAATAGAATATGATAAGGTCTTTTCTCACTTAAATTAAATTGATTCTTGTTGATGAATTGTTATATTGTTTAAATTTCACGATGCTGGTTCTTATTAAATACTGCTTTTATTTGTTTCAAATTATGTTGATATAAGGTTTATATTTTGTTGAGATGTTGTTTGGGACTTTTAATTGTCCGCAATCATATAAAAATATAATGTATGGATTTATTCGTATGTTGTCAAAACATTCTATATTGTAGTGTGTCATATGATGCATTTGTTATACCGATTGAACTTATGATCCTCGTTTAGTTCTGTTTTATTATCGACGAGGACTCAAGATTTTATAGATTTTTGATCAGTCGAGCCTCGAATCCTTAGCAATCAGTCCTAGATGGTGATGTTACTACTGTTTACCAGTTGATTACAATCTACTGTTGGACTTGACTTGAGTTGCTTTAACCATTCAAAATTAAAATATCAGTTGTACTCTGTTCATCAAAGTCAGCATTCTCAAGTAAATAGTAATAAATCGAAGATACCCAATAGTCTGTCGAATTAGATTATACTTAAAAGGGGAGCAATTGCAAATATCTTCAAAGTTATAGAATCTATAAACACAACTATTCAACTGACTTATATTCGATGATCTTTCCAAGATTACCCGATAAACCAAAATTCAAGATTTAAAGTAGGGTAATCAGTGTTGCAACCTCCCTGAAATTAAATGTTTAGTAACTGCCCTCTTAATCTAGTTAACTAATATAGATCATATTAAAACACCGGTTTTTATACCTTTAGACTACTTGTTATACACAGATATTAATTGTTTAGATTATCTTCATATAGAGTCTGTTCTGGTTTGGTATAATTGAGTTAAATAATCACAATGGTGCGTTACAGTTATTAATACTTAAACAAATATTCCTAAATTGAAATTTTACTAACTGATGTCAGGCTGGTGCAATCGAAAATGCTCGCAAAGAGATCAAACGTATCTCTTTAGAAGACCATAAAGAATCTGAATATGGTCAAATCTACTCGGTTTCTGGTCCAGTTGTCGTTGCTGAAAACATGATTGGTTGTGCTATGTATGAGTTAGTTAAAGTTGGCCATGACAACTTAGTTGGTGAAGTTATCAGAATTGATGCTGATAAAGCAACTATCCAAGTTTACGAAGAAACTGCAGGTGTTACCGTTGGGGATCCTGTTTTAAGAACTGGTAAACCTTTGTCCGTTGAATTAGGTCCTGGTTTGATGGAAACTATTTATGATGGTATTCAAAGACCTTTGAAAGCAATTAAAGAAACTTCACAATCCATTTACATTCCTAGAGGTGTTGACGCTCCAGCTTTAGATAGAACTAAAAAATACGATTTCAAACCAGCTGATAAAAAAGTTGGTGATCATATTAGTGGTGGTGATATCTTTGGTTCTATTTTTGAAAATTCTTTATTAGATGACCATAAGATCTTATTACCTCCAAGAACAAGAGGTACTATCACATCAATTGCTGAAGCTGGATCTTACACTATTGATGAACCACTTTTAGAAGTTGAATTTGATGGTGTCAAACATAAATACTCAATGTATCACACATGGCCTGTTAGAGTTCCAAGACCCGTTGCAGAAAAATTATCCGCTGATTATCCATTATTAACTGGTCAAAGAGTTTTAGATTCGTTATTCCCATGTGTCCAAGGTGGTACTACTTGTATTCCAGGTGCGTTCGGTTGTGGTAAAACCGTTATCTCTCAATCATTATCCAAATTTTCAAACTCTGATGCTATTATTTACGTTGGTTGTTTTACAAAAGGTACTGGTGTCTTAATGGCCAATGGTGAATCTCAAGCGATTGAACAAATTAAAGTTGGTGATTTAGTTATGGGTAAAGATGGTAAACATAGAAGGGTTATTGGTTTACCAAGAGGTAATGATACTATGTATGAAGTTCAACAAATTACTAGTCATAGACCTGATGCAGAAGCTCATGGTTTAGTCAACTTCACTGTTTCTGCTGATCATAAATTGGTTTTAAGAACTAAACAAACTGCTCGTGTTGCCACTCGTTCTTATGGTGGTAAACCTTTTACTGTTGTTGAATATTTTTCTTTAGAAGAAAAAAAAGGTATTGAATTAGTTGTTGCTAAAACAAAAGCCTTTGGTTATCATGTTCATGGTGGTAAAGATGGTTCTGAAAGAAAAGCTAATGAATTTCTTACTAATCTTGATGTTACTTCAACTATTAATTGGACAATCGAAGCTAAAGATTATTATTATAAAGTTGGTATTAATGTCAAATCAAATACAACTCAAATGTTTGTTCCAGTCTTAGCTGAATCTGGTAAAGTTGGTAAATTTTTACAAAAGAAAGGTATTGATGCTATTAATGCTCCAAAATTAGGTTATTTATTAGGTAATTGGGTTGGTCATGGCTGCATGGATCGTGCTGTTGTCTCTTATGATCCAAAAGATGTTACTTTGGCTAAAAGAGTCACTAAATTTGCTTCCGATTTAGGTTTATCTTCTTCCTCTAATGAATATCATCATCGTCATTTAAACTCTTCTGATTCAACTTCTGCTCCTGAATCAGCTTGCTCTCAAATGGCTATTGAAACTCAAGGTGATTTAGAAAAATTCTTTGTCGAAGTTGCTAATGCCACCCAAGATGAAGAAAAAAACTGGGTCTTTGATAGTGATTGGGATGTTCTTTCTGGTACTGGTGAAAGTTATATTCCATCTGAATATTCAAGTTCAATTGTTTCTTATGACATGAGAGATGATTTAACTGTTCCTATCCATGGAGCTGGTGTTCGTGGTAATGGTGTTAGACAAAACAACAATATGAACAACGTTTTCTGGGAAGCTGTTGAAGAATTTAAAGTTAAAGGTGAAAGCAAAACTGGTTATGAAAAAGTTGTTCCATTTGATTTCGCTATTGAAGATCTTACAGTTAGAGAATCATTCTTATGCGGTTTAATTGATTCTGATGGTCATGTCAAATCAAATCCTGATGGTACCAAAAATGCTACTATTACTACTATTTACAAATCAGTTAGTGATGGTGTTGTTTTACTTGCTCGTTCTTTAGGTATTAAAGTTTCTGTTAGTACCGAAGATGCTAAAGTTGATTTCAATGGTGTTTCTCATAGATTTGTTTACCGTGTCTTTTTAAATGGTCCTGCTTTATCTGGTGTTTTAGTTAACTCTGCTTTAGAAAGAAAATCTGCTGATGTTATTGTTTCAAGAGAACCAGTTCAATTCAATTTCAATTTAATTGAAAAACCAAAAGAAGATTATTATGGTATTACATTAGATGAAAATTCAGATCATATGTTTTTATTATCAAATTTAGTTTTAGTCCATAATTGTGGTGAAAGAGGTAACGAAATGGCTGAAGTTTTAATGGAATTTCCTGAATTATACACTGAAATTTCAGGTAGAAAAGAACCAATTATGAAACGTACTACTTTAGTTGCTAATACTTCAAATATGCCAGTTGCTGCCAGAGAAGCTTCTATCTACACTGGTATTACTTTAGCTGAATATTTCAGAGATCAAGGTAAAAACGTTTCCATGATTGCTGATTCATCTTCAAGATGGGCTGAAGCCTTAAGAGAAATCTCTGGTCGTCTAGGTGAAATGCCTGCTGATCAAGGGTTCCCAGCTTATTTAGGTGCTAAATTAGCCTCTTTCTACGAAAGAGCTGGTAAAGCAGTTGCTTTAGGCTCCCCAAATCGTATTGGATCTGTTTCTATCGTTGCTGCTGTCTCTCCAGCTGGTGGTGATTTCTCAGATCCTGTTACTACTTCAACTTTAGGTATTACTCAAGTCTTCTGGGGTTTAGACAAAAAATTAGCTCAAAGAAAACATTTCCCATCTATTAATACATCTGTCTCATATTCCAAATATACCACTGTTTTGAACAAATATTATGATTCTAATTATCCAGAATTCCCACAATTGAGAGATAGAATAAGAGAAATTTTATCAAACGCTGAAGAATTAGAACAAGTTGTTCAACTAGTTGGTAAATCTGCCTTATCTGATTCTGATAAAATTACTTTAGATGTTGCAAGTTTAGTTAAAGAAGATTTCTTACAACAAAATGGTTACTCTACATATGATCAATTCTGTCCAATTTGGAAAACTTTTGATATGATGAGAGCATTTATTGGTTATAATGATGAAGCTCAAAAAGCCATTGCTAATGGTGCTGTTTGGTCAAAATTATCTGAACAAACTAGCGATGTTAAACATGCTGTTTCTTCATCTAAATTCGTTGAACCATCTAAAGGTGAAGCAGCTGGTAGAGCTGACTTTGAAAAATTATTACACGATATCTCAGAAAGATTTTCTGAAGCTAGTGATTAGTTAATGGAAAATAGAAAGAACAACACAATTCATTTATATTTTATTTTGGGAATAGATTTTTTTTAGTATGATTTCAAAGACTACTTACTACTACATTCGTAACAACATTTGAATGTGGTTGTAGAATTATTGATCGTCTATAATAATTGATGATTTCTTTCTCCTGGAACTTCAGAACAAGTTAAAACTAAGTAAATATCGTTCCACATCTCATTACAAACTTCTCCTGTTATTGACCAACAATTGGGCTCCTCATCATAAAATTGAACTACATCTTCTGTTGGGTTTTGTTCAAATGTAACTACCGGGTCCATTGTAACTGTCACCATAGATGGCGTATGGGTTGGAATATCTTGTTCTGTAAGTGGATAAGCTTGTGGTGTTGTTGGTTCAAACGAATCATCGTAATTACTGTCTATTATTCTAATCTCAGTTTCACCAGTAATTCTAGGAATATAAGCAGATTTTATGGAGGCAGAAGCTGTTTGTAATGGGAGTTCTGGAAATTCAATTGTAACAAAATTGGAGCTATCTTGAATAGAATTACCAGTTCTCATTGTTGAAGGTGATAGAGGTGATCTATTCTCTACATCATCAATATTATCATCAAAGAGCGATTCTTTAAAAGTACTTTTTTTTCTTGTTGTTTCATCATTTAAACCATTCATTGTAACATATGGAGATTTGGCAATACTGCTTATATTACTATCGGTGGTATAGCAACTGGTTGAGTTTGACTGTTCTGTACTTCCTGTTTCCTGTACTCTATTTGCTTCTAAAACAGGTAAATCTGCTTTTTGGAAGGCATGTTTTCCATCTAAGATATCATCAACTTTGAAAGCGGATTGTGGTGCGCCCCATCTGACTAGTTGTTGCTCCATATGTTCTCTTAATATATCATTGCTAGGATATATACGAGTTGATTGTCTTGAAATCACTGATTGCCTTACACCTGTTGGCTTACCAAACCCACTATAGACAGAATTCGCTGGAATAAAAGGTGGTCTATGATCTAGTTCATCGAAGCTAATAGGTTCTTCTTCCAAGTGATCTTCATCTAACTCCATTATAACGTTAAGAGGCCCAAAGAGGGGCTGTTTTGATACTAAGTTGTTTGCCAAACCAGTTTCTGTATCCTCTATAATTGTTTCTAAACCATCTTTATTTACTAATTTCCACCTTCCAGATCCATTGGAAGAAGCAATGTTAGTTTCTTTTGAAGGATCTTCGGGATTAGAAGAGGCCTCTAGATGTGTTGAGCTTTCCAATGGTATATGAGTCTGTGCTGTGTAATACGCTGTAGTATTTGACTCACTTGTAGGCAAAGATATACCAGTGTCTGGATTTTGAAGCACTGAATCTATCATGCCGATATTTGCTGTAGAAGAAGCCATATTCTTCTGATTATCTGGCACACTCCTTACTGGAATGTGTCCTAATGAGTTGAATCTGGTTTAAATCACTTGTTCAAAAATTGTGGGTTCACTTTAAATGATTCTACACCTTATTTTGTCAAACACAAAAGTACCAAATCGAGTGCGCAACGAATTCAAATTTTGTTACTTTTCGAAACTTGAACTATTACTAAATAAAAATGTCAATTAATGCCATGAACTGTCATGTTTCAGCCCAGTTCTTATCCCAGTACATATTTCATGCAATAAGTTTATCCGGGATCTATCAAAAATTTTGATTGAAAAATGTTACATGATTCAAGTCAAATTACATCCTTGATCAAATCACAATCATATTCTCAATGCCTACAGAAAAGAAGGCACACTTCACTGAGGAGTCCATAGTAGAATTAGTTGAGCAACACACTTCAATAGATGAAGATAAACATTTCTCTGAGTCAGAAACCCTTATTGGGAATGGGGATGAGGCCATCACTTTTTTGCAAAAAAACAATATATCTTTAGATTCAACTAAAGAGAATAAGTATCCTCCAAAATTGGCTAGAAAGATCGATAAAAGGATAATGTTGGTGATGTGTGGTGCTTATTTTCTACAGTTTTTGGATAAAAATCTATTAAACTATGCAGGTGTTATGGGAATCAAAGATAACTTGAAGAACAATGAGTTTGCTAATTTAGGGACAATTTTCTATGCTTCATATATTTTTGCTGAACCATTTGGAGCTTATTTTTTACAAGTTTTACCTACAGCTAAATTTCTGTCCTTTTGTATCGTCGCATGGGGTATTGTCGTTGCATGTCATGCTGCTTGTCATACTTATGCTTCTTTAATGGTTGTTAGAACGCTTCTGGGTATCTTTGAGGCCTCATTGTCACCAGGATTTGTTGTTATTTCATCAATGTACTGGACCAAGTCAGAAAACATACAAAGAACTGGTATCTGGGTTTCTTTTGCAGGTCTTTCTGTTATTATTGGTGGTTTGCTATCATTTGGTTTTCAACATATTCACAGTGGGGTTCTCCAATCATGGCAGATTTTTTTCCTTGTTATGGGAATCATAACAATTGCTTTTGGAATAATAACGTACTTTGTTTTACCAAATAATCCAACTTCTGCAACTTTCTTAACTGAAGAAGAAAAGGTATTAGTTTTAGAACATATTAGAACAAATCAATCAGGTACAGAAAATAAAACATTCAAAAAGAAACAGCTAAGAGAGTTATTCTTCTATGACAAACACACTTGGGTTTTATTTTTATTAACTACAGTTTCGATGATCTCTACAGGTGCCTTAGGTACTTGGTCAGTTTCAATTATTAAATCATTTGGTTTCACTAATGAGATTGCAGCATTAGTGCAAATGCCAGTTGGTGCGGCCATGATTATTGTTATTTTAGGAGAATCTTATTTATGCTCTTATATTGGAAGAAGAACTATGATATATATTGGTGTTTCATTACTAGGTGTGATTGGTTATAGCATTTTGTATGCGAGTAAGAACAAAGTTGCTAATTTAATTGCCATTTATTTGAATATGGGCTCAACTGGTGTTATATCTTTATTATACTCATGGAATAGTGCAAACACAGCAGGTCATACAAAGAAACTTGCTCGTAATGCATTGACTATGATTGCGTTTTCAATTGGATCATTGATCGGCCCTCAATTATTTAGAGCTAACGAAGCACCTGAATTCAGATCAGCTAAAATAACTTTATTGGTCTTATCTATAATTACTATTCCATTAGCCATAATGGTTGGACTTATCTCAAAATGGGAAAATCAAAAAAGGGATAGAGCGGGCCTCGTTAAGCTTCCACCAAATTATGAATTTAGAGACATGACGGATATTGAGAATCCAAATTTCAGGTATTCATATTAAAAAAACTGATGTCTCGTATTCACTCTTTCTATTTCACTAATCTTCTTTATACAGATAGTATTTACAAAACATTTAATACATACATTATAATTTCAAGTAAAAGAATTCATTTATTCTAGACGAAACGTACCCAATAGTTAAGTACTTTCTGTAATTATTCATTCTATTGCTGTTTGTTTTTCAATGTTCTCTAATTATTCATATCCCAGTGCATCCATTCCATTATTCATTTCCATTCGTTATATTATAAATAAAGAGTTCAACAACTTGTTCGAACTCCAAAACCGTAAATCGTTTTGAATAAAAAATTAGGCAGTAGCCCACTTAATCTCCATCTCCATCTCAGTTTCTTTCTTGCTTCAATAAACCATATATGCTCCTTTGTTAAATTGTTACTTAGTAAAAGATTCCCATTAAGTTGATATCTCAATTTTTTAATCAAACCATTTGAAAAAGAGGAATCCAAATTACTTCTAGACTTTGGGCCTTGTATATTGAACAATTCTTCTATATCTTCAACAAATTCAGGTATTGGATGATATGCTGAGATTTTTGAGTCGAAATCTTCGACTAGTTTTGATAATGCTTCATATTTTTCAGTACAATCACAACACACGAATTCATTAAATCTGTCATTGGAAGTTAATAGACTACTTAGATCATATAGAGGTGATTCACAAATAATGCAATATTTCAATGAGTTATGTTCTGTGTTCAATGAAAACTCTGCAATTGGTTGGTCATACTCTTCAGATAGTTTTACCGTTGCGATAGATGTTGGATCCAATGAAGATTTGAAAGTGAAAGTTGATCCCTGAGATGATTCTGGTATGCTTGTATATTCAATAGGGGTAGATTCATGTGGTAAAAAGCTCAGGTTGATGTCATCATTCTTTATGATGTTTGTTGTTAGTAGATACTGTGATTCTTCTTCTACTCTTGTGTTATTCGTTGATGATGAAACATTTCTTGACTTATTCGAAACAAGTTCATCAGATAGTATTTTCTGACATTTGCTGATATAATTTATTTCACCATTTTCAGTCATATCTTCATCATTATGATTTTGAAACTTCTTCATCGATGTTTTAAGATCAAGAACACTTAACTTCTTTCTTGCCAGTTTTTGTGTTTGAATGTAATCTTCAACTAGGATAATAGGATCCAGCTCATACAGAGTTGAGTTAAAGCTTGTGTTTGTTTCATCAGTGGCATTAAATTGTGGACTTCTATTCAATATCTGATAATCTTCTCTCTTTGGTGGTGGAGCTAATGGAAAGGAAGTTAATTGTGAATCGGAGATATCTAATTTGGGCTTAGTATATAGTTTTGATTCCTTCTTCTTGACATGTTGAATAGAAGGGTCACCAAAGTTTAACCTTTTGCTGAATGAATTTTTTGGGGCATCAGTAATTGAAAAAAACGGTCCTTCAACTGATGAAACTTTTTCAGAAGATAACTTTAAAGGACTCATATCCAACACATTTTCAAGGAATTGGATACGGATAGGACTTGATTTCGTACAGTTCATCACCGTCATAGATTATGATTTTTTGTATAACCTTTTCTCAAAATTTTTTGCTAGATTGCTGTAGCTTGACAAAAATCGTTATAGCTTAGATCTGTCAAACACCCTCAAGTTTTAAGAGGATAGGAAAAAAGATGGTCTAGATTGATTTCCCGATGATATTCCTAATAATGTCTTGGACTTGAGATAGTGAGCGAGTATCAATAACGACTGGAATAACGATTGGGGCAAAGAGAAGTTCATAGATTTCAGTATTTTTATAACTATTCACACTTGAAGTGAGTTTTGCAAAATGTAAACAATGGCTACCGCATTGGGACAAACTTGGTTTAGCCACCCATAACCATAGTAACAAGTAACAAGTAACAATAATCATTACGTAATACGATATCAAGATCAAGAATCAAGAAAGAGGATTCTCTAGTAAGAATTTAGAAGGTTATAGGTCATAATCATTAATTTCAAAAGCAATATAAGTTCTATATAAGTGAGATAGCATCTAAGTTCTCTTGTGTGATGTCAACGTTCAGCTCATCTCTAGTTATTGCGATTTTAAGAAGATCTATTTCAAAATCAAGTTTCAAATTCTTCAATTTTAAATCACTTAATTTCTTTTGATTTGATTTCGATTTCTTGTACAATTCTTCTCTTTCATCTCTAATTTTGATTAATGCGGGTTCTAAAGTCTTATCTGATGTTTTCAAGCCATCTAAAGATAATAATTTTATCCATGGATTTTCATATTTAGTTTCTGGTTCAGGTGTTTTATCTTTAGCTTTCTCAGTTTCAATTTGTTGTGTTTCTTGCTGTTGCTCATTGTTCGTTCTTGGTATATAATTTGAAACATCAGTGTTACGATTATGATAATGTGATGAGTTTGAGCCATTATATGAATTTTGTCTTGGGGAACTACTATAGTATGATGCATTTTCTCTGTTATATGGGCTATATGAACCACCTCTTCCTCTATACCCCCCTCTATAGTTCCCTCTGTAGCTGCTGCCTCTTGTGCTTCCATTATAGTTGTTTCTGAAATCATTATTATATCTTCCAAATTCTGAACTTTGTCTTCTATCAGGATGCTCTTGACCTGAATGCCTGGTGGGCGTATTAAAACCGCTAGATTCTGCTGAAACAGTCTCATTATTACTAGTAGTGCTATCACCTCTTGGATCCTGATCTTTTATTATAGATACATTATCTTTCGGAGCATCTTGTCTATTTGGTTGATATGAGCTATCAGTGTTATACCTGCTATTGTAGTTTGAATGACTGCTGTAGCTTGAGTGCCCATGATATCCACCTCTTGGATAATCCCTTGGAAAACCTTGATAGCTCCCTTTCCCTCTATATGAGCCACCTCGACTTGAAAAGCTCTCTCTTCTATCATAATTGTTGTCATACTCACTGTTAATAATGTTAGTCAAAGTCCGTAGTTTGGAAATAAATTCTCAACAAATAACACTGTGAAACTTACTTTGAGGAGTTGTAGTTCCTACTCATCTTGATGAGATTGATGTAGTTTCCAATTAGGTTACATATTTCAGTGTTTTTTTTTTCTTCCAGAGTAGTTACCCGAAACTGAAACCAGAAGTATCTAGTATCCACCATCATTTAACTGATAAAAGAACCATTAACTACATGTTGACTCTAAAATTAGTTAAGCATATATGAAAATGGAGCCTTCTTATACATAAAGAATTCTAGATCCAAATCACCATCATTCTTATCATTACACCAATTCGTTATGTCATTAAACATCATTTGTGATTTTATCATATCTAATCTCCACTCTTCTTGTCTCATTCTGTATTCTAAAACTTCACAACCTTCAATTAAAACAATTTGGCCAGTTTTCAATAGTTTATTTCTTTTGAATTCAACTAATGGTCTCAAAGATGTGAATGAAACAATATGTCTGATTTCTAAAACTAATAAATTTGGAAAATATCCATTTCTAATAAGTTCTGGAATTGATTCGTTTGTTAATAATAAACATTTATTTAATGACAATCTTTCTATTGTGTTGGAATGAGTGCTTGCTAATTTCCATAATCCGATATCTGTAATTGAACAACCAGCAAGACCCAAAGTTTGCATTTGAGGACAACGAGTGGAAATAGATGATAATGATTTATCTGTAATGACTTCAGAGTTTGAATGTCTTCCTAAATTCAGGAATTTCAATTGATTACAGTGACGTGTAATTGCTGTAACGCCACGATCAGTAGTTTTCGAGCATTCTCTTAGATCTAAATATTCTAAAACTGGACAGGATTTGGAAACAAGCTTTAGAAAAGAATCATCAACAGATTTTGAACCTGGCAAGATTAATCTTTTGACCATTGCACCTGAAAACATTGATGGAGATGGTAAAACTTTTGGACAGATGTACATTTCAATCCATTCTAATTGACCACTGATGGCTTTCGCAACAATGTCAAGGTCTGCTTGTTCTGCATTAGGTAATTTATGTAAAATGAACAACTTTGTATTTGATTTTGATCTAACTAATTGATTTTTAGATGTTGACTCAACAAAATTTAACCATTTTGAATTGTTAAGGAAGAAAAGTTTTGATGAAGCTAGTTCCAAAGCGACTTGATACCATAATTTGTTCACAAAGAAACAACTGTATAAAGAGTTATTTTTCGAGAACGAAGTTGATGGAGCACCACTGTTATGGGTTGCTGATTTTAAAGCTTCGTTCCAAATTTTCAAAGCCTTGTTTTCATCTTTATGAATCAATAAAGCATGTTGATAGGATAATGGTCTTCTTCTAATTGGTGCCAGTTCTTGAGGAACGACAGTGAAATCATCAAGGTAGAATAGAATCTTGGTTAAGATTTCAGGAATTGTGAAAATTTGATGTGAGTTAGAAGATGGAAAACTTTCTGTTCTTCTTAAAGATAAGTTTGAGAATTGGTTGTAAACTTCTTCATCTTGAATTTGAAGAGCATCATTTACTGAGGCTTTTACTGAATATGGTGTTGTTGTTGGGGTTGGGAAGTAATTAGACTCAGGGCTAAATTCATTATTAGTTGAAGAGGTAACCGGACTTGTGTTCAAACTAGCAAATGAAGATTTATTGAAAACTCTTTTGAAACTTGTAACTAATTTATTTGATGGGTATAAACTGTGTAATTTTGGGAGTTTCTCCGGAGTTGATGGAGGAGTAGTGTAAACTGAAGAAGTTTTTACACGGTTGGTTCTTTTAGCAGGCCTTTCTGAAGGATGGGCATCACCAGGTCTTTTGTAGATATTGGAGCTTTGTGACATTGATTATATAACTTTGGTGAATTTAATTAGAATATGATTAATAGTTAGTATCAAACTGACTATATGCGATGGTTGTGTAAAAGAGCGACTTGAGTTGGAATAGTTTATTCAAAAATGAGTGGACGTCAACGCAAATTAATGGCGACAATGATGTGGTTGATTTATATATTCAACAATGTTAATGAAAACCTGTATGGATGATGGTGTTAGGTATAGGTGTATTGATGAACAATGTGATCAATACCCAATAGAACACTAATATAAAAATGAGAACCTGAAATACTGTCAAAAGCAATGGAACAATAAAACAGGAAGTTCTTGACTTTTTATACAACAATAAAATGAATAGAACCAGCAATTAGCGCAACAACTGTATGAACGTACATTAGAGATCGTCTTGGTAACACGTCAATCTAGTGTGCCTTTTCAGGTTTTGCTGTATTTATTCTCTATAGTGAAAGAAATTATATGGCTGGTTGTTTTGAAACGGCCGGACTTTCAAAAATTAACCAGCAAATTTCCTATGAAAGTGGTGGGTCTACTTAGATAAAGCTTGAACGAACCCTCCATATATAGCTTTTTGAGATACAGTTTCAGATCTGAATCTTTTTGGTACTGTTGGTTGCTTGAGGGTGCTTTTATTTGCAATTGTTAACATTTTAATGCAACATTTGTGTTTACATACAATGAATATTAAATACAGACGTATGTGATTATCATTTGTAGGCAGTTGTTTTTCAGTTCAGAGTTATGATATAGAACTCTCAACATGCATCTCACTGTCTTTATACTATATCATTATTCCTATACAAGATCACCCGTTGGTATAAAGAATCATGGTCTTTTTAGATAGACTATCAATATTGTGTGAGGAACGCAGAAACTTTTGTTTCATGAGTCCTGAGTCTTGCTCTTCTGCGAAGATACACATCGTTCCATTGCCTCTCTCTCTTTTCTGGTATTCTCTTATATCCTTTCGGCTCTCGAGTCTCAAAGCCATGAAATTACCTAGCATAAATAACTACTCGGAGCGATAGACTTTTTTAACCATCACCCATCACCTATATAGTAAATTGTAATGTACTATTAAAAACTAAAAACAACTGCAAGAACTATCTACTTTTGAAGATTAATCGATTATTCAATTGTTAATTTTGTTGTCCATTTTGTTGCAAACTCGATATCCATTCTCTAGTATTAACATACATACCGATATTCTCACTTATTTATTAAAACTAAACTATACATTAACTCCTTTTATATTACTAAGAATGCATACTAGAGCTAACTTTGTTGTTCCATAACATTCTTTTTTCTTCAGTTCAGCTAGAATGTTCTTCAAGAGAAACATCAACATATTCGAAGACATAATTGACGCCAAAGTACCATAAATCATCAGGACACTTGTGTTGTGCTACAGTGGTTAACTATTAATAAACAGTGAAAACAAATTTGTAAAAGTCCTTAAACGGTTTCAAGTACAAGAAGTTTTAATCAGTACATCTACAAAGACGAAAGTAAATAAAATTGAGAATGTTTGATTGAATTGATAAAGAATCATGGTTTAAGGGTTCTGACTCAATGCTGTCTGAGGATATATGGATAGGTATAATCATCTGTAATTCTTGTCCGGTTTCCTTCAAACTTGACTCTTACCGACAATCTTTTGCATACAACAGTTCAAAGTTATTATGATTTGATTGTGTTGCTTTGCGTAATGTGAATTATCTCAATATCATGGATTTTAACATCTCCAAGCTTCTCAGCAATTTCTTCTAGGGTTAACCTCTTTGTTTCAATCCACACGAAGTAAATAACAGGAAGAAATAGAATATCATAACAAGCATTAATAATGTAAAATTTCCAACCAATTGAATTCATAGCAATTGGTAATACAAATGCACCCAGTAAACCAAATCCAGCGTCAAAGAATTTCATAATTGAGAACCCACCAACTCTAATTCTTGTTGGAAATAATTCAGCAAGATAAATATCAGTAAGGGGAGTGAAGCAAAAGCTGTAGAACCCATTAAACAAAAACATCCAAAATATCGTTGCAGTTTGCCCACTTTTGTTATTGGATCCTGAATATTTCTTAATAAACCCACCTAGAATTAGAAAACAAACAATCATACCTGATAAAGAAATGAAAGCTTGTTTCTTCCTACCTAATCTATCAAAAAGGAAGCAAGCACAGACTGAAACAATGAACCCCCAACAACTACTGATAATATTAACTTGAAGTAGGGTTTTTGTGTCATTGATACCAGCTTGTCTCAACAAAACAGTTAAATAGTAAGAGCCAACAGAAGACCCTCCCATCTCGACTAACCAGGTTAAAGAAAGTCCGATTAAATATCTTCTTACCATTGGTCTTGAACAAGAAAACAGTTCCTTATATGCAGTCTTGGATTGTTCTCTCTCAACTTCAATTGAAGTGACAGCTTCCTCGACCAAAGTACTTAACTCTTCCTCATCTTTGGCAAATATTCTAAATACTTGTGTAGCATACTCCACGTCTCCTTGCATTAGTTTCCATCTTGGAGATTCTGGAGTGAAGTTTAAAATAAAAATGACAAACAAAGAAGGAACAGCTTGTAAAGCAGAAGGTAATCTCCAAGCCCAAGTATCTGATATTCTTACCGTACCATAAGTGACAGCTGCTGCTAAAATGGCCCCAGCATTGAACATTGTAAAGTAAATCCCAACAATGAAACCTCTATGTTTGGCAGGTGCTAACTCAGCACTAAGTATTGGACCTGCTGAACATGCCAAAGAAATACCACCACCTAATAAAACCCTGGCAAAGACAAACATTCCCATATTTTGTGCAGCGGCTTGAATTATAATTGCAACGAAATTCAAACAAGATGCAAAAAAAATTGCCTTCTTTCTACCAAAGTAGTCACAAAAGAAAGGAGTTGAAAAGCAGATAAGCATTTGACCTACCCAAACACCAGCATTTAATAACCCTGTAGTCACTGGATTAAGATTGAAATATTCGGTGAATTGGTCCACAGCGATCAAAGAAGACATCATCATTGAATCATATCCCATTGTAGTACATCCTGCAATTGCAGAAAAAATCAGCACTATAACAACTCCTGTTTTACTTTTAGGAGCAAATCTTGGTAAAAGATCAAAATCATTTTGTTTCGATGACATTCTTCAACTAGATTTTTGAACTTTTGTAGTACATAGAAGATTTCAATTTCTGATGATTTCTATGGATCCTTACCATCTAAATACAAATTATAATTCATGTTTATGACTGGTAGATTTAGTGATTTATCTGGTTATCTTCTGCTCTATAATTTGTTATCAATCTGATACACTAATTAATTTTACTCTTTATTTATTTATTTGAGTGTCAGAGGTATAGATGGAGAATTTTGCTTTGAAACCTTATCAGTAATAACTTATCGTATCCAGGGGTGCATCATAAAACTGCAATATTGATTAGGTATTGTGCTCAACAGTGGGGGAAGGTGGATCCCAAACAACCGAAAGTTTTTAATCAATTTTGATATTCATTTGTATGTAATATAGGCGGTGAATTGTATATTATTAATCCCCGGAGTATTTTTCAGATAAGCTTTTTCGGATTTATCACTGGTAAGTTGTTACCCAATTTAGTTAACTTATATTGATGAGCATATATAATATTCCAAACTGCAGATGGGACGCTCATTGAAGGTAATTGAGGGAGGGCGGCCAGCGCCGTAGATTCAAGATCCAGATATTTTCTATATATTACACAATTGTTCATATCAATTGCAGAAGACCGATTCGTTATCAAATTAATATATTTTGCTCATACAAGTTGAAATAATACTTAAATACTTAACTAGTTTCAAAAGTCTTGCTAATTACAGTTACAAATCAATCACTGCAATATTTAAGATGTCTTCAACAGCTACAGAGACTGAGCAGGTTTCTATTGAACCTGTGTTGAAATTGAGTAGAAAACCTCTTTTCAATGAGAAAACAGATTACATTGATTCTGTTGGTGCTAGAATTGAGGCAGAAGTATATCCAGATGGAGATTGGAGAAAAACTCTATTCGAAGATGGATATGTGGTTATTAAGAATGTAATTTCTAAAGAAAAATCTGAAAGTTATGCAAAAAGAGCAAAAGAACATTTACAATCGTTTGGAACTGATTTAGATTATAATGATAAATCAACTTGGAAAGCTGAGAATTTACCAGATCCTTCTTTTATCAATACATTCAATTTACATTGTATTCCACATGAGAAATTCATGTGGGATATTAGACAAGATAAAGATATTAGAAAACCTTTTGAACAATTATGGGGAACTAATGAGTTGTTAGTTTCTTTCGATGCTTTGAATGTCACTTTACCAGGTAGAAAAGATAGCATTGCAAAAAAATTCTGGCCTCATTTTGATCAATCTCCATATAGAAAAGGGTTGGTTTGTGTTCAAGGTATTGCAGCTTTTTCCAAATCTGGTCCTAAAGATGGTGGTTTAGTGGTGTATAAAAATTCACATAAACTTTTTAGAAAGTTTTTCGATGAAAAGTGTAACAAGGATGATCCAGAAAAATGGTCAACTAAAGATTCAATCAATCTGACTGAAGATGATATTCAATGGTTTTTGGATAATGGTTGTGAATGTATTAAAACTGAATGTGAACCTGGTGATCTGATTTTATGGGATTCAAGAACTGTCCATTATGGAAAGAATCCAGATCCTGATTCGGAAGAAGTAAGAACAATTGCTTATGTTTGTTATGCTCCTGCTGAATTTGCAACTCAAGAAGATTTAAGATTGAAAAGTGAAGCATTCAAAAACTATAAAGATACTGCTCATTGGCCATATACTAATTTCATTTCTGATTTTGAACCTTTTCCTTATTCTGGTCATATTCCACAAAGAACTTCACCTTTAGTTGAACCAGACTTGAATGATGAGGATTTGTTAAAACTTGCTGGTGTTAAACATTATTAGTATTGATTCATCAGAACTTATGAAAATTTTGTAATTAAGTATTTAGTCTAGAGCAGGAATATAAAGACAGTTAGCACACCATTTACTCCAAGCGTAAATATTTCAGTCATTCCCAACTCTCAAGTGTATATTTAATTTTCTGGTACATAAGATCGACACATATATCCTCCATGGTACCTTATCTACTTTCATTCTGCCGATCACTTATTTAGTTAAAAATAGATATCTATAGTCTATAGCTAATTTGGGTATAAATAATGGATTTTATAATAAGTCTTATAGTATTGAAAGTGTATTAAGAATGATCTTATACTCATCCTAATTATAATAGTGTTTTATTTAATTTTTTTGTTCAACTAGTGAAATAAGGAAGAAAAAATGTAAAAGGTTTTATATATGGGAGGATCAAACTGAATTTATTGGTTTCACTTATTCCTCATCTCAAGGGAATTAATATTTATTGTGAGACTTGTCGTCACTTTAACTTTCAGAAGTTGATACGGAGAATTAGTTTGATGTATCTGAATTGGACTAAATAATCAGTAAACTTATTAATATTATGTTTCAAGTATCTTTCATCTTCTGATAAAATGAGTCTAATTAAGAATTTTACAGTATCTTTTTTCACGATTGAAGAAGTGCTTTACATAATTTGTTTACGTTTTACATGATTTATTCTGTTTGGAATTAACTGGAGTAGTCATTTGTGCAGAACTTTCTTGATAATAACAACCAATTGACCAAATAAACTAAAAACATATATCTGATCGTAACACATTACAGTCCAGATTTTAAGTCCAGTAGACAGGTTTCAGTTTGTTCTTAGGTGTACCGTGTTTGGTCAAATGATGATGTCCCATTGGGAAATCTTCAGTTGATAAACAATTGGATAACATCACAGAGAATCCATGATTGATCGGAACTAATTCCGATTATTTCAACATATAGTCAATCCTCACCAAGCCCTACTCCCAATTATTTCTCCCACACAGATACACACAAGATATTTCAATCAATCGTAGCAAATCTTTAAAATATTTTTTGGACACTAATTGTGCCGTTTCTTGAAGCCTAAAGTAACTTATAAACCATATTCTTGTTTCCTGATTGAAACTTTTGGATCATTACTATCTTTAGCATCACTAAAGCAAACAATAATAATAGTTGAATTACCTCAAAAAATTCGTGATTTTGGTGAAGGAATAGGATGATTAAGGTTGGAAATCATTCTTTACTACCAGCCAAACTCAACTTATTCCTTACTAAATGAATCGAAATAACTTAATCTTCTTATGAAAAATGATTTTCTTGGTTAGTTCTAAATGATGGTCTTTGAGATTCTTAATATTTTGGATTGTAAATACCAATAGCATTTGTTATTTTTTTTCAATTAAATAAATAATTCTAGTTTGATGATATTTAATTCAACAATAAAGCGGTATCATTCTAACCAATTGATTACTGGACCAACCATTTCCTCATTTGATAATAATTCTTATAACCCATAACATGCAATGAAAACAAAAGCATTTTTAGATGAATTTATTTCAGTTGACGTTACTCCAGGTTTTATAACAGTAGATGGTATTTTAGAATTCTTGGAGGTGATCTGAGATTAAACAATGTTCAGGCAATGAATCAAATAATTTCCCATTAATATTTTTAAGTTAAAATATCTTGAATTACCAGAAGCTCTTGATCATTATAAAGCTCCTAAAACTCTACCATTTCTCGCTTTCTTCATTCAATGATTCTAATCAAGCTCTTGGATCACCAGTAACTGGAACTATAAAAAGATTGGAATTTGAACCAATAAAAATAATAATAAACCACAAGAGTCAGAAAATAAAGCTGATGTATTAGGACGGATTACCGTGAGGTTTTTCGGCATAACATATATTTTTTTTAGTAACATAAATTTTGATGTTACCCGACTAAAAGTGCAGTAGAAATTGAAAATTATTAACCGTTTAGTTCTTTTAACAATATATAACCATAAATCATAACAAAGTCAGATAAAGCTATCGTAAAGGCCTCAAATATCTCTCAAATGGACATCGGAACATGGTCTAACAGGTATATGAATCCTCAAAGTCGTTAGTTCTAATTTTCAGGGAGATTAGTATCTTTAAGAACAATGTAGTTAGCATGAAGTGCTTCTTATCATCAATAATCATCAAAAACAGTTCCCAGGTTGCAGAGATCATCAATATCTCTTAAATATAGTATCTTTTACCTTCATTTACTGCTGAATTACACGTAATTAAATTATATTATTTATGTCAGTCCGGAAGTCAGGAATTTACATAGTTAACTCGGGCCGGAATTGAGAAAAATTTATGTTAGGAAAAAAAAATCTTTACGGGAATCCGTCCTAAGAGGAACTGATCCTTTTTAGAAGAATCCTCAAATAAATTGGAAACAATCTCATTCTCCAATTTTACTGAATATTGTACAATTGCATCAATTGAATCTTGTGATAGAATTGTTTTAAAATCTTCATTTTTATCACTTGGTTTCTGAATTGAATCTAATTCAGTAACGACATGAATTATAAGATCGCCTCTTAGTTCAAAACTTGTAAAATAACCTGAATGACTGATAAATACAAACATTTGTAGAGTTTGTGTTATATCTTCATTTGATTTTTCAACAGGTATGTTATGACAACTTCTGATCTATCATCTTCAATTGGATCATTACCTGGTAATTAAGTAATATCGCATGTACCTCTATAATATGACTCTTCTAAGTATTCAATAAGAGTATTCAATATTATTGCTTTGAGGAACTCATTTGATTGAGAAGATATGAAGGCAATTTTAGATGCGTAGTTTTCATCACCACTGATGGCCAAAATGCTGCGTAACATTCAGAACTAACAAATATTTCGCTAAAGTCCTTCAAAATTTGAAAAAAAAACTGGGAATTCAAAATAGAAAAAAAAAAAACAACAAAAATTATCATTTCTTTAAACAAATTGATTTTCCTCCTATTTAATTTCTTACTATTTAGGCCATTGAATTGAGCGCTTCAAAAGTTACTAAATCTGAGATTATTTATTGCTGTGTGGCGTCCGCTCTACTCTGTTGTTTTTTTATCGCCATACGCTTTTAAGCTCAATAAAACTCATACCTTTTTATATGTTAAAAACAGCAAAATAGAGGCATACCACAATCACTGCAGCTTCAATCAAAACATTTAAGGAGATTATCTCAGTTTTCATCTTTCATCAGAGCTACTTACAGTATCAGTTAAAGACCCTTATCGCTAAGATACCGCTCATTATCGGCTGTTATTAGATATGCCTACTGAAAATAGAAGTCAGAGACCTTATACCTCTGGATGGGCTGGTAACAGTGGACCATCTTTCTCTTCAAGAGGAAACTTCAGACCAAGATCAAGAACCAGTTTATCGGCCGATCAAGGAAACTTTCAAGGCCCGAATCAGGTACCCAATCAACAAACATTTCCATCTTCTTATAGAGGTTCTGGTCATCGTTATCATGGTGGTAGTAGTAATGCTTCATACGCTGGTTATAAGTCAAATAGATCAAGATCAGGCTCATACTATAATGTCAGAGATGCTTATAACGGGGAGGCGAGTCCATTAGAAGTTACACCTCCATCAACCCAACCTCAAGCAAATCATTATTATCAAAGAAACCACAATTTCCAAAATCAGACGACTTTTTATCAACCAAGATACATTTCTAGATATCACCAAAGAACAGAGCAAAGGCCTGATCAAAGGTCAAGATATATACAAAATGTATCATCTTACTATGGCTCAGCAAGTCGACAGAATTCTTCAAGTATTAATCCTAATCAAAGTCAGTATGTTAAAGAAGACTTCTATGATAATAATCATTCATCTTACTTTCCAAATAATTTCAGAAAAACTAAAGACCACTCAAATAGATCTTCATTCGCTTCTACTTTGTATTCCAAAAGAACAGATAGAACAGAAGAAAATCCAAATACTTATAGATTCCAAAGACCTGAAAGACCTTCATTGATACCCAAAGATTTCAAAGATGATTACAATGATGAAGAAGATGAAGAACTTGAAAGGCAATTAAGAAAATCTGAAAAGCAAGAAGAAGAAGAGGATGATGATCAAGAAGAAGAAGAAGAAGAAGAAGCAGAAGAACCTATATCTAATGATGAAAAAACAGAGATTTCTATTGATACTGCACAGAAAATTGCGACTGAAGATGTCGCTGGTCTTAATGATATCAATAAAACAAAGTACATTGAAGAAGGAAAGGGAGACCAGGATGAAACTATGGACGATTTAGTAGTTACAAAACAAGAAAATAATGAAAAAGACTTTGAATCCCAAATGCAAATAAGGACAGATAACGGTTCAATTCCACACACCACAGTAAGAGAAGTTTCACCAGAGAAAGATGAAGAATCTGATAATTATGACCCAGAAACTGCAATTGATATCTCTGAGGATATCAGAAAAGTCATTGAAAAAGTTGATATTTCCCCTCAAAAGAAACCACAAAATGATTCTATTGTCACTTCAACATCAGAAGTATTGAGAACAGAACCGAAAGAAATTAAAATTTCTGAAATCCAAACCCCCAACCCCGTTATTTCAATAAATATTCCTGACTCATGTATCTTCCCATTACCACGTCTAGAATACAAATTATGGGAGCTAAAAAATCATACACAAGAAGAAATCTCATCACAATTACCTTATCTGCTGAATAAACCAGTCCAATCAGTCAATGAGTATCCATTTTATTCAAGAATTTTTTTAGTTCATGAACAAGTTATAAAACCAAAATTATTGAAGAATCTATCAATCGTTAAGACAAGTACTTTTTTCAAAAAAGCTTCTTTGATCAATGAATATCAACAAAGATCAATTGATTGGGAAGAAAGACTAAATGTCATGAAAAACCAACTATCATCAATTTATTCTAAAAATGAGACAGATCCAGAATCAAGAACAGTTACTGATACTCAAGCTAGTCCTATAGTTACTCAAGACCAACATTCAAATAGACAAGGTTCAAGACGTAGTAGAGGTGATGCAGTTCAATCAGAAGCAGAATTCTTAGAAATTCTTAAAACTTTAGGTGAAGAAGATGAAAGTGAACCATTACGCCATGCTGAACAATTAGCTGCTGTTATTCCTGATATGACGTTAAATCCAATTGCTAAAAATTTATTCTTGACAAACATTAATAACTTAGTTACTGATAAAGAACATTGGGCTTCCTCTATTAAAGTTGATGGAATTGATAATTTCACCAGAAGAGAACATGAATTATTTTGTGAAGGATTTTTATCATTTCCTAAAAGGTTTGGTCGTATTTCTGCTTTGATGGGTGGTTTAAGAACTCCCGAAGAATGTGTGTTACACTATTATAGAACTAAAAAGACTTTGACTGATTATAAACAACTATTGTTGTATAAGAAGAAAAGAAGAAAAGGTCCAAAAGGTAAAAGAGGTCCTAAACCAAAGTCATTAACTAATACCCCAATCACATCAACATTAGAAACGCCTCAAGATAGTGCAGATGAGTTTAGCTTGGATAATTTAATTCCGAAAGAAGTTACTGAAGAAGTTTATTATACTGACACTGGTCGTCGTCGTCGTGCTGCAGCTCCTACTTTTGAAAGAATCAATAATGAAAATAATAATAAAGTATCCCCACCACCACAGCAGCTAATTCCCTCATCACAGTCATCTGCTAGTTTATCAGGAAACGAAGAAGAACGTAAAAGATCATTAGAAGTTTCAAGTTCAACAGTCGATTCGAGAATTCCAGAATTAAAAGAAACAAGTCAAGAATTTGTACCAGTTAAGAAGAAACAAAGAGGCCCTAAAGCGAAAAGAGTTGTTGATTCTTTAGTTTCCCCAACACCATCTGAATCTAGTGAGAATGCTGTTCCAAATGACAATAAAAACAAAGGAAATATCACTAGTTACTGGAGTGTCAAAGATACCAATCTATTTACATCATTATTAGGTGAATATGGACAAAATTGGATGGTTATTGCAGATAATATAAAAACTAAATCAGCAGTTATGGTCAGAAATTATTATCATAGAAATGCTGATGAATATGGATGGAGGAAAATTGCTGAAGTAGCTGAACAAAGACTACAAAAGGAAAATCCAGATTATGTTGCACCGAAAAATCCTCCATTAGGTGTATTTACTGCATCAAGTAGTGTCCCAAATAATATCAACCTTCCAACCTTCCCACCAACAAAACATGAAAAACAGCCAACAACAATTATAAATCCATTGAATCTACCACCAACCTCAACGTTCACTACGACATTATCAGGTACATCTTCAATCACAACTGGTCCAAAGGATCCGATTAGCAGGTCTAATCCATTTTCCATAACAAGTTTATTGAATCCACCAGAAGATCGTAAAGTAGATCAGTTAATAGCTAAAGATAATATAAACAGGAAAAATTTACCAAACTTGAATGGAATTCAAAGAGAAAGAGATATTGAAACAACTGAACGACTCAAAACTTCAATGATAAGAGTTCAACCTCAAGGATTTAATCCCTTAAATGCATTACTTGATGCAGCTCAAAGTTCACCGGCTTGGAATAATGGATCACAACAACAAATGAATTCCACAGGAGGTAAAACGTTTGAGAGTGTTAGATCAGTTTATGGTAGAGATACTCCTAATTATACAGGTGGATATCAGGCAGCTTATTCTGAAAGTTCATTAAGAGGAGGTAGATCAATTTTGAATGACCATTTAGGAGAACCTAATAAACCTGTTTTACCACCAATTTCATCAAATTTTGATAATGTTTTGAGTGATCAAAAGAAATGATATATATAACGGTTTTATTACTGAAGAATTTGGTTTTTATTTGAATACTATTTATATAGAAAAAGAACTATTTGTATTATACTTAAGTAATGAGATGATATCATGATTGATTTATTGAATTAGAATTGCGTAGTATTTCCTATTTAATTTTAGACACAACTTCTTTATAAGTTGGGATACTATTAGAAGCACCTTTTTTTTGAATTGCTAAAGATGACGCAAATGAAGCGAATTCAATGGAACTTTTAATATCAGCACCCAAACAACGTTGTGTTAATAAAGATCCTAAAAATGTATCACCCGCACCAGTTGTATCTACTACATTATCAATTTTGCAAGCTTCAACAAATATAGTACCATTTGAGTCTTTAGACACCGATGAAATTGAACCTATTGAGCCTAATGTAATGATAACTAAGTTTGAATTAAATTGATTGATCTTCTGTTTTAAAACCCTCAAAAGTGTAGTATATCCATTGACGAGATCATTCTTAATCAACGTTTCAAATATCTGATAATCTTCGCTAGGTAACGTATCTTTAGCAATGGCTAATGATTCAGTCTCATTAACGATTAGTATATCAACTAGGTCCAGCACCTCTGCACTGTATGAATAATAAGGAGATGGGTTATACACGATCTCAACGTTTGAAGGTCTGTTTGATTTTAACCATTTAATGATATGTACCGTATCAGGAATCTCATTCTGTAACACCACGATCTCCTCTTCAATGTCATCAACAGGAAATAATTTCTCTAATTGAAGATCAGTGAAGTATGTTTCATGGTTTGCACCTTCCGCAATCAATATTCTATTTTCACCAGTCGATTTCTCCACCAAGATAGTTGCAACACCAGATGTTTGATTTTCTAAGACTCCAACATTTGAGACATCAACACCATGTTCTTTCAGGGCGTTAATCAGAGCAACACCAAATGAATCATCTCCAACGTTACCTATCAGTCTTACTTTGTAAAATTCATTTATTTCTGGAATTAATTTTGCAAATGATATTGTTTGATTCAAACCTTTACCACCAATATGAGTTTCAAAAGAATCAGCTTTGAATGTCTCTCCTGCAAAAGGTACCCTTTGAGTATATGTGACCAAATCGTAGTTCAATGAGCCGATTACTGTTAGTTTGACCATTATTCAATACGATAAATTGAAAATCTAGAGAATAGTCTAAAGTAAAGAATTACAAGATCATAAAAATGGATTGGAAAGGGCTACTGACGGTTCTGGGTTTGAATATTAATATATTTTTGAAATGAATTCTCTATAGCAGTTCGAAGCCTGTTTAAGCCTTGTCCATTAGCAATTCTTTGAGCACGATTCTGTCTAAACATAAGTGGGAAGTGGGAAATGATGTTCCTTCAATTTTCTGAAGTTATCTTTCAAAAATGTTGAGGAAACAAATTCATAAACGTAGATAAATATGTGATACATGAATTGTTACAAGTACCAGTAAAATTACACTGAAATCATCAGTATTTGTCTCCATGAAAAGTAATAATATAATTGATTGGATTGTATTGAATGATCAAAATAAAAGGAATCAATACCTGGAACTAACATAAAGTTGTGTAGACTTTTTCTTTTGGTATTTGTTTATATCTCAAAAGTTGAGTAGCAAATAATTGCAGTTGACTGGCCTTATTAGATATTTTATGATAATTTGTTCTTGTAACATGAAGAATGTGCCTAAATGAAATGTAATAGGCATGAATACAAATTTGGGAATTAACCCAGTCTGTCATTGTTCCAACTTTCTGGGATTCAAACGAACAAACATTGCATGAATAAGAGACTGATCTAAAAATCACTTGCTGAACCAGGTTGAAATTCTTCTGTTCAATTATTTTGAAGTATCCGTGAAGATTGACTTTTAGTAACTTTTCCTTAATAATGTATATAATCCTTTTCTGGAAATGAATCTTTGGCATAAACGGTGAAACTTTAAAACATCTGAAAATTTTGCAACATTAGTAACCTTTTTGAGTCTAAATTCATAAATTTCAGAGTTTCCATCATGCTCAACAATTGTTGAAAAATATCTTCTTTATAATAAAAGCACAGTGCAACTTTTATGTTTACCTTTATTTCTGAAAAATTAGTCAAAGCACCCTTAAACCTTAAACCTTTGATTTCGGATTAGAATATTTTGCACGATTTGACTTTGTACAGTTGTTGCACTCATGATTAGATCCATAAGAACCTCTAAATTTCAACAAATCACCATTGTGGCCTTCTATATCATTTGTTAGAACGTCATCCATCTTTAATACACAATAAACCTAGCAAATTGTTGATTTTCCAATACGTATGACATCTAAAGTTGAACCAAAAGATCAAAGTAAGATTGGGATTCCATTGATAAACGTTATCTTTTTTGTTGACCCCCTGCTGCATCATTTTCATAATTTGATTCAGGATTATCACCATCTGACCATTATTTTCATAATTTACATCTAAAATTTTGACATATGTTTCATCGTGTACATATGGTCGGATAACAGATTTTCAGTAAATTGATTATATAGTAAAATGCAATGACTCCCATACTTATAGTCTGTCTCCTGAACAACCGACAGTATTCTTGAATCACAAAACGAACAACATATTTTTTTGTATAATCTTCACTGGTTAGAGTTCTATCTGATTGGTTTTGGCCAGAATTTCGTTTTTTACGGTAACCACCTCTTTTAGTTGTACTTTCAAAAAGCAGGCAATCACCCAATATAGTTAATTCTTCAAATTTCAGGTGATTTTTGATATAATGAGTATTGGGAGTAACTATTCTATCAAGTAATAATTGAGAAGTGATAATTTCTGTTGAAGTATGTCTTTGGTTTCTGAAATTCAACTGTATCATTTCAAATGGGGATTCATGAACTATATTTCAGATTTATTATCTTCATTTTCATCTGATTTCATCATTTGTGACTTTTCTCGTAGAGTATTTCACATATATCTTTCTTCTTTCGTTGGTTTGTTGAGCAGATTGTTGGAAAGCATCGTCATTATACCCGCCAAAGTCTCCAAATTCTCCACAATCATCGCAATCAAAACTGACAGGTTCAGCCTTCAGGTTCATCATTCGACGTCTGGTTAGCATAACGACTATTCGTAAGCTTCTTTGTAAACGCGTATGTGTTCATCAGTAACATCCAATTGATTCTGCCGTATTATTTGTAAAAAAATTTCAAATGGATCATGATAAGAGCTTTTCGATATCCCGATTCCCTAGTATCAATATTGTTCATATTCAAATAGTAACCCGCGAAATCCACAAATTAATCTTCCAAAATTCTAATACCCTCGGAACTTACCATTATCACAAAAATACACAGAGGCGTACGTAGTAAATAAATACATCTGATATTCCAGTTAATCATTGATTGAATATGGGGGAAATTGAAGAGATTCACGAAGCTGTCAAGAAACTTCCAAATGATTCACTCTTAATTACTAATGATTTTAAAGGTATTCCAGATTGTCTAGAGAAAGCGTTGAAGAATCCAAGACAGTATTGCAGTGAAGTTTCACTACATTTGGAAGAGCACGAAGATTTGGTATCACTTACAAAGTACAATCTAGCAGTCAACAAAAGATACTTATTAGCTCGATGTCTACTTGATGATTTTGAGGAAGAGGAAGAAAAATATGATCAGGCTAATTACGATGAAGATACTGGAGTTAAAACAAAAAAGACGAAAACAGAAACACCACTTGTGAACAGATCTGATAAATTACTTGCTACAGGTTCAATTAGTTCCACATCACATCAGTCAGAGATGACTTATCATGCCAAGTTCAGTTTAGTTGAAGGTGGAAAATCTCAAATAACAGAAGAAGAATTGAACTTTCCTGCTAAACTCTTCTACGAAACGTTGGATTCACTCAACATTCAACAGAAAAAAAGAAAAACAGGTAGATGAAGAGAAAGATCGAAAGGAAGATGAAGAGAAAAGGCTAAAGCAAGCTTTAATTACTTCAGCTTATGAGAATGTCAAACTAACCAAAAAGAGTTTTTTCTTGGATACTGGTGATGAGTGGATCAATGCCCCGAGAAAAGAAGTGGTTAAAAGTGAATTCGATGTTTGTTACTCAATTTCTCGAGCTATGTTTGAAGGTATCAGTATGTTTGAAGATATCAGTGATACACCCAGTAATATTAGGTCTGCTTTGCAAATCTTCAAAAAAGTTGAATCATCTGGAAAAGAAATTACATGTCAGCTTATTGTTGAAGTCAAAAACAAATCCATCAAGAAGCTTCATTCACAGTTGTTACAACATAAGTATGTTATATCTCCTACTTTTTACAAAAACGTTAAAGGTATACCTCAACTAGAGAATGATAAAACTATAAAAACTTATATCCAAAGGTTGAATGATTATCAAAATAACTATACTGGTCACTCATTGTTGAGAAAGGTATATTATCACTGCATTAGATTCCAAACAAATGAAGCATTCTTAACTGATGGTAGAAATTACATGATACTTAAGTTTATTCCATCTGAAGTTATTGATATGGGTAATATTGGTGAGAACGGTCTTGAATTCCAAGGTTTAAATATAAAATTCACAATGTTTTATTTTGATCAATGGTCAGAAGATAATCGCATTTCAGCTGAAGGAGCGCTGCTATCACGAATGATGATATTCAACTTAGAATTTGAAAGTGGTGAAACCAAAATTGATGAGCTCATCCAAGAAAGAATACATGCATCTCAAAGACTCAACGAACAACATGAAGAAATGAAGCAGGAAGATAACGACTCAAAAACAAAGGATAATGGTGCTGGTGGTGGTGATGATGGAAAAGGAGATGGTGCTGGAAAAGGTGGAAAGAGAAAACCTGACTCACAATCGAACAGTAAATCTCAAAAGAGATCAAAGACCAGTGATTTCAATTCGAAGCGTTGTTCTTTATCCGCACAAATTTTCACGGATGATTGTGAGGTATTTGAAAAGTTACAATATGGTCTTGAGTACAATACTCAGGTTTTCAAACTTAGATCAGATGATTTCAAGTCATTATTTAGTAATGAGTTAACAATTCATAGTGATTTAGATGGTTTCCCTAGTAAATTTCCAGAATTTATTGTCCTCAAGGTTTATGATTATGTAACTTTTGATGAGCGTTATTACAAGGAAATTGAAGAATACAATGAGTTTAACACTAATGCAATTGAATATGCTGATAACATTTTAGATAATCATTATAAACCAGAAGTTGAAGCTAATTCGAAGATTGAAAAGTTCAATTCTAGTAATATTCCAGGCAATAGAATCATATCACCTAGTGTATTAGCATTTGAGCAGATTAGATTTAGTTTCAAAAATGCATTTGGATTATTTTTAAGTGGTAATTATCTGATGTTTGAATATTGTGAAGATTGCCCAGATAAAATTGGAATTAACACAGTTATTCAAGGTTTAAAACAAGTTCAATTATTAGCAGAAGCAGGGATTCACCATTTAGATATTAAACATCCAAATTTTAGAGTTAATCATGAAGGTAAAGCAGTGATTTTGGATTTTTCTCATGTTAAATTTTTTGACGCAAATGATGTTGAATTGGTTAAAAAGTATGGTGGATTGATGGAGACGAGATTATTATATGCGATTAAATATTATTGTGAATATAATGATATTAATTTGAAAAATGTTGGTTTGAGAACTGAAGGGGAAGTGAATTTCGAACCAAATGGTGTCAAGTAAGAGATAAAGGCTGTTGTTAATGGTTTTGATTTGAATTGACTGAAGTGATGAATATTCGCAATATGTAGAGTTTTTCATTTTCAAAACATTTTATTCTCAATATTTTGCAGAAATCAGTTTTTTGTGTTTTGAAAGCATTTGTGTTTAACAAAACTTTTTTGATGATCATGTAATTCTTTTAAGTTAATCAATAGGTAATATGTAGCATGAAATGGTTTCATTTGTTTGAAGTATAATTTAGTAAAATGTTTGACATTTTTAATGTCTTAATATAGTAAGTTACAATTCTAGGACACTTTGTTGCCACAATAGGTAAACGCTGAATTTAATACTATACACTACTATAATTAGTGTCGAAATTGTAGTTTGTTACTTATGTTTTACTAAATCATCAAACGTTCTTCTGGTCAATCATCAATATTTACCCTTCAAAGCTAACAACTACAGCCAATGACATATCGAATACTTATTAGTACAGGATCTCTGGTTCCCATTCTCTCTACTTTAACCCTTTAACATACTGCCCATACCGATACCCAACTTAACCCTCATTTAATTCAATTTACATCAATGTAATATAGCGTATTTTTATATTTTTCTCTCTTATATTTATATTCAGAGAAAAAAAAATATTCTAGAATCTAGAATCTATACAACTTAAAAACCTTTCTATAACTTTAAGTAACTACAGGTTCTGGAGGTGGAAAGTGTGTGTATCAAATCTAAAAAAATACATGAATTGAAAAAAATAAGCACTCATGCCGGGGGTCGAACCCGGAATCTTCTGATTAGAAGTCAGACGCGTTGCCATTACGCCACACGAGCTTACTTGATGTCATCAAAAATGGCCTGTATGCCTCACCCGGACAAATGTGCGAAGATAAATCCGGGTAACAGGTAAAAAATACAGATGAGATTTAGTATGTATAGGAAGAAAAAACATTTTTTTGATGTTAATTAAACGAAATAAAGATAAGTATGACTGAAGTACCACAGGATATCACTCCAATAGCATTTCCACCTGCTGTTCTTGCGAGAATTGCTCCAGAACTATCATTACAAAGGCATTTAGCCATTGGAATCCGTCCTAATTTAAGAACTTTCGAAGAATTCAGAAAAATTGATATAAGTGATGGTGGATTATCAAGATACTCTCAAGATGGTGTTAAAGATTCAATGATATTAGGCTCTTCAGTGTTGAAATCCGGTGGGACTACTGTGATTACAACTATCACTGCTTCATTAGTTGAAGAAGATTTACCAGCTGAAAATATCAATGAAGATGCAGCTGCTGTGAATGCTGTCTTTGCACAGGAAAAAATGCAAGAAGAAATTAGATTAGGTTCATTAAAGGAATCGGCTAGTATCTATCCTCTAGTTGAAGTTGAAAGAGGCAGAGTTGGTGCACCAACTGATGAAGAAATGATTTTATCACAAAAGTTATATAATACTTTTTTACATTCAGGAATCTTATCAAAAGATTCATTAAAAGCTAACGTTGGTCTACGAAGCATTAATTCTGATGGCGAAGTAGACATTTATTACCATGATCCAAACGATGAAGATTCATTAGAAGTGACACCAAAACGTCGTTGGTCATTTGTTTTATATGCTAAAATTAAAGTATTCAATCGTTCATGTCCATTATTTGATTTAGTTTGGACTTCATTAATTTCTGCATTACAAAACACTAAATTACCAAAGACTTATATTGATGAAAATGCATTTGATATAAAGATTCCCGTTAAATTACATAACAATGCTGGTACCATAAGAGAACAATATCAAATAACGTGTGACCCAATAGAGAATTATCCACTAGTGTTAAATAAAAAATCGATTGGGGTTTCTTCGAATTATGGTATAGTGGACATTGATGAAGAATCTATTGAAACAGTTAATGCTGAAGATAAAATGGATCTTGATATTAAAAGTGTTTTATTAACAGATATTGAAGGTGAAGAAGAAGAAACTACACTTAAAAAGACGATTTCAATTATTGTTGATCAATCAAAAAATATTAAATCTTTAACTATACTAGGTGGTTTTAATAGAGATCAACTACATAAATCAATTGAATTGGCTCAAATCAGATCAAAGGAATTGATTAAATAGATAAGTATAAATAAAGAATAAAAAACTGGTAAATGTTTGTTTTGATTATTTCATCTTTTTGAATAATAATCGTTATCCAATTGTCTGTAATCAATAATCAAATTTAAGTTCTTCTCTTTCTGATTTTAGATGGGGCTGGAGATGGAGATGGAGTGCTCACATTTTGAACATCAATGCTGACATATTCATTGATTTTATTACCAAATCCACCAACTCTTTTAACAACTCTTGCTTTTTTACCCTTTTTGATATAAATATCAATATAGAATAAAATAAACAAGACTAAGTAAGATGAAATGATACCTAACCCAGTCCATGTGGCTAATGAGGTACCAACGCAATCAATACAAACGTTTTCATCACAACCGAACAATCCATAATCATGTTTAACTTTAATGAAGGCGGCATAATAAATGAAGATTAAATCTAAAACAAATTGAGTAATTTGGAAATTAGTGATCCATTGTTTCCACCAAACTTTGATCCCTCTAGCTGCTAAGAAGTAATAAAAGTACATAACGACATGAACAGCTAAATTTAAAGTGATTGGAACCCATGAAATTGATGTGGTACCAGTTAATTGAAAATAACATAATAAAGCAGTTGCACCATGATGATAAGAATGTAAAAAAATAATCTTTTTTCTTTTAACGACTAGGAACACAGTATCAACGAATTCTAAATACTTTGTCATATAATTGAAATAATATAAAGTAACTAATCTTGGAGTCCATGCATTAATGTTACAAATTGCATAAAATAAACCATGTTGATAAATGATTGGAATTAATTGTTCAACCATCAATAAAAGTAAAGTCAAAGAGATGGTAGTTAATAGAAAGTTATGAGCTTGGAATAAAAAGTTTAATTTCCATGCAGTTAGATTAAACTTGTTAAAGATTGCTTGACCACCAAAGATGACTGTATAGTAGGTGACGATAGCAATGACAACAGGTGGGAAAGTTGATAGAAAAGTCTCATTTTCAATGAATTCGAATTCATCTGGGATGAATTTACCAAATGTGACATATTTTACAGCTTCATTGAAGAGAGGCCATAAGATGTAGTTTGAGGAAGATTCTATCATTGACATAATACCGACTTATAAGTAGTAGATCTTTATAAATAAGTAACAAAAAAATCAGACTGTGAAAACTAAACGAAAATAACCAGCCAGAAAAGATGCTTCGAATAGTGATAATAACAACAAACAACCGGCAAAAGACTTCTCTAAAAGATCGAATCTTTATTTTTCTGTTGAGAATTAATTTCAACGCGTAAAAAATCATTTTTCCAAAAAGTAAACAGAAATTTTCGAGATTTTGTTGATAAACAAATAGGAGAAAAATGAAGAGCGGAGTTAATCGGCTCATCACATTTATTATAAAGAATTGAATTAAATTGATGGGAAGGCACCAGGAATGTCGTTAATTGAAGGTGTCGCTTCAGTTGAGGATCGAGACTGGAAAGCATGATGAGACTTGACTTTACGACTGATCAGCCTTTGTTTGCGACGTGATGATTTGAAATCTTCTGTTTCATCTGAATGTTCTTCATCTGATCCAACTGGGATACTCGAAACATTTTCACTTGAGGTACTGTCATCATCTGATTGCTTTGGAGATGGTGCAATGACTGCATTAATATCTTCATCTTCTCCGTCATAATCATCATCACCATCAGCATTATCATCATCACTATCAACATCTTCCTCATCTTCTGATGAACTATCTTTGTTTTCTCTATAAAAATTCTCTAGATTCTCTAATTCAACATGCTGTTTCGCTTCAAATGATTCTCTTGCTGTTTCTAACATTTTAACTAATTTATCACCACCTAAAAATTTGGATGATCTTTTTCTATAGAACAATAAATAAGCACTTCCACTGATTGAGCTTTCAGGCTCAGTAGCACTGACTCTTGAATCATCATAGTAATACCATTTATTGTCAACAAAATTTTTAACGTATGAAGTATAATGACCACCACCTAATCCACCATAATGATTATCAACTGCAAATAAATCATAAATACAGTCCTTAGGATCTGTAATAGTACTAGCTAAATATGGTGACATATCTAAATCTTCAACTGGGAATTCAACAACAGCATCAATTTTATCACTAAAACTTCTTTGATTTTCAAATCTTTTCAAATGAATTGTTAAAATATCAGGAGTTGACCAAATTTCAATTTGTTTTGTAGCTTGTCTATGTTCTTTACAATTTGAACAATACCATAAATCATCTTCACCTAAAACTTCAGGTTTTGAAAATAATTTTAAACACTGATCTAAAGTTAGATTTTTATTTAATTCTTCTTCTCTTTTAACTCTATTGTCTTCAATTTCTTGATTAACTAAAATTTCTGGATTTGTCCAGGTATTATTACCACCTTTACCTTCTTCCTCTAACCCAGAAAAGAAAATATCAAAATATTCTGGGTCCCATTCACAAACTAATGCAACTCTTTTATCAATTAATTTTTTAGAAATTGTTAAATCAAAATCAGGTTTTTCAATTTTAATAGAATCTAATAATTTTTCTTCTTCTAATGTATCTGTTAATACAGTCAATTGAGCATCAATACTACTTGGACTATCTGAGTTATCAATGATTGGGTTTCCTTTTTCAACTGGTGGAACTTGAACATAATCTTTCAAATCTTCATCACTGTCTTGTTTGTTGAGCAGACCAGGATATGTGATTTCAATATCATCATCGTCACTTGATGGAGACAAAGGTTTAGTGATATCGGTTTCTTTTTGAGAATCAGTATTTTCAGTGCTCTTTTCCTTATACAGAGTTTTTTTGTAATCAGGTAATGAATCAATTAAATCAGGCAAATTCGTGAAATTATTATTAGTATTTGGAGTCCAAACAGTTTCGTCATTGATAGCCATAGATTTTGGTCCATAGGGATGTCTATTATTAAGACCATAATTGTGATTTTTGCGTCTTATCTTAGTTTCTTTAGAAGCATTGAAGGTTTTAATCTTGAAAGCAAATTCACCTGAAATTTCTTTAACATTCAAAGAGTTTGAATCAGAATCATCAATTATTTCAATATCTTCATCATCTTTATCTTCCATTATCACATCTTTACTTGATGATCTTGCTTTTGTGAAATATTGATATGTGCTTAATTGTTGATATTTATGTTCTAGTTTTTGTCTAATTGAACCAAATGAATCTCTTTCTTGTTCATTCAAGCTTATGAAAAATGGAATACCAAATGCACTTGGAATTCCAGAATCAGGTAGAACTGTATTTAAAACAGGAACAATAAGATCATTTTCGGAATGTTGCACTTCATACATTATAATAACATCATTCTTTGAAATCAAGTCACTTATTGGTAGATAACCAGACTGGGAATCTGAACTTTCAAAATTTTTATAGAATTGATCAGACCAAATTTCACACGTAAATAGATGATTAACGTTCAACGACAATTTATCAGCAACATAATTTTTAAGAGTTGAATAAGTTGAAGATTTATTTAATTCAATTTCGAAACTTTTGATTAGTCCATTTTCCAAAAATAATAAAATTTTACCAGACCAAAGATTATTAACTGGTAATGGTAATGTTAAATCACTAAATGGATCAAAAGTTATTGAAATTTTTGAACAATCAGGACAAATTAAAGTTGATTTATATAAACCAGTAAATAAATCGATTATAATTGAATCATTTCTTAACTTATGTTGTTCCCAAGATTTAATTGCTAATTGTTGAATTGCTTCAATATTTTCAGAATCTTTTTCATCAAGTTCTGGTTTTTCAGTTATTGGTTTTTTTATAATTCTATTTAAATCTTCATGTAATCCATCTAATAAAAATGCTAAAAATTCTTGAGAATCTTGTTGATGATAGCTTGAAAACATTGAATTAAATCTTCCTATAGTTTGTTTGAAATCTCTTGGTGTGAATGAAGTACCTCTATTTGAGTTTTTATCAAATAAATTATGAATTAAACTGCCAAAACTGATTGCAACTTTACCACTCATACCCAATGGATTATCTGGATTTAGTTCATTTTCAAAACAATTGAACAGGAAATAGTGAGTTAATTCAGGAATATGGACAAGACATTGTAAAGCAGAGTTCATATAACAAGTATTACCAAGATTTTGTAAACCTATTCTACCATCAGATGGAGATGGAGGATGATGAATGAAGTAATTAGATGGCCAATAACTATCATTTGATTTTGAAGATTTGGAACTTGATATTATTTTTTGTTCAATTATCAAATGAGCATGATTTAAACCTGATGATTTTATTTGACTTTCAAAGAATTGTTTCTTTATTAGAATTTTTGAATTAAAATTGATAAAAGTTTTCGGACTAATTAGATAATTCAAATTGATTAAATCATTATCTGTTATAATCCAAACTCTGAATTTTCTATTACTGTTATTGTTTGATTTAATAAATCTTTCCTTTTCATCTAGTTTTCTAATTGATAATTGAACCAAATCATTAAAAGTTTGGAACGAGCTTATAGCAAAGAAAGGCACTGGAGAATATGAGCTATTGGTATTGTTTGAGTCTTGAACTAAATGATGCAAATAAAAAGAAGGTTTTGCAAATTCAGGTTCTAGTGTTCCTTCTGGTCCTGCAATAACATATGTTGTGACGTCATTAGAACTAGCAGTCAATCCATACCATGAGATTAATAACTGATAAATTTCAGGTAATAAAACGTATAATGGATAAGTATTATAATCACAGAATATACCATTTTCGTTAATGATTCCGTTGTTATCGATTGGACCCAATTTTTGTTTAACTGCTTCTGTTGATTTGAAATCAGATTCAAGAAACGTGTTAATCCATGATGAGTAAATAACATTGACTAAAGTACCTTCAGTAACTGACTGAGATTGTTCTTGTAGTAATTGAGTCAATTGTGTTCTTTGAGCTTTTAATAACGATTCACTTTCCAGAAGGGAATCTTTACAACTGCCATCGGTATCTCCAATTTTATCAAGATCATCAGTGTTATCGTTATTGTTATTATTTGTATTGAATTCGTTGGCACTTAAATAAACGCTATCATCACAAATCTCATCATTTGGTTTAAGGGTTTGATTGTCTTCCCGTGACATTATAAAAAGTATGAAGTGATTTTAAAAAAAACAATAAGAAACTAACAGAGTATATGAACCAATATGACCTCACACTTCAAATTTGAATGAACTTTTATGCTAAATATCAACACAATTTATCTTATTAACTTGACGTGAATTCATTCAATTTTGTTTTTTTGCCATCAACATTAACCGGATTAAAGAAAGCTAGTGGTTGGAACACTAACAATACACATATCACACCAGTTTATATTCTACAACTGCCTAAATCTAAATGACATTATAATTACAAATTACTATACAACTATGAAACAAAACCAAATCTCTAAGTAACAGCAACCATTATACCATAACCCAAAGTAATAACGATAACATATGCAATAATAGAAGCAGGAACACCTCTTGTGATAAACGTATTCACGTTCAAATATCTGTTTCCCAGATCGTCAGTCATTGAGATTGCAGTGACGTTAGGGAACCCAGACGATGCAAGACCCATACCACAACTTGCCATTAAAGCAGTTGAGAAAATCAGTAGTGGAGCTGCATTTGATGCTGGTAAAGATTTACCAATTTCTTCAACCAATGGAATGATAATGATAGCTGACACGGTATGTGAAACAAAAGTACCGATAACTAGAACTAGTGCACCAAAGATGATAATGACCGTGTAAGTTGAATAATCCATGACTTTTCTTTGTAATGCACCAGCTATTGTAGCTAATAACCCAGATGATGAAACTGCTTTACCTAAAGCTAGAGATCCCATTGCTAATATGACAATAGACCATGGAAAATTATTAACATCAGCAGTTGATAATAAACCAGTACCAAAGAATAAAACAATTGGAATAACAGCAATAATACCAGCTTCACCGAAAACGTTTCCTAATTTAGATAAAACACACCATAATATAATGGTAACTAATAACACAAAACAAATAAACCATTGTTTGATTGTGAATTTTTCTTTTATTGGTCTATATTTGATAACTTTTGCAGTATTAATCTTGAAAGTCATTATTAATAACATCCAAATTAAACCTAATGCAGCGATTGAAACAGGAATAGCAACGGCTAACCATTGACCCCAACCAATACCATATGGTTCTAAATAAGTCATTGCCACGATATTTTGTGGAGATGAAATTGGTGAAGCCATACCTGCAACATTTGAAGCTAATGCAACACCTAAGATTAAAGATTTTGCAAATGGAGAATCAGTTGATAAATTTCTTAAAACACCTTGAATTAAAGAATAACATAAAACTGGGGTAGCAACGTTAGAGATCCACATTGATAAGAATAAAGCAACAGCCATGATTGAAAATAAAATGTTTCTTGGTTTTGCACCTGCTAATGTTAAAATATAAGAAGCTAAAACTTTTGCAATATTATATTTTGATAATGCAGCAGCTAATGTAAACCCACCAATTAAAACCATGATCGTCGATGACCACATTTTACCCAAGATATAAGCTGAGGCATTAGCTGCAGTCATAACGGTATCATCATCATTTTTCAGAACTTTGAACAAAACAACCAAGAATGGACATAACATAGCAGTAACGAATAATGGAATAGCTTCAGTGGCCCATAATAATGCAACACAAGCTAATAAAGCCATACATCTATGTTCAACAGGATCGTTGAAAGTTTTAACACCTAATAAAATACCAGTAATTGTGATAATAATTATTAGTTTATAAGTTCTTGAAGTATTTAAAAATTTTGGTAATTTGAAATATTCTAATTTTGTGAAGTATAAATTTATAATAAATGGTAATTTCCATTGATAAAATTCTAAATGATACAATTTATCACTTGATAATGCATTAACATCTGGAACGATTTTAACGTTACCTTGAGTTTGTGTTTCTAAACCAATCATGTCTTTCCAAACAGTTGTTCTTTCCCAAACGATGTGTTCTCTTAATTGAGATTTCAACTCTTCTTTACATTCTTCAATTGAATCAACTCTATTTGTGATTGAAGCATAAACTTCAATTAAATTATTCAATTTTGAATCTAAATGAATCAAAGTATGGAAATTAAAAATATGACAAGATTGGAAAAATTCATTGTTATCGAATAAAGTTGGTTTTAAATCTGAGATTAAAGATTTATCGAATTTTTTAGTAATCTTCATAAATCCTAACTTGTTCAATTCGATAAATGATTTCAATTGTGATAATTGTAAAAATAATTGTATTGTTCTTTTTTTCAAAGTGATATTTTTCTGTGATTTGATATTGATATCTTCATGAGTTAAAAGTGCTGAATTTTCGGAATGAATATCTTCATCATCGTCATCATCTTTCATTGATTTATTATCTTCATCTAAGGCATCATCTATTTCATTTTTTTCTAAATCAACGTCTAAATTGAAAGATCTGACTGATTTTAATAAAGCATCATTATATGAGGATTTATTGGATAATATTGAATGAGCATCGGAGTTTTTACTCAAATTCATATGTATTTTATTGAATTCAACGTTATCAATCAAATGATCATATTCTAAATATAGTTCAGATTCAGTTGATTTATAAAATTCATCAATTTTCAATAATTCAGTTTGCAAATGTTCTAAAAAGATATCTTTTGGATTGAAATCTTCTTTGATAGTTTCAGTTTTATTTAACCTTAATTTTTTCAAGAAATCTTTAGATTTTGATTTTTCGTTATTATTGTTACTATTGTATTCACTTAATTCAATAGTTGTGGTTTCATGCTCAAAATTTTTGGTTTTGAAAACTTTTGATTTTAGTTTATTAAAAGTTGAACTATCACCAGTCTCTTCACCATTCTGTTCATCATCAGCATTTTCTAGACTTTTTGATTGTAACTCATAAATGATCTTTTTCAACTGAGAGTAATTCAAGTAATTACCTTGCCATTCAGGAACGGAATTATATTTCAAAGACAAGGAAAATTTCATAATACTAAGAGTCTTGAACAATAGTTTTAAGAAAGTTGTTTGTAAATGAAAGACAAGAGTTTCCAAAGAATGAGATCTTTATATCTTGAATCTGGGCAGAAAGAGAGAAAAAATTTTTCTGTTTGTGAAATTTCTACATAAAATTAAAGGGTGGGCTGCATAGATAAGTACGGGATTTATATTATTTATATGACAACCGTATAGAGATTTCTATATGGACTTTTCTCTTGATGAAAGTGAATGTAAAAAGAGTATGCAAAGAGGGACAAGAGTAATAATAAACAACACAATAAGCGACAAGAATTACAAGACAATCTCATCACAAGACTAATTCCTCAATTGAGTAAAACGTCGTGTGAGTCTTTCACGGGAAAAAAGAAAAGATTTCTTGGAGAGACACGTGGGAAGATTACGTAATTCATTACATAATAATGAATTACGTAATCAAATCTCGAAAATCGAAAATTTCTTGGTGGAAATTTCTTGTTTCATGTTTCAAACTAAAAATAAAAATAAATAAACCACAAATTTTAGTAAATTTATTAATAATCTCGTATTTATATTTCCACACTTGTTGCTTATCAAGTTCTCAGTTACTCCCCAGCCATAGAAAACATCCTTGTGTCGCTCCAGCACTACTTCCTACCTCCCAGTTCCCACTTCCTTATCTTCACTCCTTATCCTTATCCAAATTTTAATTAGTACCACACAATTCACTTCTCATTACATTACAATTCTTTAAATAGAAATACTTCTCAATTTTTACAAACTATTTAAAACAATCCAATATCATATCAACCAACACACTGCCCAGTATCATATAAACACCATCATAATAGACCCACAAGAATAATGACAAACCTTGAGGATCCAACTGGTTTAACTTCAAAACTACTCAACTTGAGCCCACCAACGAAGAAAAACACCAAAAATTTATCATTACAATTAAATGACTTCAATTCACAACCATTGAACGCATCAAACACTTTCATCCCGACAACGCCCACAACTTCAATCAAATCTTTTTTTGAAACTTCTCCAACTCATCCAAGTCTTTACAGACATCCTTCATTAAATCAGGCTAATAATAACCATAACTCTGAACTTGGTTTGAAAAGAAGAACCACTTTATCCTTATCTATTCCATTGGAATCAGATACTTCCAAATATAACTCATTATCTTCATCATCTTCAAAACTATCGTCATCATCCATTCTGAGTTCAAATTCTTCAATTCAATTTTCATCACCTTCATCGTCGACTAGAAATGCAAATTCTCCAATAATTAGCAAATCTAATTCATCATCATCTTCAAATGCAACTTTGAAAGAATTATCAGATCATCGAGCTAATGGTTCTAAGTGTAATGGAGATTTGAAAACACAAACTTTGATTCAGAATTTGTCAAATATCAACATTTCAAATGATGATGATAGTTCAAAATTAAACGTTTATCCGAATGGTCCAAAATTGGTGTACAAATCTAATCTATACCTTTATTCGGAACCAACATTACAACAAATTGAAAATTTTGATCTTGTTATCAATTGTGCCAAAGAATTAATTCCCCCATTTTTATCAACCTATGAATTTAATCAATCTTATACCTCTTCAGAACTCCATCATTTCAATTATAAGCATTTAGATTATTATTACGTTCCATGGACTCATACTTCTAAAATTTGTCCAGATTTATTAAAATTAACAAACATAATAACAGATTCATTAAATCAAAATAAAAAAATATTAATCCATTGTCAATGTGGTGTAAGTAGGTCTGCATCATTAATAGTGGCGTTGATTATGAAATCCAAAAATTTGAACTTGAATGATTCTTATAGCTTACTGAAAGTAAATGCTCCTGATATAAGTCCTAACATGTCTTTGATTTTCCAATTAATGGAATGGGGTGAAAGTATTGGTGTTGATGCTGTTGTTTCTTCAGATCAATACGAATCTGATGTCATGAAAGTTAATGATGATACATTATAAACAAATAAAGATGTAATGAGTACTAATTAATGAGATTTTACATTAAAAATTAAACAGAGAAAAAAACATATATATATGGACAATATAGATTTATACTAATGATAATGAATGCCTCCCCCTTTTTAATTATTCATTCTTTCCGTAACACTAATCAACCTTTTCAATGCAGTGATCCATTTCCTTGTACTCTCATCAATCATTATATTTGAACCACTTTGTTCAGTTTTAAACTGTGATGATCTTGAATGAATACCAATATTGACAACCCCAATCGGCCATGCAGTGTTTCCTATACTCAATTTCATATAACTTTCATTGGCCTTTAAGTATTCCTTACGTTGAAGGTGATATAATATAGATAGAATTGAAATCAACTGATTATGATCAATGGTATTTTTTCTTAATTTCACTAGAATTGGAAATAGATTCATTTTAGTTTCTATCAGTAACGATTTATCTTCATTTGATGATTCCCATTTAAACAGTATTGTTTTAATGTATCGATTGACTTTCATACAGATTAGATTATCTTCATTTTTGTTTCCAATCTCTTCTACTTCAATTATTTGATCTTTAGGTACGTCTTTGTATATGTCATCTAATTTATTCAGTTTTTGTTCTTTTGAAGCCTGAACTTCTGTGCGTTGGTCTTCTTCAAGTCTGTGTTTCTTTGAATTACTCATTATGTGGTAAATATGAGTATCAAGTATGTGTGATGGAAATGTTTGAATTATTACTATGTAAATATAATGTGAAGTAAAATATGAAAATAAAAAAATTGAAATTGTTCACTTTGTAACAATTAATAACAACAAATATCAAATAACGATCATACCCTCAATTGCATCAACTCACACTCTCTAAGCCCAACAAACTCTACACTACAATATAACACAACATAATATGACTGAACAAGAAGATGATAAACTATCGAAAGAGTTAGAAATCTTAGCAAGACAACAAGAAGCAGAAAGTGATGATGATGTATATCTTTCAGATAATGCAGAATTCGTTGATGCCAACGATCTTTCCATCGGCAATAAAGAATCATTAGACTTGAATATGAATAACGTCAATCAGAAGATTTGGTTGGTTAGATTACCTAGATTTTTAGCAAGTAAATTCAAACAGAAAGATAAATTACAAGGACAAGAAGTTGGTAAGATATTAGTTGAAAACATCACAAATGCACAAAGAAAACCTAAGATGAGAATGCAATTGAATGAAGATCCAATCATGTCATTAGATGGAATTCCTCATGATTATGAACTTCAACTAACCAAAGACTTGGTTCAAAATCAATACGTTTTCACTGAAGAGAATTTAAGTAATTTCACTCAAGAGAATGAAAAAACGGAATTAGATTTCAATATAAGAGCTAGTTCTCTTAATGATGAACAAACCACTGATCAAGAATCAACACCAACTCCACAACCACAATCAAACAGTAATAATTCAACTTCTTTTACATTACATGCAAATCAACAACAACAACCATATGGTATTAAAAAGAAGAAAAAATTCAATAAATTTAGAAACAGAGATGGTACTCAAAAAGTTATTCCATTTGTAAAGACCATTCCTAAGAAAACTGCAATTTTAGGTAAAATTGTTCATGAATGTCTTGCTGTACCATCAATGAATGATCCAAATTATGGTATTATATTAGAAGCAAGAAAGAAATTGATTAAAGAAGAACCAAGACCAACAGTGACATTGTTAAACGAGAAATCAGGTGTTACTTTTTCCAATACCGGTTTGACTTTGAAATCAGATACTTCATCATTCATGAAAACTCAAGTCATTAAGAATAAAAATATTGGTAGAGCAATTAGAATGCCACAAAAGGATTTATTCGATCTATTGTTTAAATTGTTTGATGAATACGACTATTGGTCTTTGAAAGGTATCAAAGAAAGAACTAAACAACCTGAAGTTTATCTAAAGGAAACGTTAGATCAAATTGCAATATTAATTAAGAAAGGTCCATATGCGTTAAAATACGCCTTGAAGAGAGAATATAAAGAGTTGAAAGATCAAGAAAGAGCAGCTAAGTTGGGAGAACTCGGTCTCAAAGACGAGAATAACGATGATGACAATGAAAGTGAAGAAGAAGATTTGGAAATGGAGGATATTATATGAATCAATACAATCAATACATATTATGTATTATGTAATTATTATGTAAGAATGACGTAATATTTACGTAATATTTTTTGTGACTGCGAAAAGTTTTTTGAAAATTCATCCAAACATTTTTTCAGGACTGAAATTTCTCTCCGAAAAACAAAAAAAAAAGCTGAAAAGTTGAAGGAATTTTGTAACAACGATTCATTAATAAAGTAAAATCATTCACAATGGCTAAAGAAATTAAAGATATCAAAGAATTCATTGAATTAACCAGAAGAGCTGACATCAGATCTGCCACCATCAAAGTCAACAAAAAATACAACGCTGATGGTGAAGTCATCAATGAATCAAAATTCAAAATTAGAGGTTCAAGACATTTATACACTTTAAAAGTCGTTGATGAAGAAAAAGCTAACAAATTAAAACAATCTTTACCATCAACTTTAGAAGTTACTGAAATCTAAGTAGATATTGTCAATCTATATCAAAAATAAAAATGAAATAAAAAAATTTTAAAGAATATAATCTTAAAAATGAATTAATTAATTGGATATCAATATATTAAAAAGTCTATATTTGTTTGTTTGTTTTTAACTTATTTTGCATTCAGTTAATGTATACTTTTAATGGGATAAACGGGTTTGTTTTACAGAGTTCAAATGTAGATTAATATTGAAAGAATTATAAGATACTAATGTATTACAGATTGATTGGATAATTGATATGTATTATTATTACTGGTATTATGTGCAATTTAAATTAGATTGATTTCATTCATTTTTATCAGTATCATTAGATTCACTAGGTTGTTCACTAGGTTCACTAAATGATAATCTTTTTTTAGTTTTTTCTAATTCTTTAACAGAATTTAAAATATTTGGTTGTTCATCAAATCGTAAACTCTTTCTCTGTCTTGTATTTATTTCAACTTGTTCATTTTCTTTAGTTATCCCACTTGCTTGAACGTTTTGAACTTGTGTTATTGGTGTGACTTCATTTTCAAGAATAATAGCTGATGGATTATTATTACTTATTGAATTGGTTTTATTGATATTACTATTGTTATTATTTTTATTACCATTGTCATTACCAACTGTGTTATTTTTAACGTTGATTGGTAATAGTTCAGCTGTTCTAATCCACCTTCTTCTTCTTGTATATTTCGAAAATGAATCCTCTGTTGATGGATTCTTCCATGTGTTATCATAATAAATAAAACCATCATCACTTGAAGGGTTTGCAGTAGTTTTAGGTCTTGAACTTGGTAATTGAATTGCTCCATCGTTAGTCAAATCTAATCTCCATGTCTTATCAACCCATTTCCATACTAAGTTTGAACTTTCTTCAGTCTCTGGTAATTTAAACTGATCAGTTGGTGAACTTTCATTTAGAAATTCATCCGTCCAGGCTGTCCTCTCATAACTTAATAGATTTAATGTCCATCCAATACCTAACCAACGACGTTGATTCTCATATAATACATAAGTGAATACAATTGGTTTACCATCTTTATTATTTTGAATTCCAACTTTTTCATTGACTTTCTTAACTGCATTAAATATACCTGAGACTTTTTTATTTATATTAATACCACCAAAATCTAAACCTGTCAAGTAGAAAGATAAAACTCTTACTAATCTAATTCTCCATAGTAATTTCCTAGTGACTTTGAGAAAACTTGAATGATAAGTTAAAACATATAATCCACTAATTAATATAAAACTTCTTGGTGAGAAAATAAAATACATTATTGAAACGTATAATGGTGATAAAAATGCTGTTGTAAATAATATTCTTTTAATATCATAAGAAGTCAGAGCTAATGAAGTGATTGGATTCAAAAAAATGTCTGCTTTAACGCTCAACCCAGTTAATAAATGAACAATATCATCTAACGTTGGATTACTTATAATTTTTTCTTCAATGTGTTTACTCAATAGTGAATAAGCAACTAATATGGCAACAGGTAATAAATGTCCTAGATAAGTAACAATCCATTCAAAATATAAAACAAATGTACCATACAGCACAGCACCCAGTATCCCTAGCCATGGATTGTCATTAGTCCAAGTGATTACACTTAAAAACTTATCAATTATTATAAAATATGGATATGATTTAACTAAAACTTTTGAAACTGTTAATGGAGTTGACGATAACAAGGGAGAACTATCTGCTTTTAAGGCCCCTCCAATTCTATCGTTCAAAGTGGCATTTCTTCCGGTAAACTCTGCTCTCGTCTCCTGTACTTCTTCTGACGTTAAATTAGAAGACATTGCACTGATTTATGGCAACCAATCAAGGTAAGATTATCTTAATAACATTAGTATTTAAACAACCTTGATTCCCCCCGGGCTGTTTAACCCTCGTAATTAAAAAAATTTGAAAGAGATGAGCACATCGATCGCCCTTTACACTCTGTATATTGATATAATAGCACTAGTACTACTGGTTAACAAATGGTATTAGAAAGAGATTTAAATGTTCAAGAAACGTACTGTTAAGGGTCAGAAGAGAGTTGTTGCAAGAGATAACTCAGACGGAAGTTCAGATGAGGAACAAAGCGTGGTGGTGAAGAAATCAAAGACAGTTAATCATCAAAATGATAATAAGACGAAAGATATTGAGGATAATGAAATGATACAATTAACAGTGAATAATGAAGCAACTAAAGTCGATATACTAAATCAAGAAATTATAGACAGAGAAAGAGAGAAGAAGTCACAAAAGACAGATCAAGATGATGACCACGATGGTACATATAAAGGTTTAACAAACTATACCAAATTCATTAAACCAAAATCTACAATGGATGAAAAAGGACCTAAAAAGCAAGCTTCCAACGTTAGGTCAACCACTGTTTTCGATTTCCAAAGAGATGTATGTAAGGATTACAAACAGACCGGATTTTGTGGATATGGTGATAGTTGTAAATTTTTACATGCAAGGGACGATTTCAAAGCAGGTTGGAGATTGAATAAAGACTGGGATTTGAAATCAAAGTCAAACACAGAATTAGAGAAAACTTTGAAAAATATTCCTTTCAAATGCATTATATGTAAAGAAGATTATAAAGAGCCTGTTAAAACTTCTTGTGGTCATTATTTTTGTGAGTTATGTTTCCTCAATAGAATCAGAAAAAGTCCAAATTGCGCTATTTGTGGGAAATCAACAGATGGTGTTGCACTACCTGCTAAAGATTTGAAAGTCATATTAAAACGTTCAGTTTAAATAAATGTTGCATCATATTATTAACGTTTGTATTCTTACAATGTTTTAATAACGTTTCATTCATAATTCATTAATATTACATTATTTTCTTTTTAATTTGCCCTAACTTCAGAGTATAGTGGATCTGTTTTATGTAATTCTAGAGCTGTTGTAACATCACTGTGGTTTTGGTTATTAATTAATTTCATTGTAGCTTCATAATTTTCTAAAAATACTAATTTTTTGACATACTTTTCTAACTCAGTTTCGTCAATCTCAAATTTATGATTCGAAAGATTTTCATCATCAACATAAATATGATTGAATTTATTGAACTTCTTATAATAATTATCAATTATTTTAATCCAAACTTTTAATTCGGTATCATATATGTAAATTTCATAGTTTTGTAAAGTTACTAATACTTTATCATTGATCAATTCAATATCAAGAATTCTTGATTTCAAAACAATAGATTTTTCAGTGATTGATAATTGATAATTCAAAATCGGTGCTAATGAAATTCCCTTGACAGTCTTTTGCATTTTTTCTAAATTAAATACATGAATTATCGAATCATCAGTGATAACTAATAAATTCTCATCTTTTGCAACCATATAATTGACATTGAACCCTAATTCAATTCTTGGAAATAACAATCTACCATTTGGTGATAGAATTATCAAAGCTGCTGAATTTGTAGCTAATGCCCAAAATCTATTAAATGAACCAGTTATTGATATGATTCTATCTTGAACAAAAAATTCAAAACCTGAACATTGATTGAAGAATCCCCGTATTATTGTTACGTTATCATCTTCTTCATCGTCGTATGTATAATAATTGGACGCCTCAAGGATATTATATTCTTTATTATCTTTACTCACTGTCATTTTGGTTACCAATGAAGCATCCGTATTCAATTCAGGATGTAATTTTAATAAATTCTTATCAGATTGTTTTCTTCTTCTTTTATTTAGTAAAGATCCTATGTTTTCGTCTGCTTCATCTTCTTCACTTTCATCATTATAATCTAAATCATCATTTTCATCATCCTCATTTTCCTCTTCAGGTGATGTTCTTTTGATATGATAACCATGAACAGAAGTTTGAACACCGAACTTGGGTATATCATATGAAGTTTTAGATATTTTAGATAGTGCTTTTTTAGCATCCTTAATCTGTTCTTTAGTCTTGGAAACTGTTATACTTCCAAATTTATCCTGTTGTGTTTTAAATGATGAGTTACTGGTCGTGGAGATTAATGTTGGCATAACTCTCTTCTTCCCGTTCTTCATTTGAACTTTATTCAATTTGATTTGATCATTGGAAATTGTTCTAGTGGCAGTTGTAGTTGTTGTGATTGTTGTTGATGGTTTTTCTAAGATTACTGGTTTAGCAATCAATGTATTGATTTTGGGCTTTTCAATCGGTGTTGTAATAGGTGTTGATCTATCCACGTTAACCATTAATCTATCCATATGCAATTCATTCCAACTTCTTTGAAACTCAGCAGCTTTATCCTCTAGTATCAACTGTTCCGTACTCTCAGGAAAAACTATACTATCTTTATCAACACCATATTTATTCAATAATTCATCATTTTTCTCTGGTGAGATAGGAGCACCTAATTCATTCTTTTCAAATCTGATAACTGATATATTACCATCTAAAGAACTACAGAATAATGTTTTTCCATCAGGTGTCCATGCCAAATCAGTAATTGTTTTGAATGTCATATCCTCAAAAATTGCTAATGGTGTAGGTGAAACTGTATCCCAAACAACTAAATTTCTATCTTGACCACCAGTGGCTAAAACCGATGAAATCCTTTTATTTTCACCCTCACCAGCTTCATATAATGCAGGGCTAAAACTAGCAACTTCACAAGGTGTTTCGTGACCAATTAAACTAAAATCTGAATCCCAATTACCTCTATTAATAATAGCAACAGATGTAACTGGGCCATTTGTTGCATTTGGGGCTGCAATAAACTGCCCATCAGGGGACCATGATAATCTTCGAAAATATGTGGTTAATGGAGACTGCTTGAATGGTGCCAATATAGTTCTTTCCATTGAAAATGTTAATTCTGTACCTTTATGATATCTAAAAACTCTAATTGATCTATCATCGGAAGCAGTTGCAAAATATTTATTAGCAGGATCAAAAACAACACCTTTAACAGTAGATCGATGAACGTCAAATCTTTTCAATTTTTCGAAAGTTGAGCCACTATAGATAATAACGGATCTATCTAAACCAACAGATACTAAAATTGAAGAATCTGGTGCCCATGCGATATCTTGGATATCATTATCATGAGCAACGACTCTTTTAGTAACTGTCCAATGTTCAGCATTCTGTTCTCCAAATGATGGTCTTGATTCTTCATCTTTCTCCCAAATTAGTAAAACTTTATCATCAGATCCACTTGCTAAAAATCTACCATCTGGTGAAAACTTGACACATGTGACACCACCAGTATGACGGGCCATTGAGCATAACGGCTTGCAATTCTCATCTTTCTTTTGGTTCTCATCTGTGAACTTGAGTATTTCTGCAACTGACCAGATTCTAACTTGGCCATCTAACCCACCAGAAGCTAACCTTGAACCATCTGGACTAACACTAACTGAGTAAATTTCATGCTTCCTTCTCTCCTCTATGAGTAGATGTGTTAGTAAAGGAATTCTATATATTTATATTAAGCACTACTCACCATTGTGATTCAGCCAGGGAAGCTTTAAAATATGCATTTTATGATCTTTTTGTTGGTGGTCTTTATTAAATAATTAGTACAAGAAGAGTACTACCCAAATATATTGTTGGCGCGAAAAGTTGTTATGTTAAATGATTCAAAGTCCGAATAAATCCGAGAAGTTTGATACAACAATTAAAGATTCTATAAGTCTTTTTTTATTTAGCTAAACTATTAGATAAAATCATGAGTCTATTCTTCAAATCATCCACATATTCCAAGCTTAAGTAATAAACATCATCTTCTACTAGAATTCGGTCATAAAATGCAAAAATTAATTTCAAATTCCATAATTCTGAAATATCAGAAGGTGATTCAACAATATGATTTAGCTCAATTTGCCTATCTATTATATTTGATTTGAACCCTGCTTTGGGTTCATCTTTTAATAATTTTAAAACATCTATTCTTTTCATGTCTTGAAAAATATCTAAATCTGCAATTACATCTTTTTTATTATCTTCATCAAATTTTGAATTAATTTCGTTCACAATTAATTTAACAGATTGTCTCAAAACTTCAACTTTTTTTCTTTTATAAAGGTATAAATCAACTGTTACATCTAAAGAAGATAAATCAGTGATTTCCAGTTTAAAATAATCTTCAGTTTCAGAGACGATTTTTTCGATTGTATCTAATGGGGGTAATAAACATGGAGCTTGAATGATACCAGATTCCCCATTCTTATAAGAAATTTCAACGGTACTTTTGATAGGTTTATTAGTTTCAACATCACGAACAACTAAACAGCGAGGTTCAACAGATAATGACCAAAAATGTCTTAATGCTTGTAAATGAACATCAGGTTCAATACTTTCAACTCTTGGAAATAAAGGATATAGAGAAGTGACTAATGAAGCAATTGCAAAATTTGAATTACTAAACGCATATTGACCGCCACCTAAAAAGCTAAATCCTAAAGCCATATTAGTTGCCATTGAATTACCATAAATTTCATCTATATTAACACGATTTAGTTTCCCGTGTAATATTCTTAATCTTCTGAGAACATCTAAATCTCCTGAACCTGCCATTATTAAAGATAATGAAATTGCTAAAATAACTTGACAACGTGATAAATATTGAATTATTAATCTTAACGAATAAACTTCTGAGTTCTCAACTTTTTCGAGTGATGAAGTAACATGATCATAATAACTAATAATCGTAGACTTTGCTTCAAAATCTTGAGTTGATGCAAATTTCAACCCAATTGATAAGCAAACACCACACAAAACATAGTAATAACTAGATTGAAAAATTTCATGATCTACTTCTGACGTACTTCTTGAACTTTGAGGGATTTGAGATTCAACCCATCCCATTGTATTACCAATTTTATCCCATAATATTAAATTTTTACCTAGTGATCTTAATAATAGTAAGTCAGGTCTAACGTAATCTAACAAGTGTGAGTTTTCTGGAATTTCTAGTTTCTTAGCAATAACATCATTATTGGTTTTTAAATAAATAAAAGACAAGGCAATTATTGCACCAGCCATAGACTTGTCAAACTCTTCATCGGTTTGAACATCTTTCATCAAAGTGGCAATTGAAATTAATCTATCAATGGCATGAGTATCTTGCAAGCTTCTTAAATTATCTCCTACACCTAAATTAACGTAACCTAGTCCAATACCTGCTGATAGTCTATAGCTTTCATCACCTAACTGTTTCTCCTCAACAGTGACATTAGAATTGATTTGCGATAATAATATTTCACTCATTCTTCTATGCTGAGTTTCAAGATATAATAAACCAATACCAATCAAACCAGCTGATTGGACTTGAGTTGATATAATCAAATCACTTGCTCCCTGTGGTAGTAGTGCAACAACATGAACACTCAAAACTTTTGTTAATTTAACATCCATGGTACCTCTTAAACTGGCACTCATACCTAATAATAACCCAATACTGGTATAGAAATGCTTTGGGCCAAGGTAATTATAAATATTCCATTCTTCTAATGATTTTAAATGACCATTCAACCCTAACCCTAATAAAAATCCACCATGCTGAGCACTCAAATTTTCAGGTTTATTGAAAATAATCCAACTACCATTAATACCTTTTGAATCCCTAGAAATTGTTAATCCATTCGATACACCATTATGGAAATAACCCCATTGTAAAGCATTAGAATTGATGCTTGATTTCTCAAGTGAGACGGTAATATTATCTGGTTGAATTACTGTGGTAAAATTCATTCTAGGATCTGGAAATCTTTCTGTTGCTAATGGAACTTTACTTGAAAAAAATAACATTGATCTTCCTATAGGAATAGATAGAGTTCTTAAAGCAACTAATGAAGCTAATCCTTTTTGTCTTTGTAAAGAATCTTCCTCAGTTAAAGATGCCAATTCTTCTGTATAAAATGATTGATTCTGGAAAGTTTGTAGAATTTTCGAAATTTCATAAAATCTTCTGTCTTCTGAAAAAATAAGTTTTGTTATATTGAAACGGTCAGTTTCTAATGGAGCTAGAGGTTCTGGTGGATCATTTATAGATGATATAATTTGATGAATATCTTTATTTTGATATTTTGCAATTGGATTCGAGGATAAATGAGCAACATCTTTTTCAGATGATGCAAGTTTTTGTAAATCTTTTCTATCAATTAAATCAAACTTTTCATTATTTTCACTTAAACCAGTTAGTTTCTTCTCAACAAATGAAATGGCCTCCTTTATTGGAATAACGATACCTATTGGGTAAGTTTCTAGAGTTGATTGAGTTATATTGAACTCAGTTACCATATTGACAACATCAGTTGATGAAAACTGGGTCGACACAATGGCCTCGAATAGTCTTAGGACATAAAATGATCTTGGTGTAATAAGTTCATCAACTTTCTCCGATTCATGACTCAATCTTGAGAAAGTGCAATATGGCACAATTTTATATTCAAATAACGAGCATAATGATTTGATAACATTAGGCGGATCTTGTAAGAGTTGGAAAGTAGGAAATTTGAAGTCATTGTTCAAATCATGAGACTTGAACCCATAATAACTATACCAGCTTTCACCCCATCCCATCCAATTTGTAAGTTGTGCTAATAAAAAGCCTAAATCATCAACAGTTTTAGAATGAAGGACATTTAACTTGTATTCTTCTCTTATTAAATGCAATGCTAAAACGAAATTGGGAGCCATTTCATGTAGTTGGAAATTATCTTCCAGCGCTCTTAATTGTAAAGGGTACAAGTATGCTAATAAGGAGGTAACTTTGTTTTTTTGTTTAATGGTTGATTGATCAACCACAAATGGTAATAATATGACTAAAACAGTTAAAATAAGAGCATTCCAGTCTTCATGAACTATTGAAAATGCATTAAACCATATCAGTTTAATATAGTCATCAGTATGAGAGCTAACAAGCAGTTTAAATGATGATAATATTTTCAGAACAGCTTCATTTTTAGGATTGAGCATTAATTGATAAGTTTGAATATGGTTTAGTTCATTTCTAACGAAAATCTGAGATCCATTCATATTATAAATATGAACAACTTTATCAGAAGGTTCATAGACTGAAGAACTTAATTGATTAAATGGATTATAGATTTCAAATTTGTTTTCATTTGAAATTAGTATTATAAAACCAGGTAAATCTTCACTTATTGTATAATCAAGATATTTTTCACTCAAGTCAAATGAGCCTGAGATTTGAGGTGCTCTAAATTTAGTATTTCCAGATTTTGTGAATATAAGAATTTCAAACAAATTTGTTTTGGGATTTCTCAAAATGATAGCATCTTTATTATCTGAAGTAACTGATAATACTTTGATGTCATTCAAATAATTCTGTGTTGGTAATTTAACGTGTTCAAATCTTGTTAAAGTTGCATCTTTTCTGAATGTAGAAGAGTCTACCGTTGATGTAGTGGCAGTAGATTGGGAAAGCTTATTTGAATTTAAGTCATATGAGGCCATTCTATCAATTGATAAAACTCCAGAATGAGATACTGATCTTTTTCTGGAATGTGGATTCATTTCATCATCATTATTTTCATCTTTACCATAAGTTCCATTATTATTGGCTAGAGATGTTCTTCTATTATGATTTGATTGTTTCCTTTGAATTGAGCCACTCAGAAGTGAACTCGTAGAGCGGTTCAAAAATCTAGTGTGATATAAGCTAATTGAATTATCTGTTTCATTGAAAGTAACAGCGATTGACTCTTTAGAAGTTTGGGGAAAATAAATCAAACTTTCATTGGATGATATTGATGATGTTGATGATGATACAATTGACCCCATTTCGTGCATCGGTTCGGTTATAGTTAGGAATTGAACATTGTTTGGACCTGCTTCTCTCTCTATAATAACACCATTTTCATATTGTAATGCATTTTTAATCTTGAATGGAAAACTTGAAACATAAGATCTTCCATCCTTGTAATAGATATAGGTTGAATCAGTTAATACAACAGTGACCGTCATTTCTTTCTCATTGAATGATGTGAAAAAAGCATTTGTTACATCTGATTCATAGATCAACTTTCTTGAAATGATATTTCCTTTATACCAACAAACAGACCTTTTATTTATTATTAAAGTCTCATTATCAGAGGAGGTCTTGACTCTAGCGTTTTCTGGAAGGTAGTCATCTTCTATGTCACAAAATTCTAAGTTTCTCAAGACCACAGTGGGTAGTTCCATTAAGTTTGATCTGTGCCTTTCTTCTAGCATGTAATAGTTGAAGCTTGTGTTTTGTGTCTTTTTTGTTTACGTGAAAAAAAAAATACACAGAAACCACATCATGTAGTACAACAGATAACAAGATTACACATAATACTACAAACGTTTATCTAGAAAAGATAAGAGCGTATATAAAAGTAGAACTGAACTGAATTAAATTTTATGAACTTGTTTGCAATTCAAATTGGATTTTGACAGCTTCAGCGAATCTTTTCAAACCTTCATCAATTTTGTCTAAAGGAACAGCAGCATAAGTACCTCGGAAAAAGATTTGATTAGCTGATGAAGCATCAGTTTCTTGTTCTGGTTGAGGTGGGTTGGTTTGACCTTTGACTTTGAACCAACTACCAGAAATCATTAAAGCACCTTGCTTCAAAGCTTCTTCAAAGATAGCTTCTTCAACTTTGGTTGAATCATTGTTAAATTCAGTAGCGAATTTTGGATGTTTGGAAGCATCCAGGTGAATGGTGAAAAACATACCGGCAACTGGTGGGTTGTAAGAAGAAATTTCTTTTGGGAAATACTTTTCAACTGCATCAATAGCAGCATCACGTCTAACTGAATACTCATGACGTAAACCAATTAACCAATCAATGTAACCGTCTTGACCCCATCTTTGTAATAAACCGTTAGTTAATGATTGAGTGAAACCAGATGGGTTTTGAACAGAAACCTCATGTAATCTAATAATTCTTTCTAATAAAACGGATTGACCAACAATCCAACCAAAACGGGAACCTGGGGCTAAGACTTTTGAGAAAGAGTCCAATCTTAAAACTCTACCATCCACATCAAGAGAAAGGAAAGATGTAACTAAATTTTCAATGAATGTTTTATGATCATGGTTTGGTTCAGTTGATCTTTCTGAAACGTTTTTAGTGTAAGTTTCCATTTGTAAGAAGTAGTATGGTTCATCTTCAACGATTATCAAATCATGTTCTTGAGCAATTTTGTAAATAGCTTCTCTTCTTTCTTTACTTAAAGAAGAACCAGTTGGATTTTGACCAGTTGGGATTGTATATAAAAGTTTTGGTTTTGGACCAACCCAATTATTTAAAATTGTAGCCAGCTTTTCTGGAATGATACCAAAGTCATCGACTGGAGTTGGATAAGTGGTGATCCCAATACCATGAGCAGTTTCTAAAGCAGATGAGAAGGTATAACCTTCAGTGATAATTGTATCACCTCTATTACAAAAAGTTCTTAAAACAGAATCCCAAGCTTCAGTGTTACCAATAGTTGAGATAAGATCCCAACCTTCATATGGAATTTTGTGGATTAATGTAGTATGGTCTTTCAAAAATTTGACGATTTCTGGGTGACCTTCAGTGTAACCATATTGTAAAGATCTTGATAATGGAATATCATCACTTCTGTTGATGATAGATTTAGGGTCTCTATGAACTTCAGTGATGAGAGCTTCACCTTCTTTCGGATAAGCACCTATACCATTTGGGAATGGAGCAGCTGGTGATTCAGCGGTGACTTTAGTCCATGGAAAGTAATCAGCTAATGGTAAACCACCACCTAAGAAGACAATGTTTGGATCAGCTAAGTATTTGAAAGCACTCTTTAGTGGAGATGGGTTTCTTGAATTAGCTTCGACTGATAAGTGATGTGTGAGGTCTTTTGGTCCAGTCATATCGAACAATGAAAGTTTAGTAAGTCAGACTAACAACTAAAAACATAAATTTTCACAGTTTAAACTGCGAGTTTCGAGCACTTTATAATTTATTATTTTTGAGCGATGAGACTCTGAGAGTTTCCCAATTCAGATATAAAACCGAAAAGAAAAGATAGCGAGCTACGGCGCCTAGGGAATAGATGTCCTAGGTAGAACTTTCTCGGATTTGCAAGGTGTCCTTTGACAAGTTCCACCCGGTAAAAGAAGGATATAGTCGGGATTTCATGAAATCGTTCTAAACTTCCTGTTAAAGATACAAAAACTAGCTTTAAAGGTGAAATTCGTCAACTCGGAACTGATTGCTTTTAAAGGTGTCATTTGTTCTGTATCAAGATTCAGATCTTATCTTTATAAACAGTCATATACGGCACTTGTAAGTTACTACACAGTGCACACTGCACACTGCACAGTTGTAGGTTGTAGTACATATTTACGATTTAGATCCTGACTCACTCACTCATGAGCCATGAGTCACGAATACTCATTTTTAGACACAAAACATTTTATTTTATTCAATTCTTTTCATTGTACATATACTCTGGCATTAATTTACATGACTTTACCAATTGTTCTCTCTAATCAATAATGTGTAAATCTGTAACTATCTATCTTAAAACCCAAATGGATTATCAGCTGTAGCATTGGCTAGATTAGCTCTATTCTGGCCATTTTGACCTTGAGATGGAGTATTACCAAATCCAAATCCAGTAGGCTGTGCTTCTAATGGTTGAGTGAAGTTCCCAAATCCACCGAATGTGGCTTGAGGTTGAGATTGCTGTCCAAATCCGCCAAATTGAGGTTGTGATTGTTGACCCAATCCTCCGAACTGTGATTGCGGTTGTGATTGTTGACCAAATCCTCCAAATTGAGGTTGAGGTTGTGATTGTTGGCCAAATCCTCCAAATTGCGGTTGTTGTAAACCATTATTGAATGTTGGAGGACTTGAGATTGATGAATTTTGGAATTGATTTTGTAATTGATTCATTTGATTATTGAAACCAAACTGTGGTTGTATTTGTTGTTGGAATCCATTATTGAATCCTGTAGGTTGCTGAGGTTGAACTTGTTGTTGGAACCCCGTTTGTTGCAAGTTAAATCCTGTAGATTGAGTATTGAATGATTGGGTAGGAAATGATGGGTTTATGGAAGTTTGTGGATTTCCAAAAGAAGTTGTAGGTTGACTTAACGAATTGGTTGGTAATCCATTGAATGTAGCTGCTTGATTAACACCAAAAGCTGGTTTTTGGCCAGTTAAGGCTGGATTAATAGCACCGAATGATGTTTGAGGTAAGCCACCAGTTAAAGCTGGGTTAACAGCACCAAATGAAGTTTGAGATAAGCCACCAGTTAAAGCTGGGTTAACAGCGCCAAATGAAGTTTGAATCAAGCCACCAGTTAAAGCTGGATTAACAGCACCAAATGAAGTTTGGGGTAATCCTCCAGTTAAAGCACCGGACAATCCACCAGTTCTTTGTAATGGAAGAGCAGTTCCAAAAGTTGGCAATCCACTGGTTGGTAAAGTTGATGACGTTTGGCCTGTTTTTTGCAATGGAATTAAACCAGTTTGTTGAATTGGTAAAATATTTTGGCCTGTTTTTTGTAATGGAATTAAACCAGTTTGTTGAATTGGTAAAATACTTTGACCAGTTTTTTGTAATGGAATCGAACCTTGTTGTAAAGCAATAGCTCCGGTTTGTTGGATTGGTAGATAAACAAAAGCACCACCTGTAGTCAATGGTAAAATATTACCACCACCAGTTTTGAATGGATCCAATGGAACAAGACCAGTTGGTTGAGCAGTAATTTGACCAGTTTTTTGAGGTACAACAGATTGTCCAGTTTTAGTTGGTTCTAAGATTGTACTTGATGGAGTTGGGCCATAAGTTTGAACATTTGATTTCGTTGAAGATGAGGTGGCAGTTGGTTGTAATGGTTTCAAGTTGACTAAATCTTGCATTGAACCAGTGAATTCTTGAGTTAATCCAGAACTTTGTGGTGGTGCCAAATTATTTGATTCTGAGTTAACAGCTGGTTTAACAGTCCAAGCATCATCATCTTGTTTTGATTCAGCAACTGTAGCAGAAGCTTTGGGAAATGATGAGCCAACTTGATTAGCAGAACCAGTACGATTAACTTTCAATGCACCTGATGGTTCAGAAAACAAACCACCGTTTTGATTATTGTCCTTTGGTTGACGATTGAATTTAGTATCGATATATCTATTAACTCTAATGATATCACCTTCTTTTAATCCTAAAGTTCTTAAAACACTTGAATCTAAACTTTCCAAAATATTTGGATCAATCTCTTCTTTATTGAAATTTGAACTATATCTTTGACATTGATTGACATCAACGCCTGCTTCAAGGAAGAATTCAAACCAATCGTATACTTCTTTTGGCTTCGTTGAAACTGGGGTGGAAGTTGGTCTTGATGGTTGTGGAGGTGGGACTTCGACATTAATTGCTCTTCTAGCATCCTTTCTAGCATCTTTAGCAATCCGTTTGGCTTCTTCGACTTCTTCTCTTAACCTTTCTCTTTCTTCTCTATCTTGTTCACGTTCTCTCTCAATACGCTCACGTTCACGTTCGCGTTCTTTTTCATCACGTTCACGTCTCTTACGCTCTCGTTCTCTTCTTTCATTTCTTTCTTTTTCTGGTTCCGAAGATTTAATTCTTGATGATGATGATTTAGCTTTATAGTTTTCTAATGACATGCCAGTAACTCTTTCAACATACTCCAAATCTAATAATGATAATTTTGTGGCTGCAACAGCGATTTTAACACCATTAGTTTTGTGCAAATGGATTTTACCTTCAACAACACCCAAAAATTCAGCATCGACCTTGAAAGTACCACTTCTGTCTTCCCAAGTTCTAACTCTTGAAGGTTTTGGTGTAGTCAATTTAGGTGGTTCAGGTTCATCATAATCGGCAGAAGCATATGCTGATTTTCTAACAGGAGGCTGGTTCGATGAAGGTTCTGTTGGTGTTTTTTTCTTTGGAGATGATGATGATTTGAATAACTTTGAAACAAAATTCGAAGATTCTTTTTCTTTTGGTTTCTCCTTTTCTTTTATTGGAGAAACAAATTGAGCTGGAACAACACCTTTTTTATGAGTTTGAGAATGTTCAACCATCCACCAATCTTGAGATTTTCTATCATTAATTATATAAACTAAATCACCTTCATAAACGTCTAATTCGTCAGAGCCTTCAGCTTGGAAATCATACAAAATCTTAGCTTTACGTTTACCAGAAGTAGCTTCTTTGACTTCATTCAAACCTAAAGTTGAGACTGTTTTCAATTCACCAACAATACTTGAAATTTGAGCAGCAACGTCCTTTGAGCCAGCATGAATTTCTAAAGAATATAATGGATTTCTGAATTCAAAAAAGATATGTTTCTTCTCAGTACTATATGATAATAAATCTTTAACCTTCCATTGTTGTGGCGACTTACCATTAACTGAATCTGGTGAGAAGTAAATAGTAGAGCTACTAATAGCTAACATTGCTTTCTTCTTCTTGCGACCATCAACTTCACTGATTTGCCATGTGTATAGTTCACCGTCATCATCTTCATCTTCGTGCTGTTGTTTTCTTTCTCTTCTATGTGGTTTTTGCTGGGTTTTAGTTTCATATTCTTCATCGCTATAGTCTGACCTTGTTGATCTACGTGACGCACGACGACTCAAAGAATCATCTTGACTAGGTCTAGCAGGTTTTGGAGGAGGTAATTCATCTTGATCATCCCGTTCAGCATTTTTCTCATAAGTTGGTCTAGGAACAGATGGTAGTGCAGGAGTTTCATCCTCTTCTTCTTCAGCTTCGGGCCTATCGTTTGTAGTTGTGGAAGAATTATTTAAGGAAGGATGAGTTGGAGGTGGGACGTTAACGGCAGTTAGTGGAATGATATTGGATGATGTAGTACCCTTTCTTAATTCGATATAATTTGATGGAACAAACCCATATTCTTCTTGATTTTGCTTTTTAACTAAAATCCAATCAGGATCTTTATCATCATATACATCAAATTGATCCAATTCTTGAAAATTTAGCTCTTCATCCGTTTGTTTAGCATACTCATAGAGCGCTGAGGCAGTACCAATAACAGGGGCAGGCTCAATATAGTTAGAAGGAACTAGCCCCACTGGTTCTTCAACATCAGGACCAACGACTCTCCTCTTAACAGTCCACCAGTCATCTATATTTGATTTTTCTATTAAATACAAAATATCATCCTCTTCTATGGCCAATTCTTGCTCAGCTTGAGGCTCATAGCTGTAGACAGCCTTGTATATCCCAATGAAGGACATGTTTGGACAGAAGGTTTTGGTTCGTACTGATTTCACACCTGATCTTAATGTTTGGGGGGTTTTTTCAAAGTTTCAACGAATTTTCGCGGAGATAGTTGATTAGTATGGGAGGAATCTGTGATTGTGATGAGGTTCAGACAGGAGTGAGGACTTGAAGTAACTGAAGAACTAACTGTAGTACCAATAGCCCAATCACTGAGATTCCGTTTTGAAAGTCACAATAAAGGTGGATTTGTAACTGAAATCAGGATAAGAAAATGATTTATACTATTACGTAATCTAAATCTAATAATTGTGAGCCCTGTATATAACCACAGATCATCAATTTTCATTTGAAGTGATGAGATATAATGAGTGGTAAATTACTTAGCCAAATTTACAGGGAAAAAAACATTAATCTCTCTGTGTAATTCAGTGAAGATCACCGGAAGCACTCATATACAAGTTGCATTAAGAAATAGCATCTTTCAATAAGCTGATCTCAGTTCACAACCCAAAACCTCTTTTTCATTTTTAAGCAAAGACAATTTGGTCTAATTTTTGAAAACTCAAACAGTTTTATCCCAAGTTTGTATACCAGTGACTTCTTGTCAGTTTCACACCAATCTGATCCTAGTTTTTGGTTTGCTGGTTCAATTCAAATATACTCCCCAATCCCTTTAACAATCACTCATCATCATCTTTTTTTGTTCAAGACATCTCAAATCATAACTGACAAGGACAATTTTTGCATTTAGTTTTTTGCATTCAATTTTTGCATTTCAAAGATGTCATTTTCACGTCATTCATCTCCTGATCCTCCAATACCATCAAGGTTATCATCAACGATCAGGCCCAATGAATATCTCTCTGTCAACCCTTGCTCTCATTTATCCCAAGTTTTACGGTCAAATGCTAAGGAAACTGCTTTAAGAAACTATGGGTTAGCAGTTAAAGTCATCAATTTCACAAACACTTCATCGTACAGCTTATCAACATATCAATCAAAAGACACTAAGAATAAACCAATTGATAAAGCCAGATTAATGAAATTAAGATCAAGAGTTTTAAAATGTAAAGATTGTTATGTTAATATTGGAAACACTTACATTTGCTTGCAATGTCCGCATGTTGGTTGTTTCAAAAACAATCATTTCATAAATCATGCAAAAACTGCAGGTCATATTTTTGGTTAGTACTTTCATTTTCATATAAACTAAGGCTGCTTTTTTACTAACATCAGTTTACAGGTATTGATAGTCAAACAGGATATTTATTTTGTTTCAAATGTGGAAACTATATAAATGATGCCCAAATAGAAGCAATTCGTCAACAAAATCTGAAAATCTCTAAACCTTCAGTCACAAATTCCTCGAATCCAACTACTGAAGAGATAGACCTAATAAGTCAATACTCTAAACCTTCGTCATATAAAGCTACCACTGGGATTAAAGGATTCGTTAATATGGGATCAACATGTTTCATGAGTAGTGTTGTTCAAACATTTATCCATAATCCACTAATTAGAGATTTTTTCATGTCTGAAGGTCATATGTATTGTCCAAAGGATAAAAATGATTGTATTACTTGTGCCATTGATGAAATTTTCACAAATTTCTATACTTCCAACAAAACATCTGGATTTGGGCCTGTTTCATTACTGAATAGTGCATGGAAAATCAATAAATCATTAGCTGGTTATTCGGAACAAGATGCACACGAGTTCTGGCAATTTTTAGTGAATAAATTACATCAAGATCTAACAAATAAAAATAGAAATCCATTCTCAATTAAACAAGATCATCATCATCAAAATGAAGCCAACTGTGACTGTATTGTCCATAAGACTTTTTCAAGTGATTTACAAAGTTCAATCACTTGTTTGAAATGTGGTAATGTTAAAAATACAATTGATCCAGTTATTGATTTTTCATTAGGTATCAAAAATTCAGAAAATTTAAAAGATTGTTTTAGACATTTCACACAGAATGAAAAACTAGACTTCAAATACGACTGTTCAAGCTGTAAACAGAAGACATCAGTTTCTAAAAAACTATCAATTTTAAGATTTCCAAACGTTTTGGCAATCCAACTAAAAAGATTTGAACACACAATTTCTTCAGTTAAACTAGAGGATTTTATTGAATTCCCTTCATTTCTAAACATGTCTGAATTTTCAACCTCTTATGAAATCTCTCAAGAAATTGATCCAAGGCTGAATTATGAATTATTTGGTGTCATTTGTCATATCGGGTCAGTTAACACTGGTCATTATATCGCTGTTATCAAAAATAATAAAGGTGAGTGGTTCAAATTCGATGATTCTGTCGTCACATTAATGACTATTGAACAAGTCTCTCAATTAAGAGTCTATTTATTATTTTATATTGTTCATAAATTTGCATAAACTTGAACTCACTTCACTGTATATATTATAAGCCAAAACAAAAGTTCATTGCATCTGTGTTCAAATTACTAATACTAATTATGTTACGTAGCTGGAGCCAAGTACAACTTCTGCACTACAGCAGTGCAGGCATCATGATTCAGAGTGTGGCTAAATTCCAAACTAATTCTATTGCTCATTACACCAGTGTAATAGTTTGAAAGTATTTTGAAAAGTTGAATCATCTGTGAAAAGAATAATAAAATGAACTAGAATTAATATCACTTCAGGGATACCATTTTATTTTTTCTCTATCCGTTACAATAAATTATTAATAATTAGTCAATAGCGTCCATCTTATAATTATATTGATTGATTTAGCTTTAAATGTACTTCAATTAACTCAGTACTAACAAATTAGGTTTCTCTATTACAAACAAACACAACATTGTATCACTAGAAAATAATTAATTTGACTTGAATAAACTAAAAAGCCACTATAAACTTCGTGAATATCTATAAAAGGTCATAATTTTACGTATTATAAGTTCTTTAATTAACACACATCAACACATATGCCCTATAAAGTTACATGATGTATTGTATTTCATATATATTAGCTCATGGTATAACTGGTACTGTGATCTGTCACCGCCGGTTGTTGGATGATCAAAATTATTTAGTACTGAAATTTTTGATTTGTTTTTATTTCAATTTTTTAAAAATTAAAATAAAAGTAATCTTTAAAAAATATCAATCATCATGATATAATATAATTGATATGTATCATTAATACTAATATTAAATATCACTACTAGTAGCTGTAGTACCAGTAGTAGATAATCATCATGAAAATTTCAACTCAAAGGGTTCTTCTGGATGTTTTAATTATGCGAGTATTGTTCTTCAGAGATACTTTTAACTTTGGATCAACTTTTCCAGCATAAAATAAAGAAGGCCCACAACGTAGAATTAGAATAACACGAAAACTGGATAGTCCCAGGTCAAGGAGGAGAAGAAGTATAGGGCATTCAATTGACTAAATTGAAAATCTAGATTATATTTAGAGTATGACTAAAGACTTTTACTGTAAATTATTGCATTTGAAAATGAAGGTTTTATGATAGGTTTTGCTGAAATGAAATACTAACTTTCTATCACCTCCATAATCTTTCGGATTATACCTCAAATCAATTTTTCTTTAAATTCATATCTTTTATTCACCTTTAATCCAATTTGTTTTTATAAGCTCAAATCACTCTACTATAGTCTATCTTGGAATTGCTTACCTTGAAACAACCTATAATACCGTTCATCCTAGTCCTCACGCTTTTGGAATTATTCGATACTAACCTAATATTCAATATTTACTTCATCAAGATTCAAATGTCAAATGTCAAATGTTCAGGAATGACGTAATTACAATTAACCAATAACAATTACAATTTGTAAGCGATGTTATGTAATGAGTATGTTCTATTCCACATGTACAATCTTACCAGTCGTAACCAGAATCTTAGCAGAATTAACCAATAAAATAACCCAATACAATGGTTCCTGAACTATAAATAGTAAATGTGTCTCTGATATAACTTCCACTTTTTTCTTTTGTTGCACGACTTTTTTATCTCTCAAGACTTGGTGTAACATTGGTACGGACACACTCTGAAAAAGAAAAAATATCCCTATGAGCTTAAAATGGGCACAATAGCCAAATTTTATATCTGATAAGTTTATGATCAAAAATTCAAGGTTCATCATGTCACAGAAAGTAGCCCCAAAACCTTCCATGTTTTCAATAGCATCGGCTAACCATCTTGGAGCTGGTCTCAGCAATAATCCTAATTCACAACCCGGAACAGCCATGAATAGAAGACCTTGTTCAAACTGTACTTGCTCTCCTGGTTTATTGTCAAGACAGAGTAGAAGACAATCTCTAATTAGAAAGTTCTCAAAAAACACTGTCAGTACAAGTCCAAGAAGATCCATCTCTACTGAGTCTGTGTACTCCTCTGATAGTTTTTGTAATACCAAAAATATCAATACCACAAAAAGATTACAAGATTTGAGAAATAAGATGAAAGAAAATGATTTGGCTGTTTACATCGTTCCAAGTGAAGATGAACATCAGTCTGAATACGTTTCAACTGCTGATCAAAGAAGAAGCTTCATTTCCGGTTTCACAGGTTCAGCAGGTATTGCTATAATCACAAGAGATTTATTAAATTTTAACGATACTGAAGAAGGTAAATCTGCATTAAGTACTGATGGTAGATATTTTAATCAAGCTAGTCAAGAATTAGATTACAACTGGTTGCTATTAAGACAGGGCGCCAAAAATGAACCATCATGGGAAGAATGGGCTATCAATGAAGCTATCGAACAGTCCTTAGGTTGTTCAAAATTAGTTAAGATAGGGATCGACCCAAAAGTTATCTCATATAAGCAAGTTTTATCATTTGAACAACTAATTAAGAAAAAAATCACTCAAAGTGGCAACAAAGCTAAAGTCGAGCTAGTTGCAATTAAAAGTAATTTAGTTGATGAGATTTGGCCAACATATGAAGAATTACCAAAAAGACCAACTAATGAACTAATTAAATTAGATATCAAATATTCAGGTGAATCACTCAGATCAAAATTATTAAGATTACAACAAGAATTATTAAAATCAAACTCTCAATCCATTTTGATATCTGCATTAGATGAAATCTCTTGGTTCCTAAATTTAAGAGGTTCAGACATTGAGTATAATCCGGTATTTTTCTCTTATTTAATTGTTTCAAATGAAGTGATCAAATTATTCACCAATAACAAGATTCCAGAAGAAGTACACAGTTATCTTCAAGAAAACAAAATCCAAATTCATAATTACGAAGAAGTCTGGACAGAATTATCATCAATTACGAATGCTTTAAAAGAAAATTCAGAAATTATTTCACTTCCTGAAAATGCGTCTTGGGAAATTGTTAGAAATCTAAATAATTGCAAATTTCAACAAATTCATTCTCCAATTGATTTGTTTAAATCAGTTAAAAATAAAACAGAGATTCAAAACTTTGACATTGCACAATTAAAGGATGCCATTTCATTAATTAAATATATCTCTTGGTTGGAAAACACTTTGATAAGAGAAGAAAATTTAATTGATGAGTTTAACGGAGCTGAAAAATTAATTGAGTTCAGAAAAGAAGATGAAGCTTATAAAGGGAACTCTTTTGAAACTATTAGCTCTACAGGCTCTAATGCTGCTATTATTCATTATGCTCCACCTAAAGAAAACAGCTCAATGATTGATCCTTCGAAGATTTATTTATGTGATTCAGGTTCACAATTTCTCGAAGGTACCACTGATATTACGAGAACCTATCATTTTTCAACTCCATCTAAAGAAGAAATTGAAAATTTTACCCTAGTTTTAAAAGGTAATTTAGCCATTGAACAGTTAACTTTCCCAGAAGGTACGAATGGTTATATGATTGATAGTTTAGCAAGACAATTTCTATGGTCAAAAGGTTTAGACTATAGACATGGTACTGGTCATGGTGTTGGATCATTCTTAAATGTTCATGAAGGCCCAATTGGTATTAGTTGGAGACCAAGTGTAATGAGCTTCCCATTAAAAGCTGGTAACATAATCACTAATGAACCTGGTTATTATGAGGATGGAAAGTATGGTATTAGAATTGAAAATGATCTAGTTGTTGAAGAAACTAATTTAAAATTTGGTGATAAACAATTTTTCAAATTTAGAAATGCCACTTTAGTTCCTTATGGCAAAAAATTAATCAACAAAAGGCTTTTAACAACGGAAGAAATAAATACAATTGACAATTATCATAAAAAAATATGGGATTTGGTTAGTGGTCATCTAGAAAAAAATTCTTATGCTTTGACTTGGTTAAAGAAAGAAACAAGTCCATTGTAAATTGATTGAATAAGTTATAAGTTATGTATATTTATTGTTTTTGGAGAGACATTATTAGAATCGTTGACCTATTTTACGATGTATAACTTTGTATAGGTCTGCTATTCATTTAATGCATTAAAAATTGATTTTGACGAACTTTGTACTTTTTTTACTCCACTAAGTATGATTTCATTTTGAAGTCTATGCAAAAACCTTCCTTTTTGTCATTCTGATCGATAAATTCTTCTAGTTATCGCTTTTCTTATGCTGCAAGTTGTTGAAAAAAAAAAAACACCGGTATTGAAGAACCCAATTCCGAGTACTCATCGCTCCGGGGCAACAAACCTGGCTGAAATTTTTTTCACTTCAGAAATTAAACAAAGCACTAAACATGGGAATATATCTCTAAGCTCAAAGTTATAAATTAGCTGACCACTTGTGTTCTAAAACTATCAAAAGACTTATAGTTAACTACATATTTTCTATATTAGTTTCTGCCTTCTCATTGGCTAGCTGCATATCATACCAATAAGGCATTTTTTGAAAGGTTTTTAGATCCAAGCCTGTTTAATTTTTACAATTGAAAGTTTTGATCTTTTATATATTAAAAGAAGATGAGTGATAAAATCTCACTTAACTATACAGAATGTTTGAAATCATTCAAACAATATCAATTATTTTACTCCCAAAAAGAGGCATTACAAAAAGTTCAATTGGAGTTTGACACATCTAATACTATTATTGAAAATTTGAACAATCTTGCTTCATTATCATTAGACTCTAATTTAACAACCTCAGTTTTAATTTCATTAGATATAATCTTCTTAGATTTAGTTTCCAGATGGATTTCAGATTCAAAGATCGAAGAAGAATTCATTAAGTCTAAGAATTTGAAAAGTTCGGTTAAAGGTGTTTATGTTTTAAGTGCTTTAGCTAGAATCATCGATTTAGCTCCTGAAGTTTCTCCATTAGTTGAATATTTTCTAGACAATAATCCGATATTACAAAATTTGGAAAACAAGTACAGTTCTGTTAAAGATTCTGAATTAAAAGAGTTATTATTAGCATTTCATAGATTATTACAATTTGATGAAGGAAGATTCTCTAGATTTATTTCACCAGATTTATTATCCATCATTTTACAAGACTCATCAAACTCAGTTATCAAATTCTTATGCATTCAATTATTATCAAAATATCTTAATCTTGCTGAAAAGGCCACAAATGATATGAAACGAAACCGATTAGGTGACGAACCATTGATTTCAACATATGAGAATGATAACGGAATTGATTATAAATTTTTACCAATCTTAGAAGCTCAAAGATTCGCTAATCATATTAAAGTTAAAGCCATTAATAAATCAAATAAATCAAATAATCCAAATGATGTATTTATGAATATTGAAACTTCAGATCTAAGTTCATTAGTTGTTTCAGTTTGTGGTGTTCTAGTTCCAAAAATTCATTTCGATCAACAATTCACTAAATCCGTTGATTTTGTTTCAACTCCAAGATCTGTTCAAGTTTTGAAAGATCTAGCCCATAATGTTCAACATTCAAATCCAGTCATGCTACTAGGTGGTGCTGGTTCTGGTAAAACTTTTATCATTAATGAATTAAGTAAATACCTTGCTTGTGATAAATCTATTGTTAAAATCCATTTGGGTGATCAAACTGACGCTAAGTTGCTTTTAGGTACTTATTCCTCTGGTACTAAACCTGGTACTTTTGAATGGAGAAACGGTGTTTTAACAACTGCTGTTCAAGAAGGTCGTTGGATTTTAATTGAAGATATTGACAAAGCTCCAACTGAAGTGTTATCAATATTATTAAGTTTATTGGAAAAAAGGGAATTGACTATTCCTTCAAGAGGTGAAGTTATTAAAGCCGCAAATGGGTTCCAAATGATTTCCACAATTAGAACCACCAATAATTCTAGAAAATCTCCAATTCCTGATTTGATTGGTATGAGATTATGGACCAGATTAGTCCTAGATGAACCTGAAAGAGGGGAATTGAGTCAAATACTAAAAGCAAAGTACCCATTATTAGAGAGACTAATCCCATCATTCTTGGAGCTTTACAATTTAATTCATGAAACTTATAACTCCAAATCTTTCTTATTACTAAACAAAGGTGCTCATTTAAGAGTTATTTCAGTCAGAGATTTGATCAAGTTTTGCAGAAGAGTTAGTGCTTTATTTGAAAATCATAATATTACTGATCCTACTCATCTATTAACATCTGATATTATCGATGATATTTTGGCTGAAGCAGTCGATTGTTTTGCTAGCTCCTTAAGTGAAATAGCTGCTCTGACGCCATTAATCAATACCATCGGCAGTGCTTTACAAGTTCCTTCATCAAGAATTCAGTTATTCATAAACAAACATGTCCCATCATATGAAGATTTTGATGATCAATTAGTTATTGGGAGAGCTCATTTAAAGAAGTCTTCCAGTGCATTATATTCTAAAAAGGCTACAGGTAATAACACTTCATTTGCAAGAACCAACCATTCGTTAAGATTAATGGAACAAGTTGGAGTTTCAATTCAAATGACTGAACCTGTGTTATTAGTTGGTGAAACTGGTACTGGTAAAACTACTGTTGTTCAACAAGTCGCTAAACAGTTAAATAAGAAAATTACAGTTATCAATGTTTCTCAACAAACTGAAGCTGGTGATTTACTTGGTGGTTTCAAACCAGTAAATGTTAAGACTGTTGCTGTTCCAATTCAAGAAGAATTTCTGAACTTATTCCAATTGACATTTTCAACCAAGAAAAATGAAAAATTTGAACGTGCTTTGATTAAATGCTTCAACCGTAATCAGTGGAAAAATGTTATCAAATTATGGAATGAAGCTGTTAAATTAGCTCATAAGATTTTGGAAACCTCTGAAGCTGAATCTGATGAAGTTCCAAAGAAAAAAAGAAGAATGAATTCTAATGACAAATTATTATTACTAAGAAAATGGGATGAATTCACTACCACTATCAAGAATTTTGAAATTCAATCAGAATCAATGGATAATTCTTTTGTTTTCAATTTCGTTGAAGGTTCTCTAGTTCAAGCTGTTAAAAACGGTGATTGGTTATTATTAGATGAAATCAATTTAGCATCTTCAGATACATTAGAAAGTATTTCAGATTTATTATCTGATGTTGCCAGTCAAAGAAGTGTGTTATTATCTGAGAAAGGTGAAGTCGAATCAATTCAAGCTCATCCTGATTTTAGGATCTTTGGTTGTATGAATCCAGCTACTGATGTTGGTAAACGTGATTTACCTTTAAGTATTAGATCAAGATTTACAGAAATTTACGTTCATTCTCCAGACGCTGATATTTCTGATCTACTACAGATCATTGACAAATATGTTGGTCGTTTTGCTTTAAGTGATGAATGGGTAGGTAATGATATTGCCCAATTATATCTTGAAACCAAAAAATTAGCTGATTCAAACAAGATTGTTGATGGGGCCAATCAAAAACCTCATTTCAGTATTCGTACTTTAACAAGAACTTTACTTTATGTTTGTGATATTTATTCAGTTTATGGGTTACGTCGTTCATTATTTGAAGGGTTTTCAATGTCATTTTTAACTTTATTGGATCAAAAATCTGAATCTCTTTTAAAACCATTGATTGAAGAATATACCATTGGTAGATTAAAAAATGCAAAATCTGTCATTAGTCAAATTCCTTTATCTCCATCATCTGAGTCTGGTGCTTTTGTTCAATTTAGACATTATTGGATGAAACAAGGACCATTTGATGTTATTGATAAATCAGGCTATATTATTACTCCATTTGTTGAAAAGAACTTGTTAAATCTAGTTAGAGCTACATCGGTTAAAAGATTCCCAATTTTAGTCCAAGGTCCAACATCAAGTGGTAAAACTTCCATGATCAAATACTTAGCTGATATTACTGGTAATAAATTTGTCCGTATCAATAATCATGAACACACTGATTTACAAGAATATTTAGGTACTTATAGTTCTGATGATACAGGTAAATTATCATTCAAGGAAGGTGTTCTTGTGGAAGCCTTACGTAAAGGTTACTGGTTAGTCTTAGATGAATTGAATTTGGCCCCAACTGATGTTTTAGAAGCTTTAAACCGTTTGTTAGATGATAACAGAGAATTATTCATTCCAGAAACGCAAGAAGTTGTTCATCCTCACCCAAATTTTATGTTGTTTGCTACTCAAAATCCGCCTGGTTTATATGGTGGTCGTAAAGTTTTATCAAGAGCTTTCCGTAATAGATTCTTAGAATTACATTTTGACGATATTCCTCAAGATGAGTTAGAAATAATTTTACGTGAAAGATGTAAAATTGCCCCAAGCTATGCCAAAAAAATTGTTGAAGTTTATCGTCAGTTATCTGTCCAACGTCAATCTTCCCGTTTGTTTGAACAAAAGAACTCTTTTGCCACTCTTCGTGATCTGTTCCGTTGGGCTTTGAGAGAAGCTGTTGGCTATGAAGAATTAGCTGCTAATGGTTATATGTTACTAGCTGAAAGAGTTAGAAAACCAGCAGAAAAATTAGTTGTCAAACAAACTCTAGAAAAAGTTATGAGAGTTAAACTAGATATGGATGAGTACTATAGTAGCTTAGAAAATGAAGATTTGATGAAACTAGAGTCAAATGTTGTTTGGACAAAAGCCATTCGTCGTTTGGCTGTTTTGATTGATACTTCTTTAAAGAACAATGAACCTGTCTTGTTAGTTGGTGAAACTGGTTGTGGTAAAACTACAGTTTGTCAGCTATTAGCTGAATACTGCCACAAAAAATTAATCACCGTCAATGCTCATCAAAACACTGAAACAGGTGATTTACTTGGTGCGCAAAGACCTGTTCGTAATAAATCACAATTACAAAAAGATCTTTATGATAAAGTTTTAGAATCACTTCAAGGTTTAGGGCTTGATTCAATTCCCGAAGAACTAGATGATATTTTGAGATTATATGATGAAACTGATAAAAATAAAATCGGTGAAGAAACACATCAACAAATCAAAGAAATCAGACACAGAATGAACAGATTGTTTGAATGGTGTGATGGTCCATTGATTACTGCATTGAAAACTGGCCAATACTTTCTGTTAGATGAAATTTCACTAGCTGATGATTCCGTTTTAGAAAGGCTAAATTCCGTTCTAGAACCAGAAAGAAGTCTATTATTAGCTGAAAAGGGTGCCGATGAAAGTTCAATTACTGCTGTTGATGGTTTTCAATTTCTAGCAACTATGAATCCAGGTGGTGACTATGGTAAAAAAGAATTATCTCCAGCTTTAAGAAATCGTTTCACTGAAATTTGGGTTCCATCTGTTGAAGATTTCAACGATGTTTTCACTATTGTTGAAACTAAATTAGATCCAGAAGTCAAACACTTAGCCTCTATTATTGTGAAATTTTCAGAAAATTTTGGTACTAAACTAAGTGGCGGTGATGTTACCAGTGGTATCATTTCTTTGCGTGATATTCTAGCTTGGGTTGAATTCGTTAACAAATCATTCAAAAATTCACAATCAGCTAGTGGGTCATTATTACATGGTGCTTGTATGGTGTTCATTGACGCCTTGGGTACTAATAATACTGCAAACCTTTCTGAATCTGAAGAAAGATTAGCCAAAGAGAAATTGTATTGGGTTCAAGAATTATCAAAACTTGCCGAAGAAGACTTATCAGTTTACTACAATCAACAACCAAAGATCACCTTAGACGAATCTTCTTTAACTGCTGGTATGTTTAGTGTACAAAGAAAAACTGGCACTGATGAAGAAGAACCTTTCAGTTTTGAAGCTCCTACAACAGCTAAGAATGCCATGCGTGTTATTAGGGCTTTACAATTGAACAAGCCTATCTTATTAGAAGGTAGTCCTGGTGTTGGTAAAACAAGTCTGGTTTCTGCTTTAGCTAAGGCTACTGGGAATCCTCTAACTCGTATCAATTTATCAGAACAGACAGATTTAGTAGATTTGTTTGGTTCAGATGCTCCTGTTGAAGGTGGTAAAACTGGTGAGTTTTCTTGGAGAGATGCTCCTTTTTTAAGAGCCATGCAAAAAGGTGAATGGGTCTTATTAGATGAAATGAATTTGGCTTCTCAATCAGTTTTAGAAGGTTTAAACGCATGTTTAGATCACCGTGGGGAAGCTTATATTCCAGAACTAGATAAATCCTTTCCTCGCCACAAGAACTTCTTAGTCTTTGCAGCTCAAAATCCCCAATTTCAAGGTGGTGGTAGAAAAGGTTTACCAAAATCTTTTGTCAATAGATTCTCAGTAGTTTATGTTGATACTTTGGCAGCCGAAGATTTAGTTTTGATTGCCCATCATTTATATCCTACTATTGCTGAAGATGTTTGTGCTAAAATGATTACTGTGGTTTCCAAGTTGGAGTATGAAATCTCTACTTTGAAAAACTGGGGCACTAATGGTGGTCCATGGGAATTTAACTTACGTGATACATTAAGATGGCTCCAACTATATCAAACTCCATCGTTATCAGATGATATATCTCCTGTTGATTTCTTAGACATTATTATTTGTCAAAGGTTTAGAGATGTGAAGGATCGTGAAAAAGCTAGAGAGTTAGTTGAAGAAGTTTTTGGAGCTAAAATTGTTGATGATAATCTATTCTCAATTGGTGAATCTTTTGTTCAAGCCAAAAAAGCTATTTTGAGAAAAAACACTGATTTACAATTAACATCTCATTCACATTTATCTCACTTACAATCAAATACTTCAATAATTGAATCATCATTGCTGGCTATTCAAAATAACTGGCCAGTTATCTATGTTGGTCCAACTAATGCTGGTAAAACTGAACTTGTCAGATATTTAGCAACTGTCTCAAATTCAAAAGTTGTTGAATTCTCAATGAACAGCGATATTGATAGTATGGATATTCTTGGTGGGTATGAACAAGTCGATTTAACTAGAGAAGTAACTCTAGTCATCAATGAACTATTATCGTACTTGAAATTAAAACTATCCAACTACTTTCAAAGTGAACCAAGAATTTCAGATGTCGTTATTGGTTGTTTGAAACTAGTCAACTTTTTGAAGAAGAATCATATTAATTTAGAAAACTATTCATTATTCTTAGAGAAGTTCAAGGTCTTTCAAGAAACTGTCAAATCTGATGTTGATATCGATAGAGTTGGTGAAAAGTTTGATGAATTGTCTAAAAAAATCAGCAAAACTGCTGGTGTTAGATTTGAATGGTTTGACGGTCTTTTAGTCAAAGCTGTTGAAGAAGGTCATTGGTTAGTGCTTGATAATGCTAATTTATGCTCTCCATCTGTTTTAGATAGATTGAATTCTTTACTAGAAATTAATGGATCTTTAATCATCAACGAATGCAGTTTATCTGATGGTCAACCAAGAGTCTTGAAACCTCACAAAAATTTCAGATTATTCCTAACGATGGATCCAAGGTATGGTGAATTATCTCGTGCAATGAGAAATAGAGGTGTTGAAATCTATATTGATTCGCTTGAAAATCGCTCCACTACTTTTGATAAAAGAGTTTTAGATATCCGTGTCACTGAATCTTTAGAAGACGAAGAACTGAACTTAAGTTCTTTATCATTTGATAAAAGCAAATTCTCCACACTTGCTAGATTTGTTGATCCAAGTGACTCATTCTCCCATTATATTGCTTCTGCTTTTGATAGTTTGGTTTCATCTGATGGTGATGTTCATGTCTCAAGAAGTTTAGCTACTATCATTCCATTTGTATCTCAAAGTTCTTTATCAGGCCTACTTGAATCTGTTTGCAAATCGTCTGAATTTGAAGTCAAGTTTGTTGACCGTTTCAGCCAGTTAGTTGCTTATGTCAATCATCTAAGTTCTAATGGATTTACTCAAAAATTCTTTAACTTATACTCTCCAGTTTCTGAAAAAGCTGATTCACTTGCACAGTTTCCAATTAAATTTGAGAATTATCAAAAGATAAATCCGTTATGGGATATATATGTCTATACTGGCTTGAACAAAGATGATTTTTCTGAAAGTCAAGAATTGATGTCATTTTTTGAATTGTTAAGCAACTTATTTGATACTTCAAACCTTTTAAAACAAGTTGAATTGAAGGGAACTAGTGGTAAAGTATCAGAATTAAACCATATTGAACAATGCTATGCTGCTGCCTCAGGCAGAAACATCAAAAATGAGCCTCGTTTAAATATCTATAAGCTACTTCACGGAATTCAAGAATTCATCATCTCAAAAATTTCTCCATTATCTGCCCAAGAAATTGTTGAAACTAAAGGTTTATTTGATGCCTTATACAGACTCTCAATAATCTGGCTATCATTAGCAGAAGCTAGTTATACAAAAAATGAATCAAAAGCTAGAGTCTATCAAAAGATTTTAAGAGAATGGGCAGCTGATTCAGAATCAATTTCTTCAGGTGATTTCAACAGTTTATTAGACTCATTTGAAGAGGACTTGAAATTAAAAAGAGGTATCTTGATGACTCCAATTTGGGAGAAGTTTAGAGGATCTTATCCACAAAACGGGGAAACCTGGTTGTTGAATTCTGAAATTATAACATTAATGAAAAAGTTCGACACTGTTGCATTACAGCAATTTTCAGATTCTGAAAGTCTAGTCTCTTCATTATCAGCTTCAGTCTTAGTTATTTATGAAGATATTGTTTCCAATAAAACTCTAGGCGTTGAAGATGCATTTGAGAAATTAGAAGACGGTATTACAGTCTTAGAAGAAATTTCTTCCAAATTTCTAATCAAACGTGTCCATACTTTCCAAGAAAGTTTCAAGCTATTATTCAACTTTGCTGTTTCTGATAATTCTAGAATAAACGATGATTTGTTGTCATTGGCTTATCATTCTGGTTTAGGTGTTTCTTCTTTAGCTGGGTTTAAAAACAAAGTTTATCCAAATGTTTTCGATATGCTTTGGGAAAAGTCACATGGTGTTTACAAGTCTCATACTGCATCATTATTTACTGACTTGTTTTTACAAACTACTTTTGTTTCAGTTAGTGGTTATAATAATTCAATTGCACAACAGTTAGATCAGACCTACACTGATTCTGTAATTCTATCCAAACAATTAATTAAAAACTCAGATTCAGTTATTTTAGACAGAGTTGGACAACATAAAAAGATCATTATATCCTGGTATGCTAAAATTGTTGCATTAGTTTACAATGGTGAACTTTTTGAAAATCTCGAATCATTAGTTGTTGTGTCTTCATCAGTTGAAGATGAATTTTTTCAAAGAATCAATCAATCTTTCTTGATTCCTGCTGCTATGCAAGCTGAAGACAGTCAAGAAATTGGTGACTTGGGTCAAGCTTGGGTCTTATTTGCTATTGGTTTAATTCAGTTATATGTTCCAGACTCTCCATATGATCCAGCTATTGAAGAACATGTTAATTATATTAATTTTGAAAAAAAGAAGACTTTATGTTCTTCAATCTCGAAATCATTTAAAGCTATCAGATCTATCAACTTTGGTGATGACACCATTTTCATTGAAAGATGTTTACCAACCATTAAAGAAACTGATGTTCCTGAAAAACCAAGAGTTTTCAGAACTGATGTTGCAGTTGATAACTTATTTGAAGAATGGCAATCATTTATGGTCTCAACTGTTGATATTGATGCTTTAAAGAACTTCTTACAAATTGCTGAAGATGAAGACTTAGAACGTTTGTCTTTACAGTTTGATCTATTCCAACAAAATGCTTCCAGCTTTATTGAAAGGCTTCAAATTCAATTCTCGCATTTTTCAGATGTTAATGACATTTTTAAAGGCTACATTTTTTCACTAAAACTTGGTTTTGATTTAATCTTAGAATCCAGAAGACAAATGGACTCAGCTTACAGAGTAAGTCCATTATGGTTCATTAGTCCAAAAGATCTAACAATAACTAGAAGCTTTGAACAAGGCTTTGAACAAGTCAAAGAATTTACTAAATCTGTTGATGTTGAATCTAGTATTGGGGAAAAGATTTTAAGATACTTAATGGATTATGTGTTGAGCTCATCATTGAAACTAGATAATGATGATGGAAAATTAGAACAAGTCTTTCAAGCTTTATATTACAGATGGTCTCTAAGAAGAACTCGTAAAGAACAAAAAGAAGCTGAAGAAGGTAGTCTTTTCAGATACAAAGGTGAAGTTGATGAAGATGAAGATTTCAAAAAGTTATTTCCAGATTATGATGATTTTATTCAAACTGGTGAAGGTGTTGTTTTAGAGAAAGCTACAAGTGAGTTAGAGGATGAAGTTGCTGAAGTTGCGCTTCGTTATGTTTCTCTTTTCTTAGAAAAAGAAACTATTACTTTATCTAAATTAGTTAAGGATGGTTCTGATATTGCAATTCAAATTATTCAATCAACCAATGAGTTCAAAAATTCCAAAACTGATGCTTCAACGTTTGCAGTCATTGTTAACAAATTGAATGAATCAATCAATGCTGTTACTACTCCCGTTCAAGGTTCTGAACTGGATTTCTATCATGATTACAGCACATCTGAATTAAATAGAGCTGTTACCATTATTCAAAAGTTATTGAAATCAGTTCGTGAATTATTAGAACAATGGCCAGAACATGACACTTTAAACATCTTAGAAAGAATCTCATTTGAATTTTTAACTTTCCCAGTTAAAACTCCAATGGCAAAATTAATTCAAAAAATTGAACAAATTTATACATACATTTCTGAATGGGAAAAATATGCTTCAATCAAAGTTTCACTAAAAGCTCATTTTGATGAATTGACCACTTTGATTGTTTCTTGGAGAAAGTTAGAATTAGCTTCATGGAAATCACTATTCAAGAATGAAGATACTATTGTTGCTAAAAGTATTGGTGTTTGGTGGTTCAATCTATTTGAAACTATAATATTACCATCTTATGCCAATGAAGAAATTGAAATATCAAAATTAATCACTTCATTGAACATTTTCATTAGCAAAAGTTCATTTGGTCAATACACTCCACGTTTGAATTTATTGAAAGCATTCACTGAACATGCTTCATTAATTTCCAAAGATAATTTACTGAAACAATCATTGAAGAATTTGGTCACTTATTATGAACAGTTTGAACCAGTCATTGATGAACATCTAACTAAAGAAAGAAAACGCTTACAGAAAGATGTTGACGAAGTTATCTTGCTAGCATCTTGGAAAGATGTCAACATTGATGCTTTAAAACAAAGTGCTCGTCGTTCTCATCATAATCTTTACAAAATTGTTCGTAAATACCGTGCGCTTTTATCAAAAGAAGTTACAAGTTTAATTGAAGATGGTATCTCAAGTGACCATAAAATTGTTTATTCTAAATTCAGAGTCAATGTTTCACCATTTGAGTCATTAGAACTTGATAAATTTGATCAAGATCTGAAATCATTACCAGCATGGAATGATAGACCGGCTCGTTTGAAACACAGCCAAGTTGTTGTTAATAATATGAAAACATATAGTCAACGTTTAGATGATAAAGAATACCCTAATTTATTGCAGTTCATTAAAGATACTGTTGAAGAAATGGATCGTTTGAAATCTGAAACTCCAAAAGATTATACAGAAGATAAGAAAAAGATAATCAATAGTTTAAAGTCCCAAAAGAGGAAATTATTAACTGATACTATTCGTGAATTCAGAAGAATTGGTTTGAAGACTAGATTGAGAGAGGATATTCATAAATTACAATCTTCCTCTACTTTAATTCTTGCTAACTCAGAATCTTTAAGAGATACAAAAGTTTCAGAGTCAGAAGTATATTTCTTCAGGATATTAGATTTACTTCCACGTTTAAGAGCTACATGTTCAGAAGTTGCTGAAGATGTCCCAGTTAATGATGTTGAAAAAGGTTTAGCTATAATTGAAAATTTGATCTATTACTTAATTAACAATAAAAAATCATTATTGAAAGTCTCCAAAGGTTTTGAAAAACTAGAAGCTATTCAGGAAAAGTTTGCTAAAATTACTCAAAACAATGATCAATTCTTATCAAAATTCAAATTTGAATCTTCACTCAAAACAGTTAATCAAATATTTAGATGGTTACCTCAAGTTTTAGATTTTGTCATTGAAACTTCTAATATTAGTGCCAACATTTTATCAGTTCAAGTTGATAATACATTATTCTACTCAATTAAATCAGAAATCAAATCATTTGAAAAAGAGTTATCAGTTTCATGGACTTATAATAACTCATCTGTTGAACTATTTAAGAAATTTGATATTTATTTAAATCATCATATTTCATTATTATCTAACTGGAAAGTTTCCAATCCAAAATTTGGTTTCTTATCAGACATTATCATAGATTGGATTAAAGAAGTTGGGACAATTTCCTCTGGGTTTGAATTCAATGAACAAATTGAAGATTTAGCTTCAATCAATAATAATTTACGTTCATTATCATCAAGAATTTTAGTTGTTTTCCAAAAAGTGACTGAATCTCAAACCAGTTCAATCACCAGTGAAGATGATCAATGGTTCACATCAGTCCAAAAAGAATTCTCAACAATTATAAAGTCTTTATACATTGATTCCATTGCCAATCAATTCAATCAAGCATTTGAATACATTGAATCTAATTCCTTCAATCAAGAAACTTCATCAAACATTCGAAAATTGGTATCATTATCTCAACCATTTTTGAAAGGTTATATGGAATTAATCTCTGTTGTTTTGAATAAGTATAAAGATAATTTTTATGATGTTAGTCGTTCCACTTATATTGTTTCAACTGCTTTGTATAACTTAGCTAAAGATGGGTTCTGTACTCCACAAGAATATGGAGATGAAAAGCAAGATAATAATTTACAAGATGGTACTGGTTTAGGTGATGGTGAAGGTGCTAAAAACAATTCAAATGATGTTGAAGATGATGAGGACTTAACTGAAAATGCACAAGAAGAAAACAAAGAAAAAGATGACAACAAAGATGAAGATGAAGATGATAATGATGATGCTGTAGATATCGAAGGTGATATGGCTGGTGATCTAGAAAATCTCTCAGATCAAGATAAATCAGATGACGAAAATGATAAAGATGATGAAGAGGAAGAATTAGATGAAGAAGTCGATGATTTAGATGATTTGGATCCAAATGCAGTTGATGATAAGATGTGGGATGAAGAAGCTAAAGATGATAAAAAAGAAAAAGATAGTGAAAACATGCCTGATAATTCTACATCTGATGATGTTCAAGCTCAAGAAGATGAAGAAGAACAAGGTGATTCTAAAGACCAAGGTAAGTCTAATGAAAATGAAGATGGTGAAGAAGACAATCAAGATGACGGCGAAGAAGAAGAAGAAGTTGGTGAACAAGAAGATGAAGTTAAGAATGATGAAGATCGTGAAGAATTAGAGCAAAACGTCCCAGAAACTGAAACATTAGATTTACCAGATGATATCAATTTAGATTCAGGCGATGAAGACGATGAAAAAGAAGGTGATGAAGATGAAAAAATGGATGATGGTTTAGATGATAATATGGATCTAGATAATGATGATGAAGATATGAAAGATGAAAACGAAGATGACATTCAAGACGATGAAGAAGTTCAAGAAAACGAAGATGGTGAACCTGAAAAAGTTGATAAAGAAGTTGCAGAAAAACCAGATCAAGATATAGACGATAGTGAAGGTGAAGAAAAAGATGAAGAGCAAGATCCAATAGAAAAAGGTGAGGAAGAGGAGAATTCCGATGCAGAATTAGATGGAGATGATGATAACGAAGGTAAAAAACTAGATGATGAAGAAGAAGTTGATGGTGATCAGTTAGAAGGTATCGATAATGCAGAGACTGGTGATAATAACAAAGAAGATATTGATATGGAAACAGCAGTTGAACAACAAGCTGGTGAAAGAGGAGAAGGTGCAGAAACCAAAGAGAATGAAGAGAATGAAGATGTTGGGGCTTCAGGATCTGCACAGTTCCAAGATAAACCAGAAGATACCCAACAGGAAGAATCTAATGATAGTGCTCGTGATGATGCTAAAGAATCATTAAAACAATTAGGTGATTCACTGAAGGAATTCCATCGTCGTCATCAAGAAATTAAAGAAGCTTCAGAAAAAGATGACACTGTTGAGGAATCAGCCAATGAACGTCCTGATGAGTTTGAACATTTAGATGGTGATAACACTGAGAATGATACTCAAGCTTTAGGTGCCGCCAATAAAGATCAAGTCTCTAAAATTGATGAAGATATGGCAATTGATGATGATTTAGAAGAAGAAAACAAAGAAACTGAAAGTAATGAAGAAGAAGAAGAAGGTTCTAAAGAAGGTGAAGTAGTCCATGAAGATTTAGAAGAAGTTGAAAATCAAAATGAAGATGAAAATCCTGAAGAATTCAATGGTCAAACTAAAGGTGGTTTCATTGGTGAAAGAAAAGAAGAATTTAACGAAAAAGATGAACTCTTAAAAGGAGAAATCGAACAATCTGATGAAGAAGATGAAACAATTGTTGATTTGGACGAATTGAATAAATTTGAAGAAGATGTTGACTTTAGAGATATCAATGAAGCTCGTGAATTATGGAGAAAAAGTGAATTAGAAACTCAAGATTTAGCAGCTAATTTGACAGAACAATTAAGATTAATTTTAGAACCTACATTAGCAACGAAATTAAAAGGTGATTACAAAACAGGTAAAAGATTGAATATGAAGAGAATTATTCCATACATTGCAAGTGATTTTAGAAAAGATAAGATTTGGTTAAGACGTACTAAACCAAGTAAACGTCAATATCAAATCATGATTGCTGTTGATGATTCTAAATCAATGTCAGAAAGTAAATCAGTTGATTTAGCATTCCAAAGTATCTGTTTAGTTTCCAAAGCTCTAACTCAATTAGAATCAGGAGGATTATCTATTGTTAAATTTGGTGAAGATGTTAAAGTTGTTCATCCGTTTGAAAAACAGTTTTCACCAGAAACTGGATCCAAAATCTTCCAGAAGTTTGATTTCCAACAAACAAGAACCAATACCAAGAAATTAGTTCATGATTCCATTGAAATTTTCAACAATGCGAGATCTTTAGGTGATAGTGATTTATGGCAATTGCAAATCATTATATCAGATGGTGTCTGTGAAGATCATGAGACGTTACAAAGATTGGTTCGTCGTGCAAGAGAAGAAAAAATCATGCTTGTCTTTGTCGTGATTGATGGTATCAACGCTAATGAATCTATCTTGGATATGCAACAAGTTAGATACGAAACAGATAAATCAGGTAACATGGTTTTAAAAGTTGATAAATATTTAGATTCTTTCCCATTTGAGTTCTATGTTGTTGTTCATGATATCTCTGAACTACCAAAGATGCTTTCCTTGATCTTAAGACAGTACTTTACAGAGCTGGCTTCCAACTGAGATGTATATTAGATATAAAAGAGTAAATATAAATTAGTGTAAAAAAGACTCTAAAAATATCCCGATTAGGAAATGACACAAAATAATTTCTTTTTGGAAAAAGTTCGTTTGAAAGGAAATAAAATTCTTTTTATAAATATTTTTTTTTGATTTTAAATCTTTCTTCTCTTTGACTTTTTCTGACAAATTAATTCTCTTCAAAATGTTCAGATCGAACAACAAAAGTTTCAGCAGTTTGATTTCGTTATTTTCAAAGTCCCTAGGGAGACACTCGTCTCAAGCTGCAAATTCCAGCATAAGTGAAGCCAATATGGGTGTTTTGAATAATATAACCATCCCAAAAACAACAAATGACCAATTCGCTCCAACTCCAGATCATTTCAAATTTGTTGCCAAATTCGCCAGTTATGCTCATCATGGATCGACTAGAAAACCTATCGTGAACTCAATGATGGATTTGACGGAAACTGCATCCAGTTTAGCCTTATTACCTAGAAGAAAATTATATGGCAACCCTTATGAAACTTTGAGTATTAAAAGTGGAGATGATGCTATGATTGTTAGTCCTAATCTGATAGGTGTTGCTGATGGTGTTTCAGGATGGGAGAAGAACCACGCTAATTCAGGATTATTTGCCAGATCGTTCTTAGAGAACATTAGTAGAAATTTCACAGAATTATCATATAAAAACGCCAAAAATTTAGGTAAGATTACTGAATCTGAATTGAACTCAAAATTAGATGATTCATTCAGTGAAAGTTTAAAGATCATGCATGACCAAAATTTCAAAGGTTCATCAACTTTAGTTGCTGGTATGATTATTGATAAAGATTTGAAAGTTGTTAATATTGGAGATTCAAGAATTTTTGTCATAAGAGATGGTGAAGTCATTTTATCAAATAAGGAACAGTATCTTTCTAAATTATGTCCTCAACAAGTTGGTACACAAGATGATTGTAAAAAACCCTCTGATGTTGTTCAATTTTTAGATGTTGAACTACAATCTGATGATTTAATTCTGATCTGTTCAGATGGTGTCACTGATAACTTATATCAAGATGAGATTTTAGAGATTATCAATTCCAAAATGAATTCAGACAAATCTAATTTACAACAAGTTTGCAATTCCTTATTAATAACTGTTAAACAGACTGCATTTGATAATTATTGTGTTACTCCATACGTTGAGAAAGTGAATGAGATGAGTTCAGATTTCATCACTGGTGGTAAACTAGATGACACATCCATCTGTATTGCCAAAGTCATTCTTAATGAATAATAAAATCACAATAATAAACTGAACAATTTAATCAAGAACCACACTAATCTTTCAAAAAAAAACTTCACATTTTATCACTTTAAAAAGCTTTTTTTTCACCACACTTTTCACATTTATAGCATTTTGGAACACAGGTTTATTGGGATATCGGATACTTTATAGAATATATAATAATTAATACTTCACACATTTTTTAATACATTTTACACTCAAATATTTTGTAGTGATTAACAGTTTTCGCGATTTTTCCTTTTGACACTCTTGATGGAATTAGTACTCAAGACGAGGTTTTACTGATAATTTCTAGTTCAAAATCAGTAGAAATGTCTGGTCTCGAGCGTAAGTCTAATGAGATGTTTGTTATAATTTATCGTGGATACTGACATTTACTTACAGAGTCTTTATTCCAATTAAAAGTGAGTCATTTAGCTATAATCCCTTCCCCGTTATCTTTACTACTAACACGATACAAACAGTTCACAGCAAAACAGTTGAACAGACAAGCAGCCAAGGCAGGTAAAGATGAAACACTAGAGAAGAACAAAGTGAAGAAAGTGAGTCATCATTGTCGTTCCCACAACTCAGATCATTACTAACTGTCATTTAACAGGCCATGATTCAAGGTAATGAGGACATTGCTAGGTTATACGCACAAAACGCCATTCGTAAAGGCAATGAAAGATTGAACCTGTTAAGACTGTCATCTAGAATAGATGCAGTTGCATCAAGGGTACAAACTGCAGTCACAATGAGACAAGTCACTGGTAATATGACGAACGTTATCAAAGGTATGGATAGAGCATTACAAACCATGAATTTAGAACATATTTCATTAGTGATGGAGAAATTCGAGCAGCAATTCGAAGATCTTGATGCTTCGACTGAATATTATGAAGGTGCCACCAACAATGCCACTGCTTTAAGTACTCCACAAGAAGAAGTTGATCTTTTAATGAGTAAAGTAGCTGACGAAGCTGGACTCGAGATTAAACACAACTTACCTGAAAACGCAGCACAGGAGCCAATAAAACAGCAGAAACTGGTCTCTGAAGAGAAGGAAGACAAACTAACAGAGAGACTAAGAGCATTGAGATCATGAGCCTTGAATACACAGAATTTATAATTTATATAAGAATTACGTAAAAGACCCCGAAATCTCTTCACTCTTTTTTCTTTGATTTATGTCCCACTTATATAGGTGAGCACTTTTACCTAGAGAGAGAGAGTTCGAAATGGCTACAAAGACCATGATCCCTGACGGGGAATACGACATTGAAGTCTCAGAGTCACTTCTGGCGTCCTTCACTAGTGAATCATCGAAACAGGCAAGAGCAAAGAACGACGAGATCTTGAGTTTCAAGTGTATGTGTGAGATAGAGTGCAAAATTAGGAATAAAATGAACTGACCATTTATTTAGTCAATGAAATCCCTGATAGTCTAGATCAAACAAAGACTGCTGAACTCAATAGAGAGAATCTCCATTCTGAGATGTTCAAATTGAAAAGTGTATCTTCAAAAGTGAGTTGTGATACAATCTATTCACATTTACACCATGTACTAACGAATGTTCAATAGGAACACAGTGAGGGTATCTTCTTTGAAGGTCAAGTCAAGAGATCCAGTCCATTGGAATGCATCCTAGTCTTCAATGAAAAGACCAAATCATTCGAATTAGAAAAATTAAACAATCAACTCGAAACTGTTTCATATAAAGAGAACATCAATTTACCTAAAATAAAACCAACTCCAAATGATCCAATAACTACAAATAATGAAAGACCAGTACATCAAAAGAAAAAGAGAATAAAAGAACCTTCTATATTCGCACCTAAAGTTAGACCTAAAACTCCGTTAAGTGGAACCATACCAAAATTGAAAAGATCTTTATCTGGTGATAATACAGACGATGAAATCCCATTGAATAAATTGACTAAAAGATCACCATTGCACCACACATCCTCTTCGTCAGTAGTGAATGATGTTGATTCAGGGTCACCAAAGAGTAAGAAAAAAAGAATAATGACTCCAAAATTAACTAACTCTGAAAATTTTGATGTTGTTTCAAGTTCAGTACCATCTCCTTTGATAGAATCTAAAGACGTTAATAAATCGATAGAGTCAAAGATATCAACACCAACGATAAATGAACAACAAGTGGTTGAAGATAACAATGATGAAGAAATTGAAGAAGATGAATTTGGTGCATTGGCTGATGAACTAGAAGAAGAATTACTGAGTGATGATTTTTTCACTATAGATGAAAGAACTTCTTCCAAATCAGGTCCTTCTAATGATAGCCATACAAATAACAATCACACCAGTCATAAAAATGGTATTAAACCTAATGGAAATGGACCAATGAGCTTCAGAAGTCTGGCAGGTGTTAATGATGATGATGAAGAAGAAGTTAGTAGTAGTGAGGAAGAATAACAGAAAATAATAATAATTGCTAATTAATAATATACAATATAAAGAAGAATATTACAACAGGTAAAATAATTATAAGTTTTTGAGTATTTACACAGTTCAATCTAATGAGGCATACCCATACCTCTACCTGGTGGTGGAGCCATACCTGCATTTGCAGAGCCACTTTCTTTATTCTTAATAGTTTCATCAACACTTAACACTAAAATAGCTGCTTCTGTAGCACTTGATAAAGCATTACTTTTAACTAAAGCAGGTTCCCAAACGAATTCATCGAAATTATTACCAATATTTTCTTTATTAAAATCAATACCAAACCATTTTTCACCATTTGAATGTGCCATTCTTAATTTATTTAATAAATCAGTACCATCAAACCCAGCATTATCACATAACTGTCTTGGAATAACTTCTAAAGCCTTAGCGAAACCACTTATGATTAATTGTTCTTTACCTGCAATTGTTTTAGAATAATCTCTTAAATATTTAGAAATTTCCATCTCAACTGCACCACCACCTGCAACTACTTCATTATTTTGAACGGTTCTTTTAACAATCATTATAGCGTCATGTAAAGATCTTTCAACTTCAGCAATCACTTGCTCAGCACCACCTCTTAATATTAATGTACAAGTTTTAGCCTTTGGACAACCTTTAAAAATATTATATCTTTCAGAACCAATTTGAATTTCTTCAAAATTATCGCAAGTACCTAAATGTTCAGGTTTAATATCAGTTGGAGTTGACTGTATAGAACCACCAACAGCTTGAATAACTCTTTCCATATCTTCAGTTGGAACTCTACCTGCACAAAAGATATTTCTATCAGCGAAAAATTGAGTTGCTAAATCACCAATTGGTAATTTTGATAAAACAACATTTGCACCAGTTTCTTCAATTAATTTTAATTTATTTAAAATTATATTCCATTCAGCATCAACGATATCTTGATAATCTTCAACTTTTTCAACTCTAACTTCTGCATTATCTTTTTCTGCTTTTAATTCAAGTTCAAGGTTCAAACTTAAAATCTTTGGATTTGAGAATTTCTTAGGTTGTTGTTCAAACCCAGCATATGAGAAAGTTTTTTTAAATGCAACACCATTAACGAATAATGAGTCTTCAATACCACCACCTGGAACTTTTTTAATACCAATCAATCTGTTATTTAAATCCTTTTGATCTAATGTTAAAACGGCATCAACAACCATCTTAACAAAGAAATCTGAATTATTATTGATCAACTTAGATGACATTGCAGTTCTTGCACATCTTTCCAACAAATTTCTATATTCTAATTCGTTTGAACTTGATTTATCAATTCTAACAGATAATTCATTGATTTTTTTCAATGCTAAACTAGCTGCTTTTCTATAACCTTTAGTGATAATATGAGATGAGATTCCTTCTTCAATGAAAGTTTTGGATTCTCTTAATAATTCTCCTGCTAATAATGTAACTGATGTTGTTCCATCACCAACTTCAGCATCTTGAGATCTTGAAATATCAACCAAGATTTGAGCAGCTGGATGCACAACATCTAGTAATCTAAGAATAGTTGCACCGTCATTGGAGATAGTGGTCTTACCACTAGAATTGACGATTAAAATATCTGAACCTAATGGACCCAAAGTTGGTTTTAAAGTATCTTGGATGGCAATACAAGCATTGATATTTGAAATGATTTGTCCTTTACCTTGAGAAGTGTCAGTTCCTTCTTTCAAGACAACAACAGTTGGTGTTTGACCTCCGAAATTCATCTTAACTCTTTAATCAATTATATAAAGATCAGTTTCACAATGTTTTCGTAATCTCTTCTTGTTTAAACACGAAAACTCGAAAAAAAAAATGGGAAAATTTACTGTCCAGTTCCGAGAAGCTTCAATGAGAACAGTTCCGGTCCATACTTAAGGAAGAAGTGATGGATCACTCTACAAACACACTTTCTCAATGCTACTGTAATATTTACAAGTCCCTAGATAGCCCAAACTCCAATGTTCCCATCTTCTCTACCTTCAACCAGATAGCCTTCTTTATATCTCACATATTTAACAATTGAATCTCCATCACCACAAGAAGTATGTTTCTCATCAATTCTATCGTATATCTTGACATTATTTTCGTTATTGGAACTTACTATTCTTCTATGGTCAAATTGTAATGAGCTTATTGGAGATTCATAAGCAAATGCATCATGAATTCCTCCTGTTCTTAAATCCCAGATTCTTATCGATCTATCTAAACTACCAGTTGCTAAATGTCTTTCGTCAAATTGTAAAGATGTGACAGGTCCAGTATGACCAACTAACGTTCTCACAACTTCTCCAGATCTCAAATCCCATAATCTAACGATTCCATCAGATGTACCTGTTGCTAAAGCTGCATCATAAGCTTGTAAAGCACCAATAAATGGCTTTGTTTTATCTATATTAGTATGAATTGACTGATCCAACATCGTGGATTGACTGTTAACTTGACATGATGCCCATAGTATATCGATAGTTTGTAAACAATGTCCTGTTTGTAAATCCCATTGTCTAATTGTACGATCTTGAGAACCTGAAATCAGATTATAATTATGGAAGCTTAATGCTGTGATTTCATCAACATGACTTTCAAATGAGTAAACTAATGCCTTACGATCTTCATTATTATTTGAATGATGATTATACTCTAATTTTGATAAATCCCAAAGTTTTAAAGTGGCATCTAATGAACCTGTGACCACTATTGAATCATCCATTTGCATTGAAGTAACAGGAGCATTATGTCCACTTAACGAACCATTGAATCTACCTCTACTTAAATCCCAAACTTTAACGGTGTTATCTAATGAAGCTGTGACTAAAGTACCAAAAGGGAAATCGAAATCAAAAGTTGTGATTGATTCATTATGAGCATTTATTTTTCTTATTTGGGAACCAGATTCATAATATTGTTGTAAAGTTGGAGTTGATTTTCTTGAAGTTCTTGATTTTTTTCTGAATCTTGGTGAATTTGTCTTATTTGTATTTGGTGGATCCTGTTGTAATTTTCCATAAATACTTTGTGATAATAAAGGAGATTCATTATCGTCAGAGTTTAAATCATCTTGGGAATTTGTATCATTTTCATGAAGTGTTTCTTTTAAAGAATCCACATCTTCATTGTTATCCATTTTATAGTCAATAATCATTTGAATTCTATCATTTATTTCATTTAAATGATGATCTAAATATAATTCATTCTGTTCAAATTTAGCAATTCTTTTAAAGACTAATTTTCTTAAATCTTGTAATTTACTGATTTTGTTATCAATTTCAATAATTTCACTTGCTGATAGGTTTTTTCTAATCTCTAAAGAATTTAAATCATTTATAATTTTTTCTTTATACGAGTTCAAATTCTTTGTTGAATAAGACTCATTAATTTTATCTAATGTTACACCATTTGGTAACTTGAATTGGAATGCATCATCATCTTCGTCATCATTTTCTTGATTTGCAGTTTCTGTTAGTTTATTTATATTTGAATCGTTATTGTTCTTCAGATTCTTATTCAATTCAATTTCTTCGTCTATTGCAGGTAAAGAAGCTTCAAACCCTTGAAATAAAGTATAATTTGATTTAATTTCACTATTTTCAGTAGGTATGTCATTCAATAATTCATCAGGTATATGGGTCAATAATTTATATGCAGTTTTAGAATTCTTCATCATTTTTTTATAATAATCAGTAGATGAAGTCGTATATGAATTCTGTCTAAATAAATCAACAGGAGTGTTATGCCTTTTTGTTAGATTTAATGAAGATTTAGCATTGATTGAATCGTGAATTGCTTTTTTGTATGAATGATTTGATAGTAACGCTTCGTTTGAGTTTTCATTCATTAGAGCAGATGCCGTTGCAGATACTGCTTGTGAGAACCTTGAAGTTGTCGATAGCAGATCGGTTCCATTAGAAGACGACATTTATAGTATGCAAGTCCACAAAGTGAAATGTGGGTTATAATGAAAAAAAAAAGAAAAGCACACAGAGCACTATTAAAAAAAAAAAGAAAACTTGAATTGATTCGTGTTCACAGTTGAATTATGAGCAATTGAACGATTATGGCAACAAACTACTCAAAAGTTGATGATTTCAATTGAAATTTCTAAACAGATTTTTGGTTTAGTTTTGCCATTTCAAAAAAAATTCAAAGAGATTTCGGGATTTACGTAATGTCGGAGTTACGGCTTTAAAGGAATAGATAAAGACAGTAAGCTTCTCTTCTGATACAATTAGATCCAGATGAGTTGTCATCACATTAATAGTCTATTATATAAAGGGTTGATATTTATCATATTCACTATTCTCAATTTTTTTTACATTTCTTTATTCTTCAGCAGTGATAACCAACGACTTTTGTTTCTCTTTCAATTTTGATAAACGAGCTTCGAATTCATCTTTAGATTCGCCTGTTTTCCATCTCAAACCATAGGCATAATGATCTTCTGGAACAAAAGTATGACCTTTTTCACCATAGACTTGCTCCCTATAAGTACCATTTTCAACAGCGTATTCAGTTTGAGCTAAACCTCTTTTCTGTAATTCTGGAATTAGTAAATCAACAATACTTTCAAAGTTTTCTGGAACAACAATGTTAGTGAAATTGAAACCATCAATACCTGATCTTGCAACGTAATCTTCTAATTCATCTGCAACTTCTTCTGGTGTACCAATAAACTGATCATGGAAATGATCAATGACAAACTGTCTTGTGATTCTATCATTTGGATAAGCTTTTGCAAAATTAGCAGCATAATTTCTGATATCTTCATGTTCACTTTGAGTTAAATCTTCGTCATAAGTTGCTTTATCTAAATCACAGGCACCACCACCAATTTGAACTTGAATACCTTCATCATCGGTGTAATTTAAAATTTCTTGCCATTTTTCTTGAGCTTCTTTTGTGGTTCTACCTAAGACCACTCTACAAATAGTAACAAATTTGATTGAATCAGGTTTTCTACCAAATTTCTCAACAGCAACTTTTCTAATCTTTGCAATTTTCTCTTTTAATTCTTCTGGACCCCTACCACCAATAAAGATAACCTCAGCATGTTTAGCACCCAACTCAATACCTTTTGGTGAAGTACCAGCTTGGATAATCAATGGAATTCTTTGAGGTGATGGTTCAGTAATTTGAGGACCTGGAATCTTAAAATATTTACCATCAAAGTTGATTTCTCTAATAGCATCTGGATTTGAAAAGATTCCATGTTCTCTATCAAAGACAACTCCATCATCTCTCCAAGATGATAGTAATAATTCATAAAAGACTTGTAAATATTCATCAGTCTTTTCGTATCTTGTTTTCTTTTCAGGTAATTGACCATCAACAGTTAATTGTTTGCCTGCACTGGGTAAGAAAGAAGTAACAACGTTCCATCCAACTCTACCACCACTTAAATGATCTAGAGTTGCCATTCTTCTGGCAAAATGATAAGGATGTTCACTTAAAGTAGAACAAGTAAAACCAACTGAAACGTTCTTAGTACTGATTGCAATGGCACTTAAATAAGCTGTTGGGTCATTCTTTGGGAAATTGTTTCCTGATTTAGCAGCTTCTGCAAAATTATAAGGACCGTTGTAACCAGTTGATTTATAACCACCATAGTATGATAAGGAATCACCAATAAATAAACCATGAACTTTACCACGTTCTGCAATTTGAGCAATTTTAACCCAGTGTTCAGGTTTAGTATAGTTTCTTGACTCATCACGAGGATTTCTCCACTGACCTGGAGAGTGTAAAACTGGAGTGAATGCTTGAAAGAAATTGATGATTAAAGGTTTTGGATCTTTGACTTTTTGATAGCTTCTTTTTTGCTTTTTGTAAGTTCTTGTGGTGGTCATTGTGATTTAATGATGTTGGGTATGTAATGATATTTGGAAAAGTTTCTGAAATTGTTCTCGAGACAAGTATGATGTTTTATACCTTTCAATGAGTACTGTGGCTGAATAGATGAAAAGTTGATGGATGATGAATTATTATAAATCATACGAGTCTACTCTATTTGAAAGCCACAAGTATCATTATAAGAGTGTACTGACAGTTAGAGAAGGACTTTGAACATATCATATGATACGATCCTAAGATTATATAGTAAATAAAACTCCATCAAGAAGGGAAACATTTTTGTGTCAAACTCGCCAATTTGACCTAAAACGGACACACCTAAAACGGATCTGGGATTATGTAAGGGATTACTAATAAATAGTATCTACTATATTACACACAATATCTATATCTCTGTTGTACTACTCGGTAATATAGTCTTAAAGGGACAACTCAACCTCGACAGCTCACTTCATCAGCTTCTTGAGACCCAATAATAATCAGTCTGATCCAATAAGAAATGACTTCCGGCCTGATGAGACCTCGGAAATATAACAAATTTTTCCATCAAACTTGATTCACATACAATTCAAGTTGAAACAGTGAGTGAGAGAATATATACTAAGAATGGTTGATCTAGATCAATTCGCCAAACCAGGTCAGAGATACTACACAGCGATTGGGCTTGAAGGGTCTGCTAATAAATTAGGAGTTGGTATAATACGACATCCATTAGGTCAATTAACTCAAGATAATAGAGCCATCGTTTTATCAAATATTAGAGACACTTACATCACACCACCAGGAGAAGGTTTTTTACCTAGAGACACTGCACGCCATCACAGAAACTGGGTTGTCAGACTGACTAAGCAAGCGTTAGTTGAATCAGGACTCACGAAAGATGATTTAGATTGTATTTGTTTTACTAAAGGTCCAGGTATGGGAGCTCCATTACAAAGTGTTGTCATTGCAGCAAGAACATTAAGTTTACTATGGGACTTGCCATTAATTGGTGTAAATCATTGTATTGGTCATATTGAAATGGGTAGAGAAATCACAGGTGCTGGAAATCCAGTTGTTTTATATGTAAGTGGTGGTAACACACAAGTTATTGCATACAGCAATCAAAGATATAGAATCTTTGGAGAAACTTTAGATATTGCAATTGGTAATTGTTTGGATAGATTTGCAAGAACTTTAAAGATTCCAAATGATCCAAGTCCTGGTTATAATATTGAGCAGCTGGCTAAAAAAGGTTCAAAATTTGTTGAATTACCATATACTGTTAAAGGTATGGATTTAAGTATGAGTGGGATCTTAGCATACATTGACACATTAGCGAATGATTTATTCAAGAAAAATTATTCTAATAAAGTTGTTTTCGATAAAAAGACTAAAAAAGCTAATTTCACGATTGAAGATTTATGTTTTTCATTACAAGAATGTTTATTTGCAATGTTAGTTGAGATTACAGAACGTGCAATGGCTCATGTCAATACACAACAAGTTCTGATTGTTGGTGGTGTCGGTTGTAATGAGAAGTTACAAGAGATGATGCAAAAAATGGTAGTTGATAGAAGAGGTTCTATTTTCGCAACTGATGAGAGATTTTGTATTGATAATGGTATAATGATTGCTCATGCTGGTTTATTAGAGTATAGAATGGGTAAAAAATTTAGATTGGAAGATACAGTTTGCACGCAAAAGTTTCGTACCGATGAAGTGCACGTTGTTTGGAGAGATTAGTTGTATTTCCACCTTTATAAATTCATATAGTTTTATTTATTATGATGTAAATGTTTTTTTTTTCAATAGATAAAATTGTCTTAAAAAAATCACAACTTTGAATTCTCTTATCAATTTTACAGATTGGAAATCTAGTTTTCTACATATATACCCCCATGGTTTCCTCAAGAAAGAGTAGAATCCTAGCACTAAGCGCTGTTCTATTAACAGTTGTATTCATATTCGTTTCTACCCATAATTCACACCCTCATGTCTCAAACTCATCAACAGTAAAAGAAAAACCACACATTGAAACAACTAATGGAAAAGGAGGTGGTATTGATGAGAAATTCATCAAGGATCATGAAGAAAAGCTGAAATCTGATATTGCTAAGGCCAAAGCTGAAGTTGTTGAACAAATTGCTAAACCAATTGATACCATAAAAGAAAAAACAGTTAATCAAGTTGGAAATCTTGAGGGAGATTTAAATATCAATGAAAAGACAAAATCAGTTAATGCTTTTGATCCAGCTATGGAATTCTCAAATATACTATCATTATCACCAGTTGTTATATTTTCAAAGACTTATTGTGGATTCAGTAAAGCTTTAAAGAATTTATTAAAATCAGAATATGAAATAACACCAATTCCCACAATTGTTGAATTGGATAAACATGAATTCGGTAAAGAATTACAAGATTATATTACATTACAATCTGGAAGAAAGACTGTTCCAAATTTATTCGTCAATGGTGTTTCAAGAGGTGGATCTGATGAGATGAAGAAATTACACATTGAAGGTAATTTACTATCGAGTTTGACAAGTTGGGGTGACAAGAATATCAAAGTTTCGAAAGTCAATGCTCCCTCGAATAGTTAATATGGATTGATCAATTGTAATATATACTGGCGTCTTGAAGTCTTGCAGACTTACTATTTGGAGAACGACAAATGTCTCGAGGTTTCGCGAACGAGACAAGTGTAAACAACGTTGAGAATCTGAAATAAATTCAAAAAAATCAAAACAAACCTCTTACCAAAACATCAATCCAGTTCAAAAAACGTACATGTGAAACGTATGTCCCACTAAACTTCAATCAGAAAGTACCTTAGTCTCGATGATTATACTAACAAAACTTTGGATCTATTGAACGACTTTTAAGCTAAAGTTCCAGCAGTTAGGTTGTTGTTAGATCTGGTTTTAAGGAACGAAGAAATATCCAATATCTGCTGCTGATTTGATGGTACTGTTTAAGTTCACAGATCAAGTTTTTTGAGACTAAGGACTCCTCCAATATGAATCCAATCAGACGAAGTTTTCTCAAATTTTTCAAGTTTGGAGCCTAATTGACCATTGTTGAAACAAGAAAAGAACTAAAAAGTTCACCAACGAATTAACAACATCATCTCACAGCGTGTTGTGTACGTATGTTGGTTCATGTGGATGTTGATCAAAAAAAACCAATCACAATACTTTACCAAATGGAGTTTCGAATAAAAGAAAAAGAAAATCCTCATCGGCTGTCCCTAAACATTCTTGTGATTCTAAACTAACGATTGTCTATAATTTTACTGAATCTTGGGTTGAGCTGCATATTATAAACAGTCATAATTACAATAGAAACTTTTTTAACAGACACAAAATGCAAGCTTTGATGTCAAATTATTTGATACAGGAAATATTCAATGGCTATCAAATTATGGCTATAAAGAAGGCTCTTTATACATCGTTCAATAAAGACAATATCAGAAATGATGTGCTTGACTATCATTTAGGTTTGAAATATGCCGATTCAAAAACTATAAACAATAAGACAAGAGCTGCATCAGAAGGTTTAACAAAACTGGTTTATTTAAGAAAAGGTATCAGCTACAAAAAAGATCTGGAGAATACAATCAAGTATTTAGAATCGAATCAAGATGTGTTCATTTTTTGAAAGCTGAAGCTTTTTCATGGCTCCGAAAGTCTCATCATAGCTAATAAGACTAATTTGAAAAAATCACTACAGAAGAAACTAATAATTGTTGACGCTACTCACAGTGTTACTAAATATAAAGATTTCAAGTTATCAAGCCTGGTTTATCGTTTAGATGAGGGGCACGCAGAGGTTTGAGCTCACTTGATTATTCCAACAACTGAAGTTAATCAAGATGTCAACACATTTTTATCCACAATCAATGAATTCTCTAAAGAATTGTTTGGACAAAAATTCGAACCGCTTTACTTATTAGTTGACAATTCAGCTTGTGAACAAAAAGGGATTAGAAGTTATTTTGGTGATAAAGTGTCCATTTATCACTGTATTTTTCACACCAAGCAAAATTTCAATTCCCTCCTTAGTTACGTCCATGGAAAGGTGTTCAAGCCAATGATGCAGGCAATGTACGCCAGTGAAGTTGAAACTTGTAAAGAGTTGATAAAGAATGCTATATCACCAGCTGAATCAAATAACATACTTCACATTGTGAAGTATTTAAAGAGATATGAAAAGATACAACATCTTTGGTGTATGTCTTATCGCTATAACGACACGCTCCTTCTTCAAATAAGAAGTACACAGTTGGTGGAAAATATTCATTCTCAACTTAAATCAAACTTTGCAAATGGTGGTGTTGATATAGGTAAAAGTAATGATTTATGTGGAATGGTTATGAAATTAAAAGAGTTTTACGAAACGAAGATAAATAAGAGAGAAACAGAAATTGAAAAACTTGAAAGAAAACAAAGTTACATAGTCTCTAAAATACCTGAAATTTCAGCTTTTCACAATTCAATACAAAAACTAATTTCAAACGAATATGAATCTGCTGTTGAAATATATAACAAATATTTCGCTAAACCTAACAAAACTGTGGTTAGTTCTGAAGATGATGGAATCACGGATTTTTTGATAAAGAAGAGATAGAATTTAATCTTGATGAAGATGACAAAGAAGTAAAAAACATAGAAGCTGTTGCATCAACATCTGGGAAGATGTGTTTAACCCAGAAAAATTCTTATCGGTTTTATGATAGGTTCCACCTACCATGTAAGCACATTTTATTAACCAATATTTTATTTCAACAAAACCAAGTTCCTACAAATGAATCAATTCAGTTTATTGATTGGGGCTATTTTACAGAAATTTTCAAAAATAACGGACTAGAATTATATGAAAATTTCTGCCTTGTTCAAGTCAGAGAATAAGAAGATAGGAGGCAGATTTGAAGAAGAGATTGATCCAGAATTCATGAAGGAACATCAAAAACTATATTCTTTATTAGATAGTATAAGACACCAAAGTTTCATAATTAGAGGATCTGGTCGTAAAGATAAACTACAGGCTTTGTCATCTGATATTGAGAAGATAAAAAAAATCTTCAACAAAAGAGAAGATGAAGTTGTGAATGGAGTTTGGAATTAAGTAGCTAGCTATAATCAATATTAATAGGATAATTTATATAAATTCGTAGTGTTTGTCCCAAGTTAGAATATCCATTTCGCATCACTTGCATTAGGTTTTTTGTATCACAAAAATACATTCAAATTCAGAGGCTTGTAGTAAATAAATACATCTGATATTCAAGCTAATCATTGATTGAATATGGGGGAACTTGAAGAGATTCACGAAGCTATCAAGAGACTTCCAAATGATTCACTCTTAATCACTAATGATTTTGAAGGTATTCCAGATTGTCTAGAGAAAGCGTTGAAGAATCCAAGAGAGTATTGCACTGAAGTTTCAACGCATTTGGGAAGGCACGAAGATTTGGTATCAATTACAAAGTACAATCTAGCAGTCAACAGAAGATACTTAATAGCTCCAGCCCTACTTGATGATTTTGAGGAAGAGGAAGAAAAATATAATCAAGCTATTTAGTAAGTCTGTAAAAAGGGAAAAAGGGATGAAAAATAGATTTATAGTACAAGATAGTAAAGAGTAAAAACACATATAGTAACAAATAAACAAAAATAAAACGGACACTCAGACACTCAGACACTCAGACACTTCACACGACACACACGACACACGACACACACACCTCGAAGCACTTATAATGTATAGACACACTTCTCACTTCAACAAAAGATTCGGGAAAATTAAATAAGCAGTTCCGATTTTGAAATTTTTCCTGTACTCCTGCTTCTCTCCGTAGGGCTCCCCTCAACTCACGTGTCTTCTATTAGGGCTTATTCTCAATCCAAACACCAAATATTCAACTTCCACTTTTCTGCGTCCCGAACCGAAAAATCAACTCTCCACGCAAAAAAGAGAAATCTTACGTAATCAAAAATTCTCTAGTAAAGCTCGTCCGTTTCCGGTATTTTTCGCGGCCAAAATCACAAATCTTTTTTTTTTTCAATACAAACAAAATTTTCCAAACAATTTTATACCTTTAATATTAGGTTAAGGAACAAAATACATCAAGATGGCTTCTGAATTAACTGTTCAATCTGAACGTGCTTTCCAAAAAGTATGTCATATCCAATCGTTCCATATATGAATAGTCATGTGTGTGTGTCTATGTGTTTCATACCATCTGTTGTAATTACTAGTTTTCCATTTTGTCGATAGCTCAATACGTCCAATATTCATTAAATTATGACACTATATATTTAAATCATTAGAAAAATGTGAAATGAACTATCTTATTCAAAAATTTTGAAAAGAAGGAACCAGTATCAATATCATGCCCAATTTTACAAATAGTAATGATCCAAAAGTCTTTATAAAATACGATGATTCAATTCAATAATCATAAACAAATTCAATGATAAATTAATTAAATGAAACAGGACAAGTGAAAAAGAAAACACGACATAACCCACACTACACACAAAATTGTTTTATATATGTACACATTAACTGAACATGAACCCCATTTTACTAACAATTAAACCAGCAACCACATATTTTCACCAACCCAAAAACCAAAGTCAACCGTAAAACCAAAAGATGGTATAAAGATGTTGGTTTAGGTTTCAAAACCCCAAAAGCTGCCATTGAAGGTTCATACATTGACAAAAAATGTCCATTTGTTGGTGATGTCTCAATCAGAGGTAAAATCTTAACTGGTACCGTTGTTTCCACTAAAATGCATCGTACTATTATTATTAGAAGAGAATATTTACATTTCATTTCCAAATATAACAGATACGAAAAACGTCATAAAAATTTAGCTGCTCATGTTTCTCCAGCTTTCCGTGTTGAAGAAGGTGATTTAGTTACTGTTGGTCAATGTAGACCATTATCTAAAACTGTTAGATTCAACGTTTTAAAAGTTACATCTGCTGCTGGTAAAACCGCTAAAAAATTCACAAAATTCTAAATTTGTTTATAAGTAAATAAATACAATTTGTTTTAATTTAAAGAAAATGTAAAAAGATTGAAGAAATTTACAATACATAATTATAAGATAACTTTGTTTATTTCATCATCTCCAACTAACATAATCTTCATTTCTTGTTGAATTATTAATTGCTGCATTTGCTATATTTTCAGCACTTGATTGATTTGTTGAATCTTTGGAATTATCATCATTGAAATGTTGTAAAATAACAGGTAATTCAATTGAAACATTATTTCTATTTGCCTCTTGAATTAAATCTTGTAATAACATTTGACAAAGTTGTTGGATTGTTTTTGCTTTTTTATCTTTACCATTTTTCAATTTATTAAATGCAACTTTAAAATCTTCACCTGTCCAATAATTCTTAGGATGTATTGATGCTATTGAATTCCATTCTAATTCAGTTTTAGGTATTTCACCAATTTCTTGAATTTTAGATAATAACCAGACTTTTTCATCTAATTCTAAATCTTCAACTCTTTTGATTGCTTCTCTTTTCAATAATTTATTCCATTTATATCTACATTGAATTCTTGATCTTGATCCTCCAAGTTTTTCACTTATAATTGTCCAATTTATAACTGGAGTTGGTAAAAATTCTCCATTTGAATTGTTTTCGTTATTTCTTTCAATTATTTGTTGTTGTTCAGTCATGAATTCATCAACAACTTTCTTCAAATTTTCTTCTTCTTCAAATGACCATTTGTTTAAGATTCTATTATCACCACATTTGATATAATTTCTAAATCTATCCCTACAATCTTCTGGCATTCTCCCTAATTCTAAACCAATCGTTTTCCAATGACCTTTATGTTCAGAATGTAGTTTTTTCAGTAATTCATCATCTGTTGGATTCCATTTACCTCTTGCTTCAAATACATGATAAGCTCTTCTAACGTGTTTATAAATAGAAGCTCTTGATCTATGTGGTAATAATTGATGTAATAAATCCCATAAAACTTCTCTTTTACGTTCATTTAACCAAATTCTTTCGCATAATTCCTTTCTTGTTAAGGAATGAACAGAACAAAAATCCATTAAAAATTTATCAATTGATTCAATTTCGTCTTTAGTAAATAATTTACCAGTTGTATTATTTCTAACCCAACCTGTTGTCTTTTGTGAAGGGGTTAATGAATCATTTTCAATCTTGATAGTGTTATTAGTATTATTAGGTTTTTTAACATCACCTGTTGGAACCTTAGTTGTATTTATGACGTTCTTATCTTCTGCTTGTTCAACTTCTTGAGTTGCTTGTAGTATAGAGTTATGTAACAACTCCTGATTTTCAGTTGAATTTTCGATATAATCTTGAATCGTGGAATTAACATCTTGTGCCAAATTAGCATCTAATATAGCAGCTCTAACTAATTGTTCATGATCTGCAGTATCATCTAGATTTGCTAATTCTGGATCAACTTCAATTGCTGATTTCTTCTTCTTCTTGAGATTTCTTTGTTTTCTGACAGACTCATCTTGATGTTGATCATCATCGTTTTGTAATTGTTCTGTATCTAGAAATGAATTCCAGTGTTGAAATTCATTATCTTCATTGAACGATTTCTTTCTCTTTTTATTATTGTTATTAGTTTTATTATGATTATTACTATTATTATTGTTGTTGTTATTATTATCATTACTGTTATTAGTACCACTACCATTATTATTCAATGTGCCTGCAACATATTTTAAAACAGCAGCTTCAACGTCTCTATTATTTTCATCTTTTTTATACTCTTCATTCTTTGATGTTTTATCCTTATTTTTAAGATCAAGTAGTGCTTCAACACCTTCATGATATTGATCTGACATTGTTATATTATTGATATTAATGAGAATTATTAATATTAGCAACAATTACACCCTGAGTCCAAAACACGTATCAATATAAACCTCAAAACTAGCCTAATAAACGAACTAAGTAAACTCTCTTATCTAAAACTCGAACAGTGCAAATGTATCAGTAATTTCAACCAATTAAAGATTAAATTCTGTCACAATTTTTTGTTTGTTTATTAAAAGTTTGGAGGGTGATGAAAATTCATTTTGAGAAAAATTTGATGAAAAAAAGAAAATTTGACAATATTTTAGTTCCGAGGTACAGAAGAATTACGAGGGTGACACATAATCTAATTCACATCATATTAACAGAGTCAATTTTGGATTTGGAAGCTTTAATGGCATCCAGTAGACTGTTATAAGAATCACCATGTTCTAGATTATTGAAATCTGATCTTATGTAGTGAATTAATTCAGTGATACAATCAAACGATTCACCAACAACACTTAGATTTTTGTCTTTGTTCAATGAATTATCTGATTTTTTAATACTTTGCATTGTTTTGTTATTATAATATTTAATCATTTCAATGATATTACCTTCATAAACTAAACTTAGTTGAGTGAAGTTGGATTTTATTATGAAAATATCTTTTATTATCAAAACTAAATTTATTAGTGAATTATTAGCAACAAAAGTTTTATCACCAACGACAACTGATCTTTTATGAGAATTTTCCTCAATGGGGTCATTTGTTGTTTTCCCATCATCATCATCCTTCAGTAAATCTTGTTTCCAACTGTTATTGAATTCAAGATTTTCATTATTTACTATATTATTAACAATCAATTGTAAATCACTTGTAACGATTAATGGTTTCCATTCTTCAATTTCAATTAATTTTGAAATTTTTTTCAAATTTGAATTTAATAGATTTGAATTGAATAATTTTATCTGTTGATTTAAAATATCTGGTAAAAATTTAAAATTTAATCCTGAGATATTTTCACAATCATTCATGAATATTGTTAAAATATAGAAAAATCTTAAGAAATAATCAATTCTCAAATTTGAATTCAAATCTCTTCTAACTTGAATGATTTTACCTAATCTTAATTGAATGATTTCAATACTCTTGCTAATACAATCTTTAATATCTAATTGATTGAAAACTGAAGGATCAACTTCATTATTATTCAAAGTTAAATCTAATAATACTTTTTGATGAATTGTTAATCTTCTTAAACCTTGAGAAACAGTTGTGAATATTTTAATTAACATATCTTCAAATTCTCTTGGAGTTAATTCTTTAATCAATGTACTTAAGCTTTTATTTTCACTTTTATTTGACATGGTTGTATCACTTTTATTATTATTTGAATCATTTATAACTTCTTCATTTGGTAAAAAAACTCGAACTATATTTTTCATTTCATTTATAACTAAATCTTGATAATTTTTGAAAAAAACTAATAATTGATTTGATTTGATTAGATTTAATAAATAATTATTCAGTTGAGATTTGAATTCTTCATCAATTTTAGTAGCTGGATTACTCATAATATTATTCTTAGTATCCATTAATTTTTGTAAAACTTGTTTAAAATTGATATCTTCATAATTTGATCTTAAATCGTTTAATAAAAAAGATGTGAATAATTTTGAAATTGATTCACCTGTAACTAATTTCAAGTTTTTGATATTTTTATTAACTTTATTTAATCCATTAAATTTAGTTAAATCTGTTAATTTATAAGGCCAATTCAAATTTAACTCATCGTTTCCTGCAATCAACTGTTCAATTTTGTTTAATTCGTTCAAACATTCCTCATATTCACTTTGTAGAAACAATGAATTAGCAACTTTGTATTCTAATTGAATTGTATGTATTTGTAACAAACTTTGTTCTAATTTCGAAACATTATCTCTTTTATTTAACAATTCAATTTTTTTCAAATTTGACTCAATTTTAATTGTTTTTAGTAAATTTAGTTGAGTTTTCAAATCATTAATCAGTTCAATTACACTCAAATTCTTAGCATTGATATCACTTAAATCATTTAATGCATCAAAGAATGAATTAGATGATTTAGAAATCTCTTCAACTAATTGAATCTCTATAACGTCTAAATAAGTTGATAATTCTTCATGTAATTCTTCATTTTGTTCATTTAATTTACAATTTTTGGTGACTAATTTGAATATTCTTGGATCGTTTAGATTAAAATCATCTATGAAGAACGTTTCAGGTATTTTTTTGAAATTATGATCATCATCTTGTTTATTCAATTTTTTCAAATTACTTGTATTTATAACGTTTGTTGAATTATATTTTGAATAATCTTTACTGATATCTTTTAAATAATTTTGTAATTCATCTTTAACGATCTTATTCAACTTAGTCAATTGAATGACAGGGATATCTTTTTGACTTGGTGGTAATATATTTAACTTTTTCGAATGATTTGGATTTAAATGACTTCCATGTCTTTTAGAATCAACGTCTGCTATCAATTCATAGATTGAATTAGGACCTAATGGACTAACTGTTTGAATTGAGAGTTTATTAAATCCTAATGAAGGGAGACTATCATCGAAACTTGGTCTGAAACTTGATGTGAAGACAGATGAGTCAAAACTTCTTCTATATCCATTTATACTACTTCTTGAAGCCAGATCGTTTAAGTTGACTGATGTGTCTTGAATTGAGGGACTGTCGTTCAAGATGGAGGAGTTCGACAAAGAATGTAGACTGTGGATGTCTGTATCGTCCAGCTGTGTGTCAATAGTGATATCTGGGTTCATGATTGGATGATTCCAGGGTATTTAGTGTGTTGTTTTCTCTTTGTTTGGACTTAACGCTAATTATATTCGCGAGTTTTTTCACACAATAGAGAGATAAAGAGAGATACAATATGATGATACAAAGAGACCATTAGATAGATACACAAATTATACCAAAATCATTTATACAGTATAATCATTCATCACGGATATTAATTCATTTCATTTACTCCAGTTCAAAAATCCAAAAGATGAAGATTTCTTATCATCTTTATGTTCGTCATCTTCACTTTCACTTAATAAACTTGATCTTTTAAACTGTTTCTCAAGTTGACCAACAGGTGTAGATTCTGAATTATTTGAATTGATAGAAGGTGAAAAATATCCATGTGCTGCAACGTCACTTAATGAGGCATAACTGGAAGAAGCACTAATTTTGTAATCGATGTTGGGACTTCTTAAAGGTTGTTGTTGTTGTTGTTGTTGTTGATGATGTTGTTGGATGTTTGATATTGTTGGATTGAATGGTTTTGATTGTATTTCTTGATCTGAATCTGAATCTGAATCTGAATCATTAAATTGGAAATTTGAGTCAGATTTCTGTTTTCGTATTGGAATGTTATTATTATAATTACCACCTATTGAAATAGTAGAGTTGATACTTATGTTTGGATTGATTGGTTGTAAAGTTGGAGATTGTAATGGAGAATGGATTGAAGAGTTATTGGATGACAAACTGTTAGATCTTAATTCAACAGGAGTATCATGAATTTCAACATTTGAACCTAATACAATATCTTCAGGGACATCAACCATTGAAACACCTTCTAAATATTGAGAAGTATCATCATTGAAATTTATGTAATTATCACCATCACCTGTAAACACAGAATTGTAATCATAATGATAGTTATAACCCCTTGAAGTGTTTGTATTATGAGAAACGGCGTATTGATCATCATCTTTTTCATCATCTGAACAATTTTTCAAAGTAGTTGATGGTAATAATTCAATAGTTTGTAAATTTTTATGAAATGATTTGTTATTTGTATGATTAATTTCAAGGTCTTCCTCATCATCATCATTTGACTGATTTAAAGAAGTTAAATTATTTGAATGTAATTGAGTATTTGATGGAGATTTAACCATAAGGAAGAACCCACCATCAGTATCATCATCATCATCATCGTCATCGTCATCGTCGTCATCATCATCTTCATCATCAGCATCAATTTCATCATCATCGTCATTTTCATAATAATCTTCCATTTCCTCATCTGAATCAGGTACATATATAGCAATACATTGTTCAACTCTATCATTGAAATGAATATGACGTTTTACTGGTACAACAGGAACTTCAACAACTTTTTCTTTAGTGGCAGTATCGCTATCATTATTATGAATGTTTAAAGGTTGTGATAAAATTTCAGTGACTGTTCTTTTCTTTAAGATTGGTTTTAAACCTTTTGAAATTTTCAATAATTTTTTATTAAATTTAATTGGTTTTGAATTTAAATTATTTTCAAAATCAGATCCATAACCCTTTTGATGATCTTGATTTGAATTATTATATAAAGGACCATATAACCAAGTGACATCTGAATCTTTTAACCAATTGACAGATTCAGGACTTATTGTTTTCAAATTATATTTAGCTTGAGCCCATGTTCTCCATGATGCATTTTCTAATCTTGCAGAATTTGCAACATTTTTCCTTTGTAGAACGATATATTTCCAAGATTTGGAAAGATCTGCTTCTTTCCAATTATATGATAGATAATCAACGTGTCTTGATGGTTCATAAGATATATCATTATCATCATGTGGTAATAAAGTTGAATCTATCAATTGATGGATGTTTTCATTCATATTTTGGTGATTGTGTTTTTCATTTATTTCTTCATGTAAGTTTTCATTAAGTTCATTATTTTCGTTTGATATTATTGGTTCTTTGTTGATTGGGTGTTTTTTGGTATCAGTTTCTATATTTTCAATGAATTGATCATCTGAATTTTGATTATCTGAATTATTATCTTCTTCAATCAATTTCTTAGTTGGGGCGATAAATTCGTCCAACAACCCGACAGACCTCGTTCTTTTCAATTGGAACGTTGTTTTCGTGAAATGTTGGTCATCTTGAGCATCTATTGCCTTTGAATGTTGGTTGTAGTTTGACAAATTACTAGATGATGAATTATTTGATTGTTGTTGGAAATATTGGGCCAGATTATTAGAAGTCATTATTGATTATTTGTGTGTATAAAACACACTATTTTCAGTTAATTGGGAATGTAATTTGAATAAAATTGAGATGTAAATTGATAATTCTGGGATGAAATGAGATGAATTAAAAATTATGGGGATATTATTGAAACGAGATAAACACAATTGAGTTTCGGAGTGTGTGAATGTGTGTGTGCGTACTTGTGTGTGTGTAGTTGGATGGGTACAGTGTTCTGGATGTGGAATGAAGTAGAGATTTGCCTTTCAAGTGTTGGAAAAACAATGAAATTCAGTTCAATTTACTTTTAATTTGTTGATTTTTTGGTTGAATTTCTTCAATTTAATTTAGAGAAAAGAAAAAGAGAAAAAAGTTTGACTTCGGCGAAGTGCCCGGAACGAAAGTTGTGTGGTCGAATTGTGAGGGAGTGATTTTGGAGTCGTTGTGGGAGGAGGGAGGGTGGTTGTCCCTGTAGAGTGGTTGTGTGGGTTTAGTGGGATTGTACTGGTGGAAGTTGGTGGGAATTTAATCGAATTTAATTGGAGTTCTACAACTCATATAAAACCTCTCTTTGGTATTCTATTGTTGCGAAGTGAGTCTGTTCATTTAGTGAATTTATGGGGAAGTTTCACAGTTGGGGACTCTTTGGAGTGACTTGGGTGTGTGGTCTAGTAACATAACAAGACTTGCACTGGGCCTATTCAAAACGAATTGAACAATGTTGGAAGATTAATTTTGTTTCTCATGGTCGTCTTCCCAGTAAATTTTTCTCAAAAGAGGAAAATCGAATTCCGGCTAGGTGGAGCTTGTGAGGATTAGATATTAGGAATACTTTTAAAATCCTAATTAGTAACATTTTAAGGGGTCATCTTGAAATAATAGGCACAAACCTACACCTTAGAAAATCATTGATTACCTTTTTAGATTAAATTACGGCAATTTCAAATTATTTTTTTTGGTTCAAGGCCGACTCAGTACGATTTTCCTGAGGATTTTTCGTTTCAATTCTGGCTGAATGGTCTAGTGGTATGATACTCGCTTTGGGTTAAAAACTTTCGATTTCAAATATGCGAGTGGCCCGGGGTTCGATTCCCCGTTTAGCCCTTTTTTTTGTCTCTTTTTATGTCTTTAAAGTTTCCACTTGTCTTTTTTTCTATTTAATACTCAGTTTATTTCCATTATTTATACATTATTCTAGTACTTATATCATGCCTTTATCTCCATCTGAGCAAGAAACACTGAACCAATTCCAAATAATCACATCCTTCAAGGAACAGGACTACGATAAAGTAATAACTCTATTAAAGAATAATTATTGGAATTTAGAAGTTTCAATATCAAAATATTTCGATAATGGATTAGACTCAATTGATACACCTGTGGAACCAATACAACAACAGCCAACAATAACAACAACAACTCCCGTCCATCTAATGGAACCGATCAATCCATTCACTGAATATATGGAAAATATCCCCAAAATACCAATAACACCAATTTCAAATCAATGGAAATTAAAGCTAAAGCCTGGTTTAAATAAAAATCCACAACCATATAATCAATCACCTATAATATTCTTACTATTGATCATACCAAAGACAATAACGTATGTACTATTTCAAATATCACAGTTCTTTGAATATTTGTTCCCAAATTTACCGAATTATTTACCAATTGAACCAAAGTTAGATTCGTTTGATTTTAAATCTTTGTTCAAAGAGATCACTAAAGATGACTTAAGTTTTGAAATATCGGAATTAGACTATAATGAAACTTTGCAGTTATGTTTAGATCAGGATAAATTATTACTACTGATTTTAATCAAAGATGATGATTTATTAACAAATGAAAAACTGTTTAAAAAAATTCTAAATAATTCATCAATTATCAATTTTTTCAACAACGAATCTCAACATTTAGTCATATACATTGGTTCTGTTAATGAGTATCAAGGTTTTGAAATTGCAAAAAATTTGAAAATTAGAACATTACCAATAATCTATTTATTAGGTAACATAGATAATAATAGTAATAATCTACAATTATTAAATAAATTCTCCATCAAAACAGTCAATTTATTCAAATCTAAATTATTCAAAGAATATGAACGGTTTAAACCTGAATTGGTTTCAAGAAAATTTGAAAAAGATCAATTGGAATTCAATAGACAAGTTAAAAAATTACAAGATGATGCATTTAATGAATCTTTGAAAAAAGATCAGTTGAAACAACAAGAACTAAAAGAAATCAAATTAAAACAAGAACAAGCATTAAATGATCTTAAATTGAAAAAAAGTAACGAAAATTTATATCTTTATCAAACATACATTAATTATCATAATAACAGAGATTTTAAAGATTTAAACGAATCAGATATCACAAACATAAGAATTAAATTACCATCTGGAGAATCAATTATTGAGAAATTTTCAATAAATGATAAACTAATTGATTTATATTCAATAATTCAATTGAAAATTCATCTTAACTCATTATCAGATGATGAATTAAATGAATTCAAGAATTCCAATTTGGAACAATCATTAACTCCAGATTTTAAATATGATTTCAAATTTGAATTGATCTCACCATTTCCAAGGTATATTATTCCTATTGACGATGGAAAATTAATCAAAGATACAAATCAAATATGGCCAAATGGTACTATTTTAGTGGAATTTGAAGAAGAAGAGTATGATGAATAAAATCAACTATTTATTGTTTCATAGAGAAATTATCGACTCTTATTGTAAGTGTTTAATCTACTTGAATTTAGTATTATGTAGGATGACAGCCAATAGATCCACCACTGGTTTCTACAACATGTAAATGGAACCTTCCAGAATTTTATGTTCAATGAGTTATTCCTAGACTATTACTTTTCCACTTTTCAAATTCATTACTAATATAAATACTGATCAACACTTTCAATACAATTAAAGCCGTAAAAGCCCCTAATTTGCCCTACGTTTATACCATTAGTAATACACACACTTCAATCATTGTCTATAAAAACTCGACACAATCCTATGATTTCACTTCTTCATTACTCAACACTCAAATAAACACTTAAAAAGAATATCATGTCTAGAACTATTTTAATCACAGGTGCTTCTGGTTTCATCGCTTTACATATCATCGACACTTTACTATCAAAAGGTTATACAGTCATTGGTACTGTCAGATCACAATCAAAAGCTGATAAAATCACAAAACAATTCAAAGAATTATACCCAGAAGGTAAATTATCATTTGAAATAGTCCCTGACATCTCAAATGAAGATGCCTTTGATCAAGCATTGATCCAAAATCCAGAAATAACTGGTGTTTTACACACTGCTTCTCCATTTTCATTCGGTATTGATAAATCATTAGAAGATGCCTATTTAATCCCAGCTACTCATGGTACTAAAAACATCTTACAAGCTGTTGTTAAATTCGCTCCACAAGTTAAACAAGTCGTTGTGACTTCTTCATTTGCATCAATTGTAAACATGGATAAAGCAGGTGATAAATCTTTCATTCATACTGAAGAAACTTGGAATCCAATCACTTGGGAAGATGTCACTGAAGAGATTGGTGCTTATTATGCATCTAAAAAATTAGCTGAAAAAGTCGCTAGAGATTTCATTGATGAACATAAAGAGAGTGTTAAGTTTTCATTAACAACGGTCACTCCACCATACGTTTTAGGACCACAAAAATTCACCGATTCTTTATCAAATCCAACTTTAAACACTTCTGCTGAAGTGGTTAATGGTTTATTATCAACTCCATTAGACAAAACCGATTTAATTTCAGAACCAAGCGGGTTAGCTGTTGATGTTAGAGACGTTGCTTTATTACACGTTTTACCACTAGAAAATGAACAATTGGCTGGTAAAAGATTATTCGCAGTTAATGGAATTTTCTCTGGTCAAATCTTGTTAAATTTAATTCATAAACAATTTCCTGAATTGAATGGTAAAATTGGTAAAGGTGATGATAAAGTTGATGCTGAAGCTGTTGCCCTTGAAAATGGATTTTACTATGACACTTCAGCTACTTTGAAATTAACTGGTATAAAATCTTGGATTCCATTAGACAAGACTATCAAAGATTCAGTTTCTCAAATCTTAGGAAATAGAAATTAGATCTAATGTGGAACATGTTATAATATTTGTAATTGTGTGTACATTATATTTTTTTATTATATTATTATTTTAGCTATATACTGGTAAATTTTCATATCTCATTAATAACCTCTTTAGCTTCTTCCCATGCTTTCAAATTCTCTTTAAAATAAATTAAATTACTCTTTATGTAATTTCCAACTAATAATTTCAATTTGTTATTGAAATAATCAATCAATTCAGTGATGTTAAATTCAATAGAATCTTCAATTTCTTTCAAATCTTTTTCCACAATCCTTAAACAATCATTCAATTTAACTAATTCCATTTCTAATTTATTAATCTCTTCATCTCTTTGTATTGAATTCAATTTAGATAAATCATTAGTCTTAATATTCCCACTATGAAATAACTTTAACCATGGTGATGAAATTTTAGAGATCGATTCACCCTTTTGTAAACTATTTAATGTGTTATTGATTGTATCATTATCATTATTAGTTTTTTGTAACACTTCCTCTAATCGATCTGATTGGAACTGTAAATTTTTAATTGATTTGATCTTATCATTTCTAATCTTGATAGTTGATTGAATTATTGATAATTGTAATGTTTTCAATCTATGAAACAATAAGACGTTATTAGTGACTATTTTACAATTCTTTTTAATCTCTTCAATTGGTTCTTGTAATTCAACTAATAATTTAAATGCTAATGCTTCTGAATTCAAATATGTAACGTCAATCGCTTGACCTGTCTTTTCAATACTTAGCGATATCTCATGGTTATTATCATTCTCTAAACTGAATGCGTTGTATAATGCACCTAGTTGACTTAAATCTCTAATCAATCCATTGAAATGTCTATTTGATTTCTTGATAAGTTTATTCAAACTAGAGGTATTATTGTGAAATTTGTTGATTAGTTCTTGATATTCATGGAATTTATTATCAATGTGCGTTTTAGAATGGTTCACTGTTGGAATTGGTAATAATAAATGTAATGGTGATGGTTTTACTGGATTTAAAGGTGGTGCTAATAAATTATTTGTTGGTAATAATGTAATTGGATTAGAATTTAATACAATATTCCAATTCATACTTGGATCTAAAAATGAATTCCAAACCTCATTCTCAACAATCTCTTTAAGAGTCAAACATCTTTGTAGGAAATTACTTAACAGTCTCTTTCTTGAGTTTATGATAACTGGATCTGTTTTAGCATTGAATGGGTTGAATAAGTACTCTGAGAGGGTGTGTTTATGTGGTAGTGGTGGAATTATCACAGTCGGTAGCAGTTTGCTCAAGCATTGTCTTAATGAAGCAAATTCAGAGTACCTTCTATGAATATTAACAATGGAACCGTTTCTATTTATGTAATGAATCGTGTAAAGGACGGTTCCATTTGAAACTGATGTGTCTGTGATATAAATTACCGGGTGTGTTGTTTCTTGTTGATGATAGTGAGTAGTTTGATCTTGATCTTCTTCCTCATCATCATCATCCTCTTCATCTTCACTTGCTCTAGACTCATCTTCATCTTCTTCACCAACTAACTCGTTATTCAAGGGATTGAAATGATCTTGAAAATGCAAATGATCCTGGAATTGACTCACTCCACTCGCAAACAAGTGTGTGCTTCCTGCAAATGGATTGTTGTCTTCTTCCATATTATTACACTGTAAATGGTTATCATTGCTTTAGAATATATTCATTTTTCGGATATTTTACATATATCAACTTAACCAAACAATAAACAAACAACATCAATCATGTCAAAACGTAAGCAATCCACTAATTGAGCTCAATAGAGGTAGAACCTCAGTACTAACGATCCCCTAAGCTGTCATCAAAGCTCAGAATATGAGCGAAGAAGATCAACAAACAGTCTTTGAAATCACCACAAGGGCCTTCGATAAAGAATCAGTTGAAAAAGACATTGCTGGTTTCATCAAGAAGGAATTGGATAGAGAACTAGGCCATACATGGCACGTCATCGTGGGGAAGAACTTTGGTAGTTACGTCACTCATGAAGCTGGTGGGTTTTTATATTTCTACATTGATTCATTCGCCATTTTAGTCTTTAAAACTGCTTAGAGGAACTTGTTACAATATATGTGAGTCTTATATGGCAAATTGTTCAATTTGTTTGAGGAATTCATCCTTGGATTGTATAGCATTGTTAATCAAAATGTCATGTCTTGCCTGAATGTCATTCAATGAATCGATTATCCAACTATCGAAATTTATATCTTGAATTAAAGAGTTGAAATTTTTTTTATAAGAGTTCAATTCAATTTCATTTGCTTTCAATTCATCTAATAATATCTCATTCTTGTTTCTTTCATTGATCAATCTGTCGTTGAAAAATCTATTGATATTGTTGAACTTGTTTGAAATTTCTTCATCATTTTTGAAATCATTGATCTCTCTATTTAATTTATTGATTTCATCTTGTAATTCTTTCAATTTCATATCATTATCAATCTCATCAATGTTCTTGATGGCTTTCAATTCAACTTTCTTCACTAAGGTAGCATACCTTAACGTTGATAAACTTTCTTCATAATCACATGGTGAAACACATCCAATCATGACTGTTTTACAATTCCCGTTCAAATTCTCTTTCAATAACCATGTTAATATTGAATCTCTGAAAGGTGGTAAACAATTACCCTTATCACTTAATGATGATATCACCCTCCCTAGCGTAGTTAGACTTTTATTTATATTATTACCTTCCTTTAATCTTAAACCTTGATTTCCTGAACTTCTTTCACTACCTGCTAAATCGACTAATTTTAGACTTGAATTGGACTCTTTAATCAGTTTTAAATCTTCGTTGAATTCATTAGTCTTCAAATTAATTGTAAATATCCCATGACTTCTCGATGATGAATCATTTTTCAAAGTTGTTGCTGTCGTTCTTTTCAAATTACCTAACTTCATGTATTTTAAAATATTTTGATAATCAATAACTTCAAATTCGTTTAACGACTCAACGTATGGTCCAGTTTTAGGATTTTCTCTAACTCTTAATTTGGTGTCGCTACCATCAACGTTTAGTAAATCATGAACTTGTTCGTTATATATTTCAAAATATGATATTTTGACATTAGTTTTAATGAATTTGGGGAACTGACTAATTTTGTCAAATAACTCTTTACAGATTCTAGGAATTATACCTGCTTCTCCCTTGTCAACATCTTGTTCTTCATCCAGTTCTTTGCCCATCATAGTGTATGTCTTACCACTACCTGTTTGACCATATGTGAAAATACAAGTGTTATAACCAGACAAGGTATGCTCTAGAACTTCTTTCCCAACAGAATTATAAGTATCTAGTTGTGATTTGTAATTAGGTGATTCACGATCGCAACTCCATAAAGTCTCATCAAATTGAAATGTTTTGGGCTCTTTTTTATCGTCATTTGAGTGTAAATCGATTATTGTACTATTAGGCACTGACACTAAAATCGGTGAGTCTTGATTGATCTCTCTTGTAATCCGAGGACGCACTCTCACTAACACCTTCACGTTGGATACTTCATCTTCGAATTCAGACATTTTTGATAATTATTTAACAATCATGTGGGTTTATTTGTTTACATTTCTTGTTTACATTTCGGATAAATTAATCCATCTCAATATCTTCTTACAATACAATAATTGAATAAATGCACACAATCTCATACGGAACTCATCCAAATCAGCAGGCTGGTGTGATAAATAACCCTACAGAATCAAGTAAACCAGCATTGATTTACATTCATGGAGGAGCATGGAGAGATCCAAACAACACATCAAGGGACATATTACCATTATCCAAATCCATTGATCCAAGTATTCCATTAATGAGTTTAGAATATCGATTATCACCAGAGTTCAAATCACCATGTCATATAAACGACGTCATTGACGGCGTGAAGAAATTGATTGAAAAAAATTCATTGACTAAGATCTCATTAATGGGACATTCTGTTGGTTCCACTTTAATATTACAATTATTGACACTTTGGGAATATGATATCACTGTTGATTCTGTGTATTTACTTGATGGGATTTATAGCATTGATGAACTGATAAAAGAATACCCTGATTATTTTTCTTTCGTTGAAGAGGCTGGTTATACTGATGTTAACGACATCAAGGTTGATAATTTAAAAGGATTGAAAGTTCATGTCCTTCATTCTTATAAAGATGAATTACTGTCTCTGAATCAAACTAATTGGTTGATTAAACAGTTTCAAGATTTTAAGATTGAATATCAGTTATATGTTGGAGATTTTGGTAAACATGATGATGTTTTCCAAAATGAGAAAATTGCCAAATACATTAATTCTACATATTGATATGATCTCATGATAATTTTTTTATTTTATTCATGTATTAATTTTTTAAAGCATCTATGTCAATTATTTAATCCAAATTTCTTTACCATTAGATTCCATGAATTCACCTAATTTTGAAACATTTGAATCCCACTCAACTAGTTTTTTCTTCATTTGTTCTAATTGTTTTTGATTGATGATTCTTGGTTGAACCCAATTAATGGTAATCAACTGATTAATTTGATCAATTGAACCTTTTAATAAACCTAAACTTAATGCTTTCATTACTAAATGTTCAACTTCGTTAGTACTTAATAAAGTTGAAGCAGCAACGTCTTCAAATGATATAATTCTTATAGTTTGACTGAACACTAATTCAATTAAAGTCATTAAACAAATTTTTTGTCTTAGAAATGGTTCTGAATTTTCTAAAATTGGGACTTTATTCAGATTTATTAATAGTTTGGAAAATTTGTTAATATCACCTGAGTTCAAAGAATCTAATAATTCAACCATCCAATAATAAGAACCACCATACAATGATTTTATGACTGGATGTGTTAATAATTCACCAAAGTTATAAATTCTATCACCTAATAGTGCTGCAATACTTAACGAATAAGCTAGACTTTGTTGATCAATGAATTCTAGTTCTTCAACGTTGATCGTTGATAAATACAATAAACTTTGATAATAATAATTGTTGTAATCTGATTTCAGTTGATAATATTCTGCATTTGTTGAAAAATATGATTGATTTAATTTTAATTCAATTGAATCTAGTTTGTTTAATTCATCGTCAATTTCATCTAAAATTTCTCTACTTTCTAAACTTTCTCCTAATCTTAACTTGAATCTTGCAATTTCAATTCTGATGAATAATAAAGCTTGATCTTTATTTAAATCTTCCTTTAACGATAATTCATCTTGTAAATTTATCAAATAATTTAATGATTCTTCATTATCGTTCAATTCTTTAACTGATAATAGTAGAAATTCAACTAATTTGATGGAACTTATCTTGAATTTGAAAGATTCGATGAAGTTGTTGAATAATCTAACTCTTAACGGTTTACTCTTATCATTTTTATAGAATAGATTTAATTGTTTAGTCAATTGATGCCATAATTTACGTTCGTGTAATTCTTCAAATGATTGGAATAACGGAGAAAGCTCCTCATCGCCTTCAGTGCGAAGTACAGCTAAGATTCCTGGAATGTCATTTTCAATTGAGGCCATCTTTTATCTGGTTGGAATATTCAAATCTCTCTTTGTTTTGGTGGCGAAACCTTTAAAGAAAAAAAATAAATCAAGAAATCTCGAAGCATCGCTCCGTAACCATGCGTTAAATTACTACTAGTACTAGTATATGTAGCAGTACACAATACAACGTCCAATTGTATAAATTATTGAATTACTGTACAAATATATACCCTCCCCCTTCTATTAATGCATTTTATTTCTTTGGTTTGGACCATTCTACTTGTAAAATCAAGTTATGGAAACCTTTACCATTCAAACGTTCTAATGCAGTTTGAGCTTGCTTTTCAGTATAAAATTGAACAAACGCAAGACCTTTAGATCTACCGGTTTCTCTATTTCTGACGATATTGACTCTTGCAACTTCACCAAAGTTAGCTAATAATGTCTCTCTCAAAATTTGTTCAGTGACGTTTTCATTCAATTGTGAAATCTTCAATGTAGATGAATCATCACGATCTCTTCTCTCTTGAGCATCTGACAACCCAAGACCAGCTCTGTTACGCAAGTGGGATGGAACGTATTTACCTGGAGCTGATGGGGTTGAGGTTAATGGTGAGGCACCTGATGGATCAACTTCTCCAGTATTTGCACCAGCAGGATCAACAGCACCCAGAGTATCTTTATATGGACATTTAGAAGTGAAATGAGCACCAGCACAAACTCTACATTTAATCGATGATGTTTGCGTCTTTTCGTTGTTTTTCTTATCTTTTTCTTCTTCTCTTTCAATTTCTCTCCATGATGTACCTAGTTTTAATTCCACAACATCACCAATTTGAGTAGTTGCCATATCTGGACCTGGAGCAGCACCTTTCTCTTCACCGTACTTGGCCCATTTCTTTCTGCTGGCGACGTTCTTATTAACTTTCTCCTGTACTACAACGTCTTTGATCTTTTTAGTTACTTTAACTTTTCTGCCTTCTTCGTCAATTTTGAAAGTGATTACTGTCTTGGTTCCGTCTGGGTTTGTTGTGATTATTGGTTGTGCGACATCGACATCGTCGTCTGCCCACTGTCTGCTTTGAGTTTCAGCCATCTTAGAAGAGTGAATCGGTAAAATCAAATGAATTTCAGTGTAAAAACTCAACTAATTCTCTTAATTCGACATGAAAGAAAAAAATTAGTGGAAAAAAACAATGAGGTCACCCGGAGAGATGCACATCACGTGACCTTCCTAAGTAAATTGCGGGTATAAGCTTTAACACACAAATAAATCTGAAACAAGTTTAGCAATTTTATTATTTGTCTTGTTGGTATTTCAAAGCGTTTCTTTATTTACTGGATTTGGGGGTTTATTTATTGTGGGAATTGGTTTTAATAGGAAAATATGACGAGAGATTCAGATAGCAAGGATGGATCAATTGGTACAAAAGTGAAGAGTTTGAAAGGTTTGTTCCGTACAAATAGTACTCATGGTTCAAATAGCAGTAGAAAATCATCGATGGAAGGGTCCAGAATAGAGAATTTCAAGAATCACTCGAATAATCAGGACTGTCTTAGCCATCTAAAGAACCTCGCAGATCCTCTTGATCTGAAGAACATTGGTGTTAACTCATTCAGAAAATCTACAATAATAACGGGAGACGCATTAAATTCATTAGATTCCATTTTAAATGATCATAAAGTATATGATAACCTCACAACAAAGCCCAAATACATCAAAACTTTCAAAAAATCACTGAAAACTGCAAATTCTTGCAAAAGACTATTTTTAGCTCAAGAATTAGATCAAAATGTCAATGAAGAACAAGATGCGTCAATTATACGAAATAGTGATTTAGACTTACCTCTGAATGAATCAGATCTAACTAGAACCCATTCATCTGACTCAATTGGTGGTCAAAATTTGAAAGCTCGTGATAAATCTGACAAACGATCCATTTGGGCTTTAACTTTTAGTAAAGATGGGAAATATTTAGCAAGTGCAGGTAAAGGAAATGATATCAAGATTTGGAAAGTCATGTCATCACCATTGAGTAGATTGAATCTACCCAAATCAAAATCAAACTATGGCATTGTTTTCCAACCTTCACCTTTCAAAATCTTTAAAGGTCATACAAACGATATTCTATCTTTAGATTGGAGTAAAAATGGATTTTTAATTTCAAGTTCAATGGATAAAACTGTCAAGTTATGGAACTTAACTAAAAATCAAGCTTTAAGAACTTTTGAACATGATGATTTTGTTACTTGTGTTAAATTTCATCCTACAGATGATCGTTTTTTTTTAAGTGGTTGCTTAGATCAGAGAGTTAGATTATGGTCGATTTTAGATAACGAAGTTAGTTTCGAATTTGATGCAAAAAGTTTAGTCACCGCTATTGGATTCACTCCAAGTGGTAGTTTAACAATCATTGGCACTTTTACGGGAACTGTTTATTTCTTAGATACACAAAGTTTAGAATTTAGACATTCAATTCAACTGAATAATAAGAAATCAAAAGCTGGTGCTAAAATAACAGGAATTGAAACATTCATAGATGATCAAGATATTAAACTTTTAATAACTTCAAATGATTCGAAAATCAGACTAATCTCACTGAAAAATATACAATTGGAATCTTATTTCAAAGGACCTGAAAATAATTCTTCTCAAATGATTGCAACTGTATCAGATGATAAAAAATTCATAATATCTGGTTCTGAAGATCATTATGTTTATGTTTGGGATTTGCATAGTCAGTCAAAGGAACATTTTGATCCACTATCAAAACTATTACTGAACAAAAAGAAAAGAACAGATCATACTTCATTCCATGCTCATCATTCAGTGGTGACTTGTTCTTTGATTGCTCCAACTTCAACTTTGAGATTATTATCATTATCTAATGATGTTATTTATGAACTGAATAATGATGTTGCTAAATCTGGATTGCTTGAAGACGAAACAGATAAATATTCAAAAGATTCAGATCATCAAGATGTCACAATGGAACAATCTTTATTCAAAAGAGATTCCATTGGTTACATCACCATAACTGCTGATGATTTAGGTTTAATAAGAGTCTTTAGACAAGATGTTTCACCTTCAGTAAGAGAGATCATACAAACCATACAAGAGAAAAACTCCAAATCACGTCCTTCATCTCTAAATAAAGTAGTGAATAATTCATCAACTAATTCATTACTGGCAAGAGGCAGATCGTTTAGAAGAAATGAAAGTCCAACTAATAGAACCACCATGGATGCGAGATCAAGAAGTTCAACAAGTGATTCAAATACAACTAGAAGCAATGCAGCATTATCGATGGACAATTCAACGAGAAACAGAAATTCATTTCTTCATGTTTGTGAAATCTGTGGAAGTGATAAGTTCTCAATTGCTAAAAACTCAGCAAGTTCTCCTAATTCGTTCATCACGCCAACAAAACAGATACTCATCTGTTCTGACTGTGGGAACCAAATAAACAATCAATATTAATCGCTAATGGAACATGAAATAAAAATCGAATACATTCTTTTGTAAGATAAACTTTTTTTTTTTGACACAAAAATTCTTTATCGCCGAATTTCGGTCGCGTTTTTTCTTTTTTTTCCCGATCTCATCGTTTTTCTTTTTAGCATTAATTTTTCACTTTTTGACTGATTCATAAAAAGACTCACAAAATAAAAACTCATTATAGATCATGACTGAGAAATCTGCTTCTCAGAAGATCTCCACTGCTGGTGGGTTTGTCGCTGGTGGGTTAGCAGCATGTGGGGCCGTCACATTCACCAATCCTATCGAACTAGTCAAAACAAGAATGCAATTACAAGGTGAACTATCGAAAGCCAGTGCAGCTACTATTGTTTATAAAAATCCATTTCAAGCATTAGTTAAAATTGGTCAAACTGAAGGTATTAGAGGTCTTCAAAAAGGTTTAGTGTGTGCATATATCTATCAAATGGGGTTAAATGGTTGTAGATTAGGTCTTTATGAACCAAGTAGACATATCTTAAATTCAATGTTTTTTCAAGGTACACCTGATGAATTACATAAAATTCAAAATATTCCAGTTAACGTTGTTGCTGGTACTATTTCAGGTATTGCAGGTGCTATTGTTGGCTCACCATTGTTTTTAGTCAAGACTAGAATGCAATCTTATAGTGGTACTGTTGCTGGAGCAGTTGGTGATCAAACTCATTATAAAGGTATGTTTGATGGTTTGAAACAAATTGTGCAAAAAGAAGGGTTTAAAGGTTTGTTCAGAGGTGTAGATGCTGCTATAATAAGAACAGGTATGGGTTCTTCAGTTCAATTACCAATATATTCATTTGCTAAAAATTTCTTGGTTAAAGAGGAAATCGTTGGTAAAGATAGTACTGCATTACATTTATTAGCTTCAACTGCAGCTGGGTTAGGTGTTGGTATCGTTATGAATCCTAGTGATGTCATGTTGACGAGATTATACAATCAAAAACATTCAAATCATTATTCTGGTCCAATTGATTGTTTTGTGAAAATTGTTAAATATGAAGGACTTGGTGCATTGTATAAGGGGTTTTTCGCTCAAATCTTAAGAATAGGTCCTCATACTATATTGACGTTGACATTTATGGAACAAACTATGAAATTAGTTAGAAATGTTGAGACTAATGTCTTGGGATTTCAATAAATGGATGGATAGACATCATGTATAAATATCTAGAAATTAGATGTATTTTAATATTCATTTCATATAGAACGTATAGAACGTAGGTTTTTTTTTCTTTTCATACATTTGTAGTATGTAATATCTATTAGAATACAATTTTCTATATTATGAAACAGAAGAATTGATTGAACACATCAGAACCAAAACAGGCGCGTTCAATAACAAGAAAAATAATACAAAAAATTCATCTTCGTGTTCATACAAGTTAAAAACACACAATTAACATAAAAAAGTCTAACAAATAAATAAAAACTAAAAACCATATACATTACATAAATCAAATTTAAACTTTCATCCTATTTATTCTTTACTTCTCTAATCCTTTTAAATACCCGATAAAAAAATAACAGTTTTCAAAAACTCTCTTTCCAAAAATGTTCATACAAAATTATTTCAATTCTCTTCAGAAACTGGCCCTGTTGAATCAATTCTATTAATAAAATCTTCATTCTCATCTGTACCTAAAGTTGAATCATTAAGAACATCACTCGTTCCATTCAAGTTGTTAGAGATCCCACCCGCTTCAGGAGTTGGAGCTCCAGCAACTGATGTACTTGGTACAGTTGTTGAATTAGAATTACTAGTTGAGCCTGATGAAGTTGAATCAACACACCAATGTTTATGATATGACCAAGCTTTTAATTGACAGTTTTTAGAACAATATTTGGTTCTTTTACAACGACGACATTTGGCAAATTGTCTTGGACAATCTTCCCATTTACCACAACCACGATAAGCACATTGTCGAACGCCACCTCTTGATTCATCTTTACGACATGAATTTCTCATGATTATTCCTGCCCAATGACACATATCTTTTGAATTGATTGGTTTCGTTGTGAATTTTTCAACTAATGGGAATAGATCAATTTTATAATTAAATGATTTTATTAATCCAAAACAATTTTCATTATAACGTTCATTGTTTTTGGAAGTAAAATAAGTTTCATAATTATATTTTTCAGAATATTTTTTAGATTCTAATTTTGAATCATTAACTTTTTTAACTTTAAAACAATTTAATGCATTTTCGTAATAATTATTCAATTTTTCACAAACTTCGATTAAACTTGATAATGTATTTGAATTACTATCAATGAATGAACTATTCGTTAAACAAGTATCTAGTTTAACAATTGAATTAATTAAACCATTATTTATATTTCCATTCGCATTGGAATTGTCAATGATTGAACTTCTTGGATTTAAATACTGTGAGTCATTATGGTTGTTTGATTTAACATTTTGATTAATTTCATCCAGTGTTGATGGTGAGGTTAATGCATTTAAGGATTCTTCATCCATTGAGTTTCCATACACTGAAGAATCTGTTGATGTTGATGATAATTGAGCTCTTAAAAAACCTTCATTTAAATTTGGATCTAAACTATCATCATTTATTATTTCATCTTTTAATACATTAGTTGTTAATGAATCATTTGAACTAGATGGTTGATAATGATGTGATAGGGAATGCATTAGTGGAGTGATATTAGTGTGAGGTTGCGTTGAGGATGCTTGAATAAACTGTTGAGTTGATGGTTGTATATAAGATTGGGAAGATTGACTTAATGCGGATTGAGTTAATTGAGGTTGTGAGAATTGTGTCTGCGAATTTTGTAAATGTGGAGGATCCATATAGATCATATCATACTCATCCTCATCATTTGAAGTATTATGTTTGTTAAGATAATTTTGATCCTCTATTAATTCATCATTATCTAATAGAGTTCTCAGTGATAAACATTCAACAAGATTAGTGAATTGGAAATAAGATTTTAAATTTGAATATTTTGATGTAAATGCTAATAATTGTAAAGACCACACAACGTCATCATCTTTAGGAACTAATTTTCCATGTAAAAAAGACCTTGGACAAGTGATGGTTTCATTAATGCTGTGTAAATTCTGTTTCATTATTGTTTCATTGATTTCTAAAGGTTCATCATTATTAGCCTTTTTAGAGCTTAGATAACTATTTAAACATTTGAATATTTTACAATCAGTTGACAAATAGTTACAAATACTAAATGAATCATAATTATTTGAACTTGTGGACTCAAAACTCTGATACTTCAATTTATGCAGTTTAGAAGCCATTATTGTCGAAAACTTTTCAGTTAGATTTTCATCAGTCTCATTATCAAAATTTCTGACGAATAATAAATAATTATCTAAAACGGTTGATATTATTGGTAATACACCAGCTTCAATGACTCTTTTTCTAATTCTTTCAGTTCCTCTGGTTGCCACAAGTACAAGACATTGAAACGCCAACGTCCATTTCCATGCTATAAGGGCATTGATTCTTTCATTTTCAAGAGATCTGGAGGTGTCAACGATCATCATACCTTCATCCTTATGACATTCGTGTAATATGGAGACCAGTCTTTCCAGCCCCCCGTCATTTGATAAAGTTTCCCGTACTTTTGCACTTGAACTTGTTAGAAATGTGAGGTGATTCAGGGAGTTCACTAGAGGCTGATCTATGGTTGAGTCCAGGGCTCGCCTGTCATAAATATTTGTTGTTATTGAAACTGCAGCCTTGTTGAGCCCGATATTCTTGAAATTTGGCTCTCTCATGGCACACTCTTGAACTGTTGTGTGAGAAAAAAATGGTGGCTGGTGGTGTTATATATCTTCTCGGTGATAGTTTTGAGAGCGTTTATGAGAAAAGACTGGTTGGATTTTATTGCGTGTTTTTATTTAGTAAACAGATTATTTTGGTGGCAAGTTGTTTCATTTTAAATAAAAATTGTTTCTTCTCGTCCAAATTCGGAAATCGGAGAAAAGAAAGGAAGAATTTTTGATTACGTCATTTGCACAATGAAATTACGTAATCCAGTTTAGGATTTAGGATTTAGGCGTCGATAATGAAAATTTGGGACACTTCAGTCTTTTGAGTAGGTGGGAAAAGGGATTATAATGCAATTAATACCAGCTGTGCTTTCTTTGCTAGGGTCGTTGGCTCTGGTCTCTGCCAACAGGGAATCAGTCAATCAGGACTATGGCCAAGTGTGTTCAGGGATGTACTCAAAGGACGCCTGGGGTGGCCATAGATCTCCAGCTATTTTAACGGATCTAACAAGTTATCACGGTGAAGGCAAACATAGTGATTCAGAACATGACGACTCAGATATCCAGATAAGTGTCGTCTTTTTCGAGTACAAAGACATTGAATTGCTCGGTGTCCAATTGGAAGATGGTAACAAGAAATATATTTGTGATTCTGCTGCGGTTTCAAAGGGTATCTGTTCAGACGATCAATTACATCAATTCATTTTCAACAAAGATAATTATGGTAAAAATGTATCAGAAGTTTTGATCCATACCATCACTTCTAAAGAAGATGCGGCAACTTTAAACTACGAAGTCATTAATACTGGTTATTACTGTGTTGCCTCCTATACTTCAAACACTCAAGCAATCTATTCAATTAACGTTAATTTCCAAAATTCTTTCGGTGAAATCGCTGCTGCTGAGTATCCAAAAATCCCATTATACGCTTTATTGGCAATCATCTACGCTGTCTGTTTAGCTTTCTATGGTTTCAATTTTTATAGACATAGACATGAAATTTTACCATTACAAAAGAACTTTTTATTTTTTTTCATTTTTTTAACAATTGAAACAGTTTTAACTTTCACCTATTTTGATTTGGAAAATGCTAAAGGTAGTGGTAATCCAGGTGTTAAAGTCTATATGGTTATCATCTCTATCTTCAATGGGTTTAAATTCACTTTTTCATTCTATTTGTTATTGATTATTGCTTTAGGTTATGGTGTTGTTCATCCAAAGATTGATCCAAAACTATTGTTAAAATGTAAAATTTTGGCTTGTGCTCATTTTATCTTTGCTTTAGCCTATATCATTATCAATTATTTATCAACTCCAGAAAGTGAAATTAATGCATCAGGTTTTGTTGTCATTCCTGTTGTTATTCTAACGATGATTTTTTATGTTACAATTTTAAAATCTTTATCACAAACTACTCAATTATTGACCCAACAAAAGCAAATTGTTAAATTAAACATGTACAATCAATTGTTCAAAATCATATTTTTTTCCTTATTGGTTTTGATTCTAGGTATTTTTGTTTCATCATTTATCTTCTTAGGTATGTCCACAGTGGAGTTAATTGATCAACATTGGAAAACAAGATTTTTCTTCTTGGAGTTCTGGCCGTCATTAGTTTATCTAACAATTTTCATTATGATTGCCTTCATTTGGAGACCAACCGATACATCTTACATGTTAGCAGCCTCATCTCAATTACCAACAGATCCAGAGAACGCAGCAGATTTCGAGTTGGATGATTTGCAATCAAATGTTGATAACAATGATGGTTATCATAACGTTGGTGATAATGACAGTTTAGATTTAAATGAAGAAAATGATAATGATCATAGATTTGATCTTGAAGAGGAAGAGGAAGACTTTAAAAAGAAATCATTTGGTAAAAAAGATTGAATACATTACTGATATTTTATTTTCGTGTACTATCACTGTATTGTCTCATTCTCATTACACACAATATCTTTTTATAGCATTTTATTTTTGTATGGCCCGTAACTGCCATGTTTTATGTGCGAAAAATTGGAATTAATGCCTTCAATTGGGACATCACTGGAATTTCCATAAAATGGAATTGAAACTTGCTGAGAAGAACATCTACTTCTTCTTTGATGAGACTCCAAGTTATACAATAAGACATACAGGTTTAAAAGACTCCCCGTACAGAATTATTAAATTGGAAAAGAAAGATGAAATAGAATACATAGTCAATGAAGAAACAAATAAACTTGATATATTCATTGCAGGTAAATTTATAGATTCATCATCAACGACAACCATCAAACACGTTAAAGAATTTGTTAAGAACTGGAATGATTCATTAGAATACATTAGCTTAAACGATTATTTGATCCAACATAAGGATCAATTCCTTGATGTAACTAAATTAGAAACTTTGAGAACTAAATTCTTTTCATGGAACTTAGCAGGTGTTGATATCAATGAACTCGAAATAAAGAATTTAGATAAGTTCAAAGGATATGATCTATTGTTTCTAGCATTTCAAGAATTTATTCCATTGACTACTAAAAGTTCTTTCAAATCATCAAAGTCAATTGATACTTCCATAGAGACGTTTATTTCCAATTTCAAAGATGAATACACCGTCATCAAGATTAATAAACTTTTTGGAATGGTATCTATCTTGCTAATCAAGACTCAATTGGATATTAATATCAATGGCGTTGAAGCTCATTCAATGGGGACAGGTTTTTTGAATTATGGTAATAAAGGCTCAATTTTAACAAAAATAAATTTTAATGATTACATTCTATACTTCTTGGATTGTCATTTATGTACTGGTGATACTCCACAGTCTTTAATCAAGAGAAGAAATGAATTATATACTATAAATTCCAAATTTCAATTGAGTGGAAAATCAAAGGGTTCATTGATAGTTGAGGATTCTGAGTTTTTCATTGATGAAGAAATCAATAAACTTGATAATTTTGAACTCACTTCAGATGAAGAGGTTGAAGATGATAATGAAATTAGTCAAATTTCCTCTATTGATTCAACTTCTTTGAAAAAACAAATTGAAACTTCAGAAACCACTATAAATACTTTGAATACTACAAATATCGTTGATTTATTCCATAATTCAGATCCTGAAAAGAATGTCATATTCATAGGTGGTGATTTAAATTATAGATTATCATTATCAAAGGAAAAAACATTTGATTATATAAATGAAAATAATTATGAAAGTCTATTAGAATTAGATTCATTGAATAAAGAAAGATTAGAGTATGATATATTTCAAGATTTCAAAGAAGGTAAAATTGAATTCTTACCTACTTATAAATTCTTATTAAATTCTTCAGAGTATGATCAAGAACGAATTCCTTCATATACAGATAGAATCATGTATTCAAATTCTAAGTATGTTAAACAAATAAACTATTCAAATGTCCCTCAATTCTCCATATCTGATCATGAACCCGTTGAGGCAGATTATCAAATTAAAATACCATTGATTAATACACAGAAAAGAAAGTTGAAAATTGATGAATTTCATGAATTCAGATCAAAGAAAGTTAATGATAACACTTTTAAAGATCAATTAATTATAGAAAGTTTAGAAACTGTTAAAGATGTTTTGATTTTACACAAATCAACTATCAAGGTAAAATTAAGAAACACTTCAAACACAAATGCAATGTATTATAACATCATCAACTCAGAAAATCAAGATAATACAATCTTAAAACAAAAATTGGATCTACAACCAGATGAAATTCAGTTAGATATTCGTCCTTTGAAAGACATCATACCTCCGAATTCAGTGAAAACTGTTTCTTTTACAACGTTACTACCTATAGGATTATCAGAATTTGAAAAAATTTCAGTGTTGAGGATCAATGACACAAAAGATTTTTTCATATCTACTAAATTTATTGCAAGAAAAAGTTATTTTGGTTCAACTTTATTTGAAATAACAAAACATAATAACGGTGGGATCCCTAAGCCAATATATACTTTAATAAGTTACTTAACTACACATTTATCAAACGATTTGTTTTCAGGTCAACAAAATGAAGTTTTAGAAAGAGATTTCACTGCGATCATTGATGATGACGATGAAATTTTAGAAGGAACACCAAGTTTCGTCGTTGCTAATGTCTTAATTATGTTGTTGAAAAACATGGATGGTGGTATAATATCAAGCGATTTAGCGACTTTCTTGTTTGATAAAAAACAAGACGTTGATTTAGAAGATCTATTGGAACAATTACCACCTTTGAATGTTAATATCCTTATTTATTTAACTAGTTTCTTAAGACTTTGCTATGATCATGGAATATCGATTGAGTTGATTTTAGAAACTTTCCAAGATTTATTGATTGATGTTCCTGTTACAAGAAAAAGAGATTTTTTTTCAAGTAAGTTGAATTATGAGAAATTGAGATACAATTTACTATTAAAATTGATTAAATCTTGAAGTTCATGATCTCGTTATAATGGGATGTATATATATTTGTATAAAGAGACAATATATTTATGGTTCAACGACTATTTCTAATAATCTATCACAATTCATTGTTTCACCGGTATTTAGATCTATTAGCTTCACACCTTGTAAATTAAAAACACCAATTTCTAATGCAATTAGTTCAACTTCATTTTGGAAGACACTTTGTCCATCTTGTGTATCTATAGGTTTTAGTTTGAATTGGATCTCATTGACTAGTGATAAAACGCCTTGAGTTTTCAATCTAAGGTTTGAGTAGCTTTCTAACAATGAAGCACTAGATTGGATTAAAGATTTGATTTTTGGTAGATTTGGTTGGAATTCAACACTGTTTTGATATGTATTGGAGTTGAAAATCATTAATAAGTTTCTTTCTTTATTTGATAGATTTTCAATAAACACTTTCAATTTGAAAGGTTCACCAATTCTAACAATCTTATTCCCAATGTATTTAATCACTAATGTATTATAAAAATTGGATACTCCATTACTTAACGATGGAGATCTTTGTTTTGGAATGGAATTGGTTTTGTTTAAATCTATATTCGTAAACAATTTGGTTTGAATTTGATAACATGAATTGATTTTATAACAAATTGCAATCAATATCTGAGAATTTCGAACAGATGCCTGATTCTGTTGATTTAACTGATATGAAAATGAATATGATCCATTATTTTCAATTAACAGTGGAAACTCATTATGAAATAATGGAGCGAACAAATCAGTGTTTTTGAAAACGATACTGTTTAGATCTATTTTCAATCCAAGTGATCTGGCCTTTGAACTGTGTTCAATATCTAACGTTGTAATTATAGAATTATTTTTGAGTGAAACATTTCGTATTCTAATATTCAGGGTTCTTATAATGGGTATATCGATCACTTGATTAACATCTGTATATGTTGGTTCTTCAGGTATTGTTGTTTCATTTTTACTTATAAGTGTGTCTACTAATGACACTTTAGGCTGTGGTGATGAAGATAATTTCATTGAAAAATTAACACCATCTAAGATGTTAGCTCTCATTACTGGTTGGAGACTGGATAAGATTGGTTCGCTATGGTCTTTTATAGAATTCTTGGGAGTGGTTTTCAAGTTACTCACAAGGTCCATTCTCAAGATTGGATCTTTAAACTTAACTTTTGGGAAAAAAGTAAACACCTCAAATCTGTAAACAACTTCAGTATCAGAAGTATGCACCACATGGCTCAATTCAATATCTTTTAGCAAGACCTCTTGTGGAGTAGATTTGTCATACAAGAACACTCCAACATTAGCATGATGTATGTGTTGTTGGCTACTTTTAGTAAATATCACATATCCTACTAAAGTCTCATCAAAATACACCAGCTCTTTTTCTACATTCTCATCTACCGTATTCCATGCCTTGGCTTCCCCTTTGGGTATCAGGAACCTCGCACTCATCAACCGAAGCAACGTCACTTTTGTGTCTTTATTTAATCGAATCTTTCAAGATCAATTTGTATCTTGATGATGTCTGGGTGTCCAAAACAAAAAACTCACTTTATTTAAAGAACTGAAAGACTCCAAAATATTGAACGACTGAGTGGTTGAGCGCTTGAGAAGAGAGAAGAACTCACTCTGTAATGTCTGCACTTAGGGATTCAGAACAAGAAGCTCACCTCCCTCCACAAATTGACCTTGATGAGGCGATGGTTACGAAACTTCAAAACTATTCATCACAACAACAACAACAACAACAACAACAACAATATGAAACTGAACAATCTCAATCTGAAGGCTCGCTGAATGCTCCTCCTGCTAGTGCTCAACAATTACAATTTAAATCTATTCATATAGATCCTGAAGAAGAAAACAGCCAGGAACTAGAGTATGTGAAAGATTTAGAAAAACAACAACAACAATTAAGTCAGATGCAAATTGAACAAGAACAATTACAACTAGAAACTAAACAATTAGTTGAGAAACAACATCAACAGCTGAAACACCAACAAACTGTTTTGGAACAGGAATCTATAGCTATTGAACCACAAACAGTCATAACTCCACAAAACGATTTCCATTTAGATTCAATACCCATTCCTGATCAGCCTCCAATCTCACCACCTCGAGTTCAAGATCGTCAAACACCTCTGATACCTAGCTTATCTGGTACTTTCACTAAAAGGTTAACAACAACCAATGCTGCTGTATATGATGAAATAAATTCACTAAGGAAAAAACTTGCAACTGAATCCAAAACTTCAACTGAATATACCCTTCATATTTTATTCACTCAATTTGTTAGACATGCAGAACGTAAATTGAACTTATGTCTAACGTATCCATTGAATTCAGAACCACCAATTGTCGAACTATTAGCAGAAGGTGTTGATCCTGAATTCGATAAAATCATTGCTTCTTTAGGATATATTTCCAGGAATAATCCAAAACCAGTCATAGATTCAGTCATGTTTTGGAGAAAATCAAAGTCTGAAGTCGCTGCAATGGCTGCTGATGCTGCTGAAAATGCTTTCAACCTAGTCAAAGAGCATAAAGATTCTACAGGCTTTCAAAGACAACATGGACACTCTTCATCAACTGTTAGTCGATTCTCCCATAGACGAAATAATTCATCAAAGGCAACTATTACAAATATTGATACAAAACTAGCTTATTTAGAGGATCAAGTTCAATCTTCAAGAGAAACAGCAATTCAAGGTGAACGAAAATCAATCATAAGCATTTATATTCTATGTCGAGTTTTAATCGAAGTTGTCAAACAAGTCAATTTTGATACTACTGGTGATGATCTAGGTGATAAATTAGAAGATATCATTTTCTCACAACTGAGAAGTACAGACCCAATTCTAATATCATCAAGTATTATTAGATCTGCAAATTGGAATTTTTTCGCTGAATTACTTGGTTATATGTCAGATAAAAGATTCTTAAGTGTTAGTGATCGTTTTATCGCTGATCTAGAAAAAATTCCCTCAGTTCCTCCAAAGGAAGTTGAACCTTCTATTCATTTATTGATCCATGGTATGAGATATCTAAAATTGAGAAATTATCCTTTAGAAGATTTTGAGGAAACTGCAGATTTTTTGTTATCAATTGCTAAATTTTTCAAAAGTACTAAATCTTATTCCATTAAACTTGCATATTCACAAGTCTTGACACATATTTTGTTACCATTAGCTGAAACTTTGACTGCTGAAGTGAATCATCCTACTTGGTCTGATGCCATACATACAATCTATGATAATATTGATAAAACCGATAACCAAAAATCCTGGTTGACATGTTTTACTTTATCAGCTGCTGTGTTATCAGTTGCTCCTAATGAACTATTTCTTAACAATTGGTACGAGTTATTAGATCAAGGTATGAAAAATTTGAAATCAAAGAACACAACAATGAATGAAAAAGTTACAATCACAACGTCGATAGCAAGACTTGTTTGGGTTTATATGTTCAGATGTACCGAAACTTTAAATAATACAACAAGAAAAATTGAATCCATAATGAAATCTCTAATTTTCAATAAAGTGAAACAATCTTGGTTTACTTCAGATGCAGGTTTAATCTTACCGTTAGTTCAAATTTTTAGATCACTAGGTTTTACTGGTTATAATCGAACAGTTGAAAATTATGTCATTCCTCTAATTAGACAAGCATTCAATGGTGTGTCATTAGATGGAATTCAACATGAAAAAATGACACTAGTAATCAAGGCCTATGTTGCTATGCTAGCTGATACTGAAAGACCACTATTTCCAGAAAATGCAGATGTTATTGGGGTCCCAGATATCAATGTTGATTTCAAATCTGTTAATCATAATGAAATTGTACGTTATGCTAATAATCTACTTATATTACTTGATGCCACTGTTGGTCCTCATTCTGCTAGTTCAAATGACGTTTCAAGTTCAGCTTTACCATTTTACTATGGTTCAAAATCACCATTTGGTAGCTTTAAATTTGGTGCTGATTTAACTGGTCAAACTACTAAAAATTTGAACATTGAGTTGTTTGCAGTTCTTATTGAATCAATTCCTTGGTTATCAACTTCCAATCCAAGAAAGGTTATTGAATTATTATGCAGAAATTCATTACATAGTGATTTTAGGGTTGCAAGTGCTGCTTCTCGCTCTTTAAAAATTTTAGTTTCAAAGAAAAATTCTTCTGGTTTCATCAGTATTTTTGCTAATTATGCCTTTAATTTTACAGAACGTTCTGGGAATGCTGAAAATTATATTATCTCAAAAGAATTGCTCAAATTGCATGTTGATCTCTTAGAGACTTGGCTCAAATCAATCAGTGATAGAAAGTCAAAGACAAAGGCAAATGAAGATTTTATCCCAAATGGTAAATCTAATCGTAAAGGACTGGGTAATTCTCTAGAGGATCAAGACAATGAAGTTGATGCTATTGATGAAATTCAATTAAAAAATACAATCACAGTCATTGAAGAAGTTGAAGGACATGGATTATTCTTTTTATCCTCTCATGATTTTGAAATAAGAAGATTAGCAGTTGCAATTTTGAGAATTACTGAAAAGTTTGATGAAGTCTTATATGAACAAACAAAAAGCTCAAGACTTTCAACTAGACATTCTCGCTCCAATTCCAAATATGCAGCTGATATTGGAACTAGAGTTATTTTCATTGTTCAATCAATAGATTTTTTCAAGTTGATAAATTCCCAAAAAAGTGCCTTAAGTGTCCCAGAAAGATCAAGGTTACAGAAATTGAAATCAAGAAGAAACGTTTTAATAAAATTAGCTGAATCAGATTATGGCATTGACTCAGCTTTATGGTTTAGAGTTTTTCCAAGGTTATTAAGTACAATTTTTGAGAAATGTCCAATCACGATGGCATTATGTCGTTCTATTGTTTGTACAAGACTTGTGCAAGTTCATGAATTAATTTTAAAAATTGCTGATTCTCCAAAAGTAACTCAAAAATTGGGTAGTGGACCGCCAGAAATTTTGGTTGAACAATGGAAATTATACTTAATTGTGGCTTGTACCTCATTAACTTCAACAAGTGAACAAAGAATGCATATTCCAGAAAACCAAGCTAACTCTAAAAAGAAAAATCAACAACTGTTAACGATCCAACATAGTACCATTACTAGTGCTAAAAGTGTCTTCAAACTGACACTTAACTTGTTGAGTGGCTCGAATCAAGTTCTAAGAGATGCTATTATTACTGGTTTGAGCTGCATGAACATCAATATTTTCAAAACATTTATTGAAGTTATTGAACCTGTTTTCACTAATTGGGAGAAAGATTTAGATTCAAAATCCTCATTACAAAATTCTAGATTAAGGATTGAAAGTGCAAGAATTCTAAATATTGTATCAAAATTCTTAGAAGAAGATTCTATAATTGAAGATGATTGGATTGTCAGTAGATTAGTTAGTTTTGTAAAAGTCATTAAGTCATTTTTATCAAAATCAGAAGTTCAACATAGTTTTGAATTTCAAAAATTACGTCGTTATTTTTGTGGTTTATTAGAAAATGTCTATTTTGGTCTTTTGAAAAGATCTGATGCCAATCAATGGTTACCATTTGAAGCAAGAGTCTCTTGTTTTACATTTTTAGAAGAATGGTGTGGTTATGGTAAATCTTCGATTATTGCGAAACAAAGATACTCACAAATGACCAAAGATTCTACTAATGCTCTAGAATTAACAGCATTGAACTCAGCAATTGAATTTGAAAAACAGATTTTATCACTTTCAGCTACAAAGACAATGGTTGCCTTGTTAAATGGTAATATTAGAGAATTTAGAGGTCAAACTTTACTTAAATTTGATTTACCTGGTTTATTGTCATGGATTGATCTATTATTTGCATCTCCAAATGAAAGGATTCAAGGATTAGCTAAAAAGGCACTCAAAAGTATGTTTGAATTCAATTCAACTGATCAAGAACTATTCACAGAAGTTTTCAAAAAATGTATATTTGATCAAAAAACTAGTATTATTGAAAAATATTTTGTTATTATTGCAGAAGCATTAATGGAAACTACTCAAAACTATTCACTAGAAAATCATCAAGTTTTGTTATTTGCTTTATATGGTATTGGGTTCAATAGTTATGAAATTAGAGAACCAGCTATTAGTCTTTTAGTTCACGCAGAAAAGACACTTTATGGTCAAAATTACTCTTCAACGTTTGAAGAAAGAGTCAAAAACAAAAACAAAACTATTTATAAACGAGCTTTATTAGATGTTTCTACATATTTTGCATCTGCTTACCCTGATTTAAACATTTCATTAATTTCCGAATTGACTAAATATTTCCATATTGTTAGTTTTGAATCAAGAAGAGATCTACTGACTATTCTATTACCATGGTTACAAACAGTCGAGTTAAGTGTTTTTAATGATAGGGAAGATTGGATTGATATCAAATCATACATGGTCTTGAGTAATTTATTTGAAATTACAATCAAATTTTCAGATGCTATTCCAAATGAAATTGAAGCGCTATGGATTTCTTTGGCTAATGGTAATAATTTTAATAATGCTCAAACTATTTTAAATTTTGCTATTCAAACAAGTTTGATGAAAAGAAATCCGTTATTTGTTGAATTTGCTAGCAAAGTCTTAGTTTATGTTTCAACCTCTAATATGTCCTTAATTGATATTCTGGTTCCTTATATTGATCATAAAAATATGGTCCCACCAAAGCCAAAAACTTTACTCACACCAGATAATGATTTAGGGTTAGCTCATGTTGCTGATATTTGGAAAGTTTTGAATTATCCTGGAAAAGATGCTGTTTTTTCATCAGGTCATTTAGCTTTGATATTTTTATCGGATCTAGTTGTTGTTCCAAAAGAGTCATTGAACTCTAAAATTCCATTATTGCTTCATGTTTCATTTTCTTTATTGGATCATTATTTACCAATCATTCAAGAATCTGCATGTAAAATGATAATTTATACTTTAGGTTCTGTTTTAACACATCCAAAATCTGAATCAACCAAAACTTTGATAAGAAATAACCAGAAAAGTTTATGGGTATATGATGATTTAAATAATGATAAAAATGGTGCTAGATCTCCTAAAGATATGGATCTTCTAGTAAAGAATATAATTGAAATCCTCAGTGCCTCACATCCTAATATCCAAGAAGAATGGGCTAGGGTGTCTTTATCATGGTCAACTAATTGTGCTGTAAGACATATCGCATGTCGTTCATTTCAAGTTTTCCGTTCATTATTATCATTTTTAGATCAATCAATGTTAAGAGATATGCTACATAGATTATCAAATACTATTTCTGATGAAAGCCCAGATATTCAAGGTTTTGCTATGCAAATTTTAATGACCTTGAATGCTATTACTTCAGAATTGGATGCGGGTAATCTGATTAGTTTTCCTCAATTATTCTGGGCTACAGTTGCTTCATTGAATACAATTAACGAATATGAATATATTGAATTGTTGTCGGTTTTAACCAAATTTTTATCTAAGATCGACTTGGATTCAGAAGATACAGTTAGTTGTTTGGCTCAAACATTCCCTCCTAACTGGGAAGGTAAATTTGAAGGTCTTCAACAAATTATTATGATTGGTTTGAGATCATCTAATGCATGGGATGCATCATTACAATTACTTGATCGTTTAAATAAATTGAAAAACAGTGATATCATTGGTGGACCATCTAGACTATTATTTGCCTTATTAACAAATATTCCAAGATATTTACATGCTCTAGAGTTGGGTAATATTAAACCAGAAATTTATGATTCAGCAGAAACTTTAAGTACAATGGCAGAAGCTGAAGGATATTCTAATTTATCTAGAATTATTGAATCATTTTCAAAAAATAGATTCAGAACAAAGCATGATTTCTTAGGACAAACAATCAATTTCATTTCAGAGAATTTCTTAGCTGAATACAGTGGTCAAACATTAATATTCTTTTTAGGCTTAATATCAAATAGAATTGACTGGGTCAAAGTTGAAACAATGAACGTTTTAAAATTATTATTTCCAAAGATTGATTTAAGTGATGCCCAATTCCAAGGATGTGGTGCAGATTTGATTTCTCCTTTATTGAGATTACTATTGACACCATTTGCTCAACAAGCTTTAGAAGTTCTAGATGAAACTAGTAGCATTTCAGGTAGTAAACTTGATAAAGATATTTTACGAATGTCATTAGGTAATACCAAAGTTAAAAAAGATTATGAAAAAACTGCAACGTTATTTGGTGTTCCAGAGGATAGTGGTTGGTCAATTGCTATGCCTCTAATTACAGCAGCAACTACAAGAAGTAATGTTCATGCTGTTTTCACCACATGTGCAGCTTTGGTTGAATCCGAAGAACCTCAAGAAGAACAAGAACAAATTAAGTTCCATCTTGATGAGTATCAATATGGTAGTAGTGAACAAAAGTATCATCATAATCATACAAATAGTACCAATCAATTAGATTCTATATCAGTTGTTGAAGAAAATGATGGATCATTAAGTAATATGTGGGCAGAATTAGATAACCTAGACTCATTTTTCACGAAAGATGCAGAAAATTCATCACAATTTTCAGGTATTACAAGTAATCATCCAAGTCATTTTAGATCTACATCAATTGATACAAGGTATAGTAATATTGATAATTTGAATCCATATGAATCAGCACCTCAAATATATGATAAAAAGGTTTCAGTCATTTTAAATAGAAGTTTAGCAAGAACCCAATCCAATTCATCATTTAGAACTTCATTAGCCGATTTTGGAAGAAGCCAAAATCTTCAATAATTATTAAAAGACATTTTAGTTCAGTTCTTATCGTTTATACAAAAAGACATTGTTTGATACAAGTATTAAATTTTCAATGAGTATTTTATTTATTTATTTACAATTAATTGATTCTCTCTATATATAAGATTAACCAGATTTTGGTAATGCATTTATCATTTTACCTGAATTATCAAATGTAAATCTACGATTCTTTTTATTATCACGTAAAGTTGTACCATAACGGAAACCAACTTCACCGACTTTAGATTTAGTGAATTGGAAAACAAATCTATCATTTGATTTTGATTTAGCAAAGAAGATTTCTTTTTCTTTCTCATTAGATTTTTTATCAGTTAAATGATGATCACCAGAACCGATTTTTTCTAAAGTTTCAGAAGCTGGTTCTAAACCGAAAACTTTAGCAGCATCAATTGGACCAAATGGCTCAGATTCAGCAATTGTAACAAATCTAGATTGCAAGGTTTTAACAGGAACAGGAATTTCAGATAAATTTTCTCTATGTGCTTCCTTCTCAAATAGTGGGAACATTCTATATAAAGCCTCAGACATTTTCGTTAATTCTGGAGTGATTAAATTCTCTTTGCTCCATTTCAATTCAACTTCTTTTAATTTAACAACTGCTTCTAATCTTGGTATTTTAATACCATATTCAATTGCAACTTGTTGGATTGGAGTTTTCTCTACCACTATTTTTTGATAAATTTCATCTCTATCCTCTTTAGATAAAATGTAATTGGTTTGACAAAATCTGTTTTGTGGAAATGGTTGTAAATGACTATTTGGATTGCTATTTCCATAATTCTGTGGAGTTGCGAGAGGTTTACCAGTGTGATAATCTATTAAAGCATTACCTCTTTCAGCATCTGGTCTTATGTAGTTTGGAGAGTGATTTTGAGCAGCATAAAAATATTTATTACTTGGATATTCACCTTTGTAATTTTTCTTACCCAAGAAGACACCCATTTGATATCTAAGGGAAGTTTTATGGTCTTTTGAACTTGTTTTACCCATTTTTGGTGCTTGATAGAATGGGTATGCTATTCTTCTTCTGGAAAAGTTACGCACTTGCTGCTTGCATGCGGATGTGCTATTTGAAAGCACACTAACTGATTGCTGAGCAGAGAACAGTTGTGCCATTTTGGAACAGTGATCTAAAATATAAAACCCAACTTTTATTGAATCAACTTTACTACTCTTTTTTCGTTGTCAAAAAAACTGAAAAACTTTACCTCGGAACTTCTCATCTGACCGAGATTCGTTGAGGCGGGTGACTGCTGATTTGAAGCGATGTGCCCATCTTATTATTAGTATGTCCAGTAAGTTGGGCTGTAGTGAAGATATTTAGATTCGGAAAACATCAAAATGCTGACTCATGATAGTGCTATGTATGTACCGACTTTCATTTCAATTGAAGAACATCGCACTAGCAAATTTCTCCATTTCGTTCATTTTATTACGTTCAGCCTCCACCTGATTGGTCTTTATCCCCAGATTCGCGGAATCGGCGGTTTTAGTCCGTCACCGGCAGAAATTTTTCTCTTATTAGAGAAAAAATTATTTTCGACTCATCACCTTCTAATTAAAAAAATAGTTCAAAAGAATAACTAAAATGGGAGTCTTAACTAACTTAGTTGCAAAGAGAGGATTCGCTTCATCTGTTGCTCGTCATGAAAAAGTTCTAAACAAATACTCTCAAATCATCACCCAACCAAAAGATCAAGGTGCCTCACAGGCTATGTTATACGCTACTGGTTTCAAACCAGAAGATTTCAACAAAGGTCAAGTCGGTGTTGGTTCTGTTTGGTGGAGTGGTAACCCATGTAACATGCATTTATTAGATTTCAACTTCAGATGTTCTGAATCAGTCAACAAAGCTGGTTTAAAAGCAATGCAATTTAATTCAATTGGTGTTTCTGATGGTATTTCAATGGGTACTTCAGGTATGAGATTTTCTTTACAATCAAGAGAAATCATTGCTGACTCTTTCGAAACTATCATGTTAGCTCAACATTATGATGCTAACATCTCCATTCCATCATGTGATAAAAACATGCCAGGTGTTTTAATGGCCATGGGTAGACACAACAGACCTTCTATTATGGTTTACGGTGGTTCAATTAATCCAGGTTCTCCAACTTGTGGCTCTGCTAAGATTCCACAAAAAATTGATTTAGTTTCTGCTTTCCAATCTTATGGTCAATATTTGGCTAAAGAAATTACAGAAGAAGAAAGACAAGATATCGTTCAACATGCTTGTCCAGGTGCTGGTTCTTGTGGTGGTATGTATACTGCTAACACCATGGCTTCTGCTGCTGAAGTCTTGGGTATTACTTTACCAAACTCCTCATCTGCTGTCGCAACTTCTCCAGAAAAATTAGCTGAATGTGATAACATTGGTGAAGCTATTAAAAAAATTATTGAATTAGATATTAGACCTAGAGATATCATGACTAAAGAAGCTTTCCAAAACGCCATCACTTATATCATTGCCACAGGTGGTTCCACTAATGCTTGTTTACATTTAATTGCTATTGCTCATTCATGTGGTGTTAAATTGACTTTAGATGAATTCCAAGCAATCTCTGATAAAACTCCATTATTAGCTGATTTCAAACCATCTGGTAAATATGCAATGGCTGAATTAGCTCAATATGGTGGTACTCAAGCCGTTATGAAATATCTATTAAATGAAGGTTTCTTACATGGTGATTGTTTAACTGTTACTGGTAAAACAATGGCTGAAAACTTATCAACAAGTCCAGGTTTAACTCCAGGTCAACCAATCATTCATCCAATTGAAGCACCATTGAAACCAAGAGGTCATTTACAAATCTTGTATGGTTCTTTAGCTCCAGGTGGTTCAGTCGCTAAAATCACTGGTAAAGAAGGTACTTATTTCAAAGGTACTGCTAGAGTTTACGAAGATGAAGACTCTTTCATCCATGCTTTAGAAAACGGTGAAATCAAAAAAGGTGTTAAAAGTGTTTGTATCATTAGAAATGAAGGTCCAAGAGGTGGTCCAGGTATGCCAGAAATGCTGAAACCATCATCTGCTTTAATGGGTTATGGTTTAGGTAAAGATGTTGCCTTATTGACCGATGGTAGATTCTCTGGTGGTTCACATGGTTTCTTAATTGGTCACGTTGTTCCAGAAGCATCTGAAGGTGGTCCAATTGGTTTAGTTAAAGATGGTGATGTTATTGTCATTGATTCTGATAACAATAAATTAGATTTATTAGTCAGTGAAGAAGAATTAGCTGAAAGAAGAAAGTCATGGGTTAAAAGAGCTCCAAGATACACTAGGGGTTCATTAGCCAAATATTCCAAATTGGTTTCTGATGCTTCTCATGGTTGTGTCTTAGATGGTGATGAAGAATAGATTAATTTTTAAAATATTCTAATAGTTTTATTCATTATTAGTTGTTGTTTTTTTTTTCATTCATTTATTATGAGTTTGGTGTTTTTCATTTTTGTTAATAGTGGGGGGTTAAATCGGTTTTGTCCTATTGAAAGGATCTTGTATATCAATACTATTTATTCTGTTCATTTTCATAGATGTTCATGCATATTATTATATTATTTTTAAATTTTAAACTAAACAATTGAATTGTGGTTTATTAATGTTTTATTTTTATTTTATTTTTTTTTTTGGTGTTTAGAGAATGTTTTTGAAGGTTTGCAAATGAGTTTGTAACTTTTAATTAATACATGTTTGCTAAATTCTAATTAATTTGGCGTAGATATTTTGTACAATTTATTTGTGCCATATTCTAGAACCTTTGAATCCACAAAACACAATTTTAGGTTTTATGAGATGTTCTACGATTGATCCACTTAATATTTCTGGACTATATAGACATATTAATGTCCACTACTGTTCAATAAATAACTCTCTTCTATTAATGATAGTTTAATAATCATTTCAACTGGTCATAAACGTCTGCCATTGACATCGAGATAAATATAAATAGTAGCTAACTCATGATTAATACTTATAACAATATTATACAATTAGCTGTCATGTTGGTGACAGTATATAGTACAACACTATCTTGATATTGTGATATTCAATAACATTAAAATATGCAAATAATAATTAGCATTCCATTTCGTTTTTAAAATACAAGATCTCTACTTGCAGTTATTCTGTCCAAAATTCGGATACCCGTAGGTAAACCAGAATAGTAAGGGTGCTAAACCTCTAGTATATATCAAACTATTTCCTATCCCGTCACTAGCGCAGACATCTAATATCTGTATCACAACAACCTCAAAGATAGTCTAACTACAAACATCTAATTTGGATATTCGAGTTATTAGAACAGAAATGTGTCCGAACCAGGCGATGAGGTCAAATTTTTAGTCAATACTTAGACAAACTGATAGAGATCAGTTATTTATTAATTTTATTTATAGAAAAGCAATCATGCCTGGAGTTGAAGCAATATTCATTGGTGCTAATAGACACACACATGTTGCGGATGTTCACCCAAAAAAACATATTGTTGCATTTGGGGCAGGTAATACAATTGCACTATGGGATCCATTATCAAAATGTTCATTTGGTATCTATTCAACTTTGAAAGGTCACACCAAAGAAGTCACTTGTGTCAAGTTTGTTCCAAATACAGAATATTTAGTCTCTGCATCTGAAGATTCTTTAGTTAAACTATGGAGATTCAAAAACTCTACTGATTTTGAATTTGTCAAAGATTTAGAATTTCATAATGAATCTGTTTTGTGTTTAGATATTCATAACAGATATTTCACAACAGGGGATACCACTGGACAAATCGCTATCTGGTATTTAAGTACAAATGGAGATGTTATTAAATTGCATACTTTTGAAAGTAAATCTGGAGTTTTGCCATTAGCTTTAGCCATTCAAGAGATTTCAGAAAATGAGTTCATTTTAGCATTAGGAGGTTCTAAAAACCAAGTATTTATTTATTCATTCAGACACTTTGACTCTATATTTGATAACTTTAATCTTGTTGCTTCTTTAGAAGGTCATGAAGATTGGATCAAAGCTTTAGCTTTTAAAAAACAAAAAAGTGGTGACTATTTATTAGCTTCTGGCTCTCAAGATAGATATATTAGATTATGGAGAATTAGAACAAATGATTTGATTGATAGATCAGATGAAGATGAATCTAAATTATTATTATTAAGCAATAAGCAATATAAATTTGATATCAGTGAAACTAAAGTTGCCATTAATTTTGAAGCTTTGATAATGGGCCATGATGATTGGATTTCTTCATTGCGTTGGCATGATAATAAGTTACAGTTAATTGCAGCAAGTGCAGATACAGCTATGATGGTTTGGCAACCTGATGAAATTTCTGGTATCTGGATTTGTAGTGCAAGATTAGGTGAAATAAGTTCAAAAGGTGCAAGTACTGCAACTGGTTCATCAGGTGGATTCTGGTCATCACTGTGGTTTATTGGTGAGAACAATAATGAATACGTCTTAACTAATGGTAAAACTGGTGCTTTTAGAATTTGGAAATTAATTGAGGATGATACCTGGGATCAAATTTTAGCAGTTAGTGGTTGTACAAGACATTGTACTGATTTGTCATGGTCAACTAATGGTGAATATTTATTATCTACTTCATTAGACCAAACTACAAGATTATATTCACAATGGGTATTGAACTCAGATGGATCAAAACGTCCAATCAAAACATGGCATGAATTTGCAAGACCTCAAATCCATGGTTATGACATGGTTTGTATCTCAACTTTGTCTAACACAAGATTTATTTCTGGTGGTGATGAAAAAATTTTAAGATCGTTTGATGAACCAAAAGGTGTTGCTAAAATATTATCAAAATTTTGTGATATTCAAAGTGATGACGTTTCAATCATGCCTGAATCTGCGGCATTACCAGCGTTAGGACTATCTAACAAAGCCACCACTGATGCTGAAGAATCTGCACCAAGACCAGATCAAGATCAATTAAGAGAAACTGATGATAGTAATAACATTTCATTTGAAATTTTAAGTTCTTTAGAAGTGCCACCATTCGAAGATCATTTACAAAGACATACATTATGGCCTGAAATTGAAAAATTATATGGACATGGTTATGAAATAGTTTCAGTTGATTCAAGTCCTGATAAAAAATTAATTGCAACTTCATGTAAATCAAATACTCAACAACATGCAGTTATTAGAGTTTTTGACAGTGAAAGTTGGCAAGAATTGAAACCAAATTTGAAATTACATGATTTAACCGTTACAAGAGTTAAATTTTCACCAAATGGTAAATATTTATTAACAGTTTCTAGAGATCGTCAGTTTGGTTTATTTGAAAGAAATTCTGAAGATAGTTCGTTCAAGCTAATTAAACACAACGCTAAAGCTCATACAAGAATCATTTGGGATTGTTCTTGGTCCCCATTAGAATTTGGTAATTTTTTCTTTACTGCATCAAGAGATAAATCAATTAAAGGATGGAAAATCAATCAAGATCAAAGTGGATCAGTTTTAGTAGAGAATATCATTCAAGCTAAATTTAATTCACCAGTTACTTCATTAGACATCCATAAAGAAATCATTAATGGTAAATTAGTCATTTGTATCGGTTTAGAGAATGGCTCTGTTATTGTTTACTCCTTTGATAAAGATAAATTCACTCATGTTTACACGTTTGATGATTCTGTGACTCCAGCAGATAGAATTTCCAGAGCAAATTGGAGCTGTCGAGTGAGTGACAAACTGCTTTTAGCTGTTGCTTCTTATGATCATTCAACAAGAATCTTTTCTATAGAAAAAGATTTGATTGTATAATAATGCCTAATATTTAATCTCATCTCATCGCTTAAAAAATATTTAAGGTGTAAAAAAATACACAGACTCTTCTCTAACTTCGGTATTAGTTGAAAAAGAGCAATTATCCTTAATTGCCTTTCAATTAGATAGTTCTTTCACTTAAATCATCAGTACCATATCAGTCATAATCTATAGTTCATCTCACTCTTATCAGTTACATTTTAAGTCAAGTTCCTTATCACAAATTCCAATCAACTATCAATAGTTCTTTTGTGTGATCTGGATTCTGTTCACCATGATTATTCCATTCAAAATCTCACATAAACTGAAGAGATTCAGGTCAGTTTCAATAGCAATGATCACACTAGTGATAATGTTCTACTACATGTTCCTGAATGAAGAATATACTATGAATCAGCATTTAGAAGAGGAAGAATTGCCCAGAATCACAGAAGAGAAAGTCGAAGGTACCATAAATAATGAGAAATTCGAACTTTCCACTAAAGAAGGATTGAAAAAAAAGAATAGGTATTTCCCCTTGTTAGAATCAGAAAGATCAAGAACTAAATTTTCGAGTGTTGTACCAGAAGATTATTTCAATAATCAGAACAAGTTCAATTTGAGAGATTTCAAAAAACAGTATCATTATAAAATTGGGAAAGAGAATTATTTTAAATTACCAAAAGTTTCAAAACCTGATGATTACCCATTAATACAATCTACTTACTTCAACGATGGTGGTTTAAAAGATGTCAAAAAATTAGAACAAATTTCAAAAGCGTTTGATCAATCCTGGAGTATTTATACTACATTCGGGTATGGACATGATGAAGTAACTCCAATAAGTCACGAACCTCATGATCCATTCAACGGATGGGCTGCAACGTTAATTGATTCTTTAGATACATTGATTTTAATGGAAAAAGATGATGAATTCTCAAAAGCTTTACGATTTATTGAAGAAATGAATTTTAAGCAATCATTTAGAGAAGATATTCCCTTGTTTGAAAACATTATCCGTATTTTAGCTGGCCTAATAAGTGGGTATGAATTTTCAAATGAACAAATGCTATTAGAAAAGGCTAAAGACTTAGCAAATTTATTAATGGAGGCATTTGATACGCCAAATAATATGCCATTGTTGTATTATGAGTGGACTAATGAAATTCAAAACAGATTTGCTTCAAAAGATGCATCGTTAGCTGAAGTTGGATCGATGTCATTAGAATTTTCAAGATTAACTCAACTAACTAATGATCAGAAATATTTTGATGCAATTTCAAGAATCACTAAACTATTTCATGAGTCTAAAGATGAAGGATTTCATGTTCCAGGGCTATATTCCAAGAAAGTTGATATTTCAGGATGTAAAGTATTGAATAATTATGAAATTGAAAAAGGATTACACCTAAACAATCCCAAAGTTATCAAATCTATCAAAGATGGGAATTACATCTATTGCTTATTAACCGACAAGATTATTGTCAGCAAGAATCAGGTACAAGAGTATTCAATTGGTGGATTAGCTGATTCATTTTATGAGTATTTACCAAAAATGTATCATTTACTAAGAGGCTCAGATTTCAAACAAACTGAAATTTATAAAGAAATGTATTTGAATACAATTTCCAAAATCAAAGAATTCATGATTTTCAAACCAAGAATTCCAGAAAACAAAGATATCTTATTCATATCATCACTAAAGACGTTTTATAATGAAGATGGATTATATCCTGAAATTCAAATTGATCAAGATTTAGAAATGCAACATCTAAGTTGTTTTGCAGGTGGAATGATTGCATTAAGTTCAAGATTATTCGATCTGCCTGATGATCTTGATCTTGCAGGAAATATAACTTTAGGATGTGTGGAAATGTATAAAAGATTGAAAATAATGCCTGAGGTTATATGGGTTGATAAACAATTGAATGATAATGATATATATGATGAAAAAGAGAGATTAAATATGTTGAAGACTTTTAAAACAGGTAATTCAATCATTTCAAATGATGAAAAGGATTCAGTTAATATTGAGATTGTTGATAACGATGACGAAGAACTTAAAAAGGCAATCAAGGATGCAGAATCTGTTATTATTAACAAAAGAGATAATACAGAAAAATTTGATCCAACGAGAAAGAGCTTAGGGCAAGTGAACAGTAAAAACAAGAATTTGAACTTGGATGAAGTTAATAAAAAAATCAATGAAAAGGATAGATTTCATCTATTCCCACCTTTAATAGAATCTGTGAATGGTGAAACTATATGGCCGTTTGGAAGTACTTACAATCAACCATTATGGTTAAATAAAATGGATCCACAATACATTCTAAGACCAGAAGCAATTGAATCCGTTTTATACATGTATAGAATCACTGGAGATTCCAAATGGCGAGAGTATGGATGGATGATGTGGGAAAACATTGAAAAATATACCAAAAGTAAGAATGGAAGTATTGCATCGATTGCAGATGTTACTAATCTTGATGGTGAGAATACGTTCGTTGATACTTTAGAAAGTTTTTGGTTTAGTGAAACTTTAAAATATTTTTATTTATTGTTTGATGATGTGGATGTTTGGAGTTTTGACGATTACGTTTTCAATACTGAAGCTCACCCATTTAAGTTAAACTAATCATGATATTAGATAGCTAAAATCAAATGTGGTATGAATCAATCTAACTTGAATTGTATATTTGTATTTTTCTATTAAACGACTCTCCAATTTTTCAATAATTTCAAATGTTGGAAATTTTGATAATCACCAGTCATACCATCATGGAATGCTTTAAAATAGTACCAAGTGAAAATAACCAACACGAAACAAATCAAATAGACGATATAATGTATACTTTTCAATTTAATCTTTTTTAAACTCAATTCTAAAATGTAACCAAAAACGAAAATTGCAAAATACAAAGCAGGTACATAATGATGAACATAAGTGACTCTTCCCATGATAACGAACGGTAAATAATGTGTAGCCCAAGCCATGAATGGATATAAACCTTTCATTACAAAATCATACAAATCATTCAATTTCCAATCTAGCGTTTGTCTTTGATATTTTAGAATATAAGTCAATGTAACGCAAATGAATGCAATTACTGAAATTGTGGAAATCCATGTATTGAAAACACCACCGATTAAGAAAAATCTGATATCTCTTGTTCCCCAACCACACATTCTTAAACCTAAATATAATGTTGGCCATTGCCACCATTTTGAAGCTAAGGCATCGAATTTATCAGGATCTGGAACTAGTGCATTATTAGAAGCAGCCATTGCAAAATTAATACCAATAAAATCTGTCCAAAAATTAGAACGTGGTGGTTTATAATAGATATCTGGTACTAATTTTGAATTAATATGCTTTTCAATGTTCCACCATGTTGATTTATCATATTTTGACCAAGATGGTTTACAAACGACTTCACTTTGTTTAAAACCCCATGCTGGATATGAAGCACCTGTTGTGGCTAAATAACAACCAAGATCAACATGTTTGATTCTAAATGAAGTTGATAACGGATGAAGGATTGTAGAGTTTTCTTTAGGGTATGAAGAATTAGATGATGGTACTTGTTGAACGATTTCAATTTTCCAATTATCTTTAGAATCACCAATTTTTTCATTACCATAACCTGAAACTTCATAAAATTTTTTAGTGACATGAGCAGGGATTGGATGAGAATGTAGATTGGCATGAGTGGATTTATGAACGATTCTTAAAATATCACTATCAGTGACGAAATCATTTGAATCTGAAGTTATGGTTTTATTTGAGTTTTTAGTGTATTTGAAAACCCAATTATTATTACCATCAGAATGTCCATAACCAGTGACTTGTTGTTGATTTGAACCTTCTGGATATATTTGAACGTGCGAGTGTAATAAATTAGGACTTAAACCATGAGATCTAATGGTCACTTCAGAACCATAGAGGATATCTCTTGGTGTGTTTTCAATTTTATTGTTTTCTAAATTGACTTGAAATAAAGATGAAGTTGATGCATCACCTGTACCTGACTTATATAATAGTGCAAAATGTATCTTAAAGCAAATTAAATAAATTGCAAATGGAATGAAAATCAATGATACGATTCTAATACTCCAATGTTTCAAATATAATTTCCATGAAATTTCTTTATCTAAGAATTTTTCGAATAAATCTTGAATTGTATAAGCACCAACAACAACGGTGATGAATAAACCAACCCATTTAACAGAACAAACACAACCAATTGAAACACCTGATAAAATCATCCAAATGTACCAAGTAATGGTGAATTCTCTTTTAGCGACTCTTAAAGAATGAATTTTAACCATTGTTAAAAATGTAATAGCAGTGAAGAATAACAGAATAGAATCTAATAAGATGAATTTACCCAATGCAATATAAGAAGTTTCTAAAGTGACCATTAAAGTGATCAAGATTGTAGTTAAAGATTGTAATTCTAACCATTTAGAGCTGTAATAAGTGACAGGGATAACTAAAGTTGAGAAAACAGCATTGAAGATTCGCATTGTTTTGAAATCACAGCCTTCTGGGTATAAAGTACCTGATTTGAATTCAAAATCACCATTGAAACCAGCTATATATTCACTTAAAGCGATTAACATCTTACCTAAAGGTGGATGAACATCATGATAAAATTCATGTTTAATGTAATAAGAACCGAATTTACCAAAATGAGCTTCATCCCAAACGACTTTCTTACTCTTATCGATATCAACTATACGAATGTAAAGACCAACTAAAGTGAAGAATAAAGGGATTAAGAATTCTAAATGTGTTGTGATTGGGACATAATTGGAAAACGAAGATTTAGCAGTGGGTTTATCAGAGATTTCAGTTTTCAAAGAGTCCTTTGAATCAATTGAAGAGTCAAGCAACGACTTCTCTTCTTCAGTGGACATTTGTGGATGAAAAGGTGACAAGCTTCACGTTAGTTTATATGATGGAAATTTTTCGGTACGTGTTATTTATTTATTCAAGTCTGCTTATATAATTACTACACAGTATAAAACAGTTAATAGCGTATACTCATTCAAGTCCCAGTGCTTTTATAATCAATTGCTCCAGTTTCTTCCCTTCAAAACGGTTCAGATTCGAGTCCAGATTCAAAACTTCGAGCAATTCGTTAATTTCATCAATTCCATCAACAATCAAAATCAAACATCTGAAATTTCCCTGTAAGAACACATTAGTTGCCTTGACGAGCACTTTGACTCCACGTAGGTATATCTCCATATCGAATGAGTTGTCACCACTCAGGCTCTGTCTTAAAGCCCATTGGTTTTGTAATTTGCTTTGAATTATCAAATCCAAAGACTCTGTTGGACCGTTTGATAAAGATGGGTGTAATTGCTGGGACGTTTGATACGATTTGTCATTGATGATGATCTTGGAGTCCTTTACTGACTGTGAGGTGGTGGAGACTTGGTACATGAACCTGTTGTCGTTGCTTGATTTGAATACTTTGATGTCTAAAGTCCATGAAGGTAGATTGTGAGGTAAATAGATGGGATTTGAGAGTGTTGAGTGGATTGAAGAGATGGTGTTTGGTGTGGATTGTGGAGGAGATAGAATGAGCATTGTGGGAGAGTTTAGAGTGTCTGTGAGAAGTGTATAAGATGCTGGTGAAAGATGCTAACAAAAGATGCAAATAATTGTGTCGTTTGTGATTTTTTTTTTCATTCGGCAAATCTCAACTTCTTTTTCGGTGCCTCATCGACTTCACTTTCTTCATCACTTTCATCAACTTCTTCCTCTGAGGAATCATCTTCGTAACTAGGCAGCACATTATCGTTATTTGTCTCTTTAATCTGATCATTCAGCAATTTTTTAATTTCGATTTCCTTTGATTTTGAGCCTCTATTCTTTCTAAGTTGTTCTTTATTGATATCATCTTGTAATTCTTTCAATCCTTCGATGGTTTCATTCAATTTGGACGCTAGTTCTTTCAATTGCTGTTCGTCTTGCGATTGTAGAAATAGATGAAATTTCTTCTGAAATATCCCAACGATTCCATCAATCGAGATATCTTTCACAACATTACTACTCCCACCAACACTTTCCTTCTTCTTGATTATTTCTGGCACTTTCACTTCTTCAGCACCTTCCAGTTCAATCACTTTATCAAATATTCCTCTATCTTTCCAGATCTTGACCAATTTACCAATCCTCATCTTATCACCTTCACTTGACTGGAAATAAAGATTGTTGATAATTCTACCTAACTCTTCACCAAATGCACTGAGGAATCCAGAATCAACACTCTCGACACCTGACTCCTTCTGCTTGTTCTTCAACCGAAGCTTGCTCTGCTGGACGACGTCATTGGCCAGATATAGTAACGTTATTGTCTTTTTAGGATTTGCTTCCAGGTACTCAGACCATTTCTTGACGATCTGAGACGCGTATCGATGGTAGAAAAGGACCCATTGCGACGTTGAGGTGATACTGTCCTGAGTGCCCGACAATGAGTCCAGTTTCCCTTGAAATGCTTCAATTGTGAACGACATTGTCCGTCTAAATTTATCTTTCTTTATAATGTTTATTCGTGTAAAATTTGCGTTTATCGGAATAAAACTAATTATGTCCAACCCTTTACATTTATCTTTAAATACCAAACCACAAGTATAAAATGGCTGACAAATTCCCTGAAATCGAACTCAACACAACTGAAGCTCCACTAGGCGATGACTTGCTCGCCAGGGAGAAAGAATTATTGGGAGAAGACGCCCAACAGTTCCAACAGGACGATGATTTCCAATACGAAGAACAAGATGAAGAACAACAGTTCAAACAGCAATTCCCAGAAGTTGAAGAATCTGTTGCGCATTTAACCATCAATGAACCAGAAGAACCAGAGGAAGTGTCCACTCCGGTCAATAAAGAACAGTCAGATGCCGTTAAGGAATGGAAAGAACGTTTTGAATTGGAGATTAATCAACGTGATGCTAATGATTTAAAAATCACTGAAGAAACAAGACTTGAAGCTGAAAAGCAATTAGATGATTTCTACGAATCTTATAACGTTAAAAGAGATGAAAATATCGCTGAAGTCGCTAAACAAGCAGAAGAATTCATTGAAAAAAGAGATTCTTTCTTTAATGAATCAAACGTTTGGAGAAGATCATTACAATTGATTAAAGATTTACCTGAAAATAAAAGATTCAAACAGGTCTTAGAAGCAAAAGTTAGATCCATTCAAGATTAAGTTGAATTGAATTGATAAAATAATAAAATATACGTGTGTGTTTTCCTACTACTTTTATTTCAGTAATTGTATTCCCCATATTAATTTCCACCCAAAAATAGCCAGTATTCCAAGTAAACCTATAAACCTATAAAAACCTATAATATAATAAATAAATATAAAAAAACATAAACCCTCCCACAATTGATCTTTCACTCCCCGTTAATACTCTTTCTCAAACTTTGTAACCTGTTACTAATACTCTCAATATACTTCAATATCATTTGTTTATCAGATTCTTGTAAATTATTATCATTTTCATCATTTTCATCATCTTTTTCTAATAATGCCTCCAACATCCAAATGGAAGTAGTATAAGCTAATTCACAACCTATTAGATTCTCAATTATAACTGGATTGTTATTCATGTTATTGATCTCTAATTTTGCAGTGTTTTTAGCTATTTCTAATGCTCTATTATAAATTAAAGATTCACTATAATTTTTTTTAAAATTTGATTGGAAATTAGAATTCTTTAAATATAATTTATTTTCAGATTCTTTTAATTTTAATTTAACAAATTCTGCTTTACTTAAACATTCATTAAATCTTTCTCTAATCCATTGAACTAATTCATTTAATCTAACCGTTGATGAGATGTTGGAATTTAATGAATCATTGTTTTTATGCCACCAATCACTTGCAAGGTTCATTGCCTTTGATAATAACGATAATGTCTTGACGTATAATAAAACAGCTTCATCAGATAAGATTTTAACAACTTCTGGTGGAATATCATCTATTTCATTATCGTTATGATCTTCATCATCTTCAATTGCAAATGATGATGATGATGGTGGTGATGGTATTAATTGAGAAAATTTAACTTCTGCAAATAAATTTATAACATGTGCCTTTGTAGCTAAATTCTCTAATTGTTGAATGATTGTTTTATTTGAATTATTTGTTGATAATTGATTTGGATTCATTAATATATCATTCATAAATTCAACGTTATTAATCTTATTAGAAATTGGTGGATTTGGTATGATTGTAGTATTTAAATTCTGATTTGTATTACTACCAAATAATCTTGTACTTGCTAATCCTAATGCTTTAGATAATGCATTTGTTGGTGATAATGAAATTGATAATCTTCTTGCTTCAAATGATGGTCTTCGATCATTAGAACTACCTGAACTTGTTCTTGATGAACGACGTTGATGATTGACAGGTAATGCAATTGCTCCTACTCCAGTTCCTGCGTTAGCTAACTCATCTGCTAATGCATTAATTTCCACTGATTTTTTTTCAATGACAACGTATTCTTTTTCGATGAAAACATCTGAATTTTTTAACTGTTTAAACTGTTGAGGTGTTTTATTGATCGATTGGATGTCTTGTTTGGAAATTTGTGTTATTTTATCCATTTTTTCAACTAATCCTTCATTTTTTGCAGTTTTATTGTTGTTGTCATCATTATTATCAATATTCTTATGATTATTCTGATTGTTATTCTTATTACTATCATTATTATTATCACCATCTTCTTCATCTTCCTCTGGAATATTATTATTAATGATCCCACCTTTAGTGATATATTCACTGATGAACAAATTTTCATCATTATTGGATTTAATTACAATATTTTGATTACTATCATCGTTCAACAATGTTTTCAAATCATAATTAACAACATCATTTTCAAAAAATTCATTAAACCCCATTCTTTCAGTTGGTTCAAATTTTAATAAAGAATGAATCAATTTTTTGATTTGTGGATCGATTAAATCACTTATTTGAGTTGGGAAATGGATTTTATCTTTTGATTTTTTAATCTTATTCAACAATTCTAAATGATTTGAAGCTCTAAATGGAGGTTTACCAACTGACATTTCATATAAGACAGCCCCAACAGACCAAAGATCTGCCTTTGCTGTATATTTTTGATAATTTAAAATCTCTGGAGCCATGTATAATGGTGATCCACATAAAGTTTCAGCAAGTGAAGTGTTTGGTAAAAATCTGGCAAACCCAAAATCAGCAATTTTTAAAATTGGTAAATCATATAACCCAACAAATCCCATTTCATTGAAACTGGTTTCATCATAAATTGGTGGTGATAATAATAAATTCTGTGGTTTAATATCTCTATGAACTAAATTTTTACTTCTCAAGAATTTTAAAGCTGATGATAACTGTTTTAAATAATTTAAAACTAGAATTTTATTTAATCCATTAAATTTCTCAACATTTGGTGATGGATATTTGTTAAACATTGTTTTGATTAATGGATGATTTTCAACTAATTCATTTTTTTTCCTAATGAAATAAGATAAATCACCTAATGAGCAATATTCCATGATTAGATGGAAATGACTATCAGTTTGTTTATAGTCTAACAATTCCACAATTTGAGGATGTTTTAAATCTTTAAGAATAGAGGTTTCAATCTCTAAGTTCTCTAGTAATTTCTTGTTTTTCAATAACGAACGACTCACTGATTTAATTGCTATTGGTTTATGATTTTTCAAATCAATACCTTTATAAACACTAGCAAAAGAACCACGACCTATTTCATTTCCGACTTTATACCAGCCTATGATTTTGGGTTCGTTCGACATTGTACGTGAGTGTTATAGCTGTGATGTTGTAGTGCTGATTATGATTTTGAAGTGTTATGAATAAATATATTGAGTGTGTTTTGATTGTTAATTATTGTCTTTGATGGCGAATAACAAACAAAGCCGCGTTAAAAATTGATGGAAAAGTGTACGAAAATGCCTGAAATTGAGCGTTACTGTCTTGATCTTTTGGATTCAGATGATCAATTCACAATTCAATTGCGATTTCAACGTGAATAAATCCAATTTGTGAGTTACAAATTTAAAGAGGAAATTTATACAAATTTATACGAATTTTTATACGAATGACTTGGAATTGATAAGGAAAGATGTTGCGCGAACCGGATTAGAGGGTCACGAGCGATGAGTCATGAGAAAGAGAGTATGAAGCAAAGAGTTGATAGGCAGAAGTGGTGTAAGTAGAAGTGGATAGACGGGATGGTAAAGAGGAATGTCACATCAGATGGCTGGATACTCGTCAAACTCTGAAGGAATTCCAATCTCAGACTCAAAAAAGTCTCTGGAAACTCCATTCAACTTCTTGAAGTAATCCATCAAAGCTTCAAGGTTATCAGTGATTAGTTCACCTAATTCAACAGACTGATTCAAATTGGATTTCAATTCAGAAACATTGAATGAGTTCAATGCTAATTCACTCTTCAATTTATCGTTTCTCGTTTGTAAATCATTGATCTTAGCTAACTTATTCATTGATTCCTTCACTGATTTCCTTCCCTTATTCCCATCAGTGATCAATCTCTTCAAATCATCCCTCTTCTGTTGCAATTCCTGAAACTTTCTTAACTTCAAATCTCTCAACTTGATCAAATTCTTCAATTTATCATATTTGAAACACCAATAAACAATACTTATCCCACACTTCTCATTCTTGATCAAGTCATCGTCAATCAACCCTTGAAGAAGGTCCTTGATTTGGATGGGATGGATCCCAACGTATTTCGATCCAAGGGTCTCGATCTCCTTGATGCTATAGAAAGCGTGTTGATTAGTGAAGAACTCTAATAGCTTTGCACGTTTCTCTTCTAAAGTGAGTCCTTTCTTCGATTTTGGTGGCTGGCCGTGCTGTTAGTGATATTATCCCTGGCAGAGTGCCCACAGATTGGTGGTATTCAAACCATTATGAGGTTGATATTATATTTTGATGACAATATTTATAGAAGAGTTAACTCTTCATAAAAAAATCCCCGATAAAATTCACCTCTTTAATGTGAATATAATCATTGACAATGTTCTCATCAAAGAAGTCAGTGAAAAGAACAGAACATATCTTGATGGATCTCATCAATGATAAGGATAATGCCAACAGATGTGGTGAATGTGGTGCTACTTTCCCTACTTGGGCCTCTGTCAATCTAGGGTTATTCTTATGTGGAAGATGTGCTTCATTACATAGAAATTTACCAGAGGATATTAGTATTGTTAAGAGTTTGACTTTGGATAAATGGACTGAAGCAGATTTAGACAACTTGAGTGATATTGGGAATAAAAAATGTAGGAGGTTTTGGAATCCAAAGAAAGTACCATTCCCATTTGATGATGACGATAAAGATGAGATATTTTTGTATTTAAGAGATAAATACGTTAAGGGGAAGTTCAGATATGATGAGATTAAGAAAGAAGATTATAGATTAGACTTGAAAAGCTCTAATAGAAGAGATAGATTTATCAATTCATCATCAAATTCAAGACGTGGCGGGAGAATCCCAAATTTAAGTCATAGAGACATTCCAGAGATTGAAAGATTAAAATATCGTAAATTAGAACCAGTTTTGAAATCAAAAGGTTTCAATAACACTGATGATAATTATGAAGCTTTGAGTTTATCAAAAGGTGATATTAAACTGTCAGTCGATATCTTAACGAATCATAGAAATAATAATGATTCTAACGAAGTTAAACCTCCATTACCTAAAAGACCAGGTCAATCTCAACCTGAGTCTCTTCCTCAAGTCGCTTCAACAACTGACTGGTGGTCAAACAACAATGTTGTCACTAACACTGCGACTCCTTCTGGATTACTTGAACCACCTCAACAATATTTAGATCCACAAACAGGTATAATTTATGTTGATCCTGTTCAACAACAACTATATGAGCAACAACAATTACAATTACAACAAACCAATGCAGTTTTTGTGAATCCTTCTTTCCAAGTACAACCTCAACAAACAGGATTAGATAAGAACCAACTGTTATCGTTATATAGTCAACCAACTCAAGGTCAAACTCAGCCTCAGGGACAATACAATCAAGTTCAACCTCAACTGACTCAACAAACAACTCAAGGTCAATTCAATAATGGCTTGTATCAACAACAACAATATAACCAACAATTTCAACAACCTCAACAAACACAAGGTCAATATAATCAATTTGTTCAACAACAGCAAAATTATGGACAATTTTAAAATTGTCATTGATATCCAATGTGAATAATGGTTGAGTTGTTATTTTGTTGGTGGGATTTTTATTGATTTTTAGTTAGATTTCGTTCATTGATTTATGAAACCCTATGATATATTGATTGGGTTGACACATATAAATTGGTAATTAAGATGTATTTTAAATTTTATTATGTTAAGTTAGAATTTCTGTATATATTGATTGATTAATAACTTTGATAGTACAAGTCTCTACTCGAATTATTATGATCATATAATTCATTATGATGTAAACTTGGTCATTATAATTATGTTTTTTCACACTGAATCTATCATATATTAAATCATGTAAAAAAGTTACAATCTGTCAACTGTCAACTGTGAACACAATTTTTTAATAATTTCAATGGCGTATTTTATTAATATAATTGATTGATAAACTCTTTGAATGAATGATGGCTGAACAAAGAATGTGTGATATTCAATTTCAAGGGGATAATGAAATAGACAACTAACTGACAATACACACAATACTCTTAGATGTGATATAACAGTAAAATGTACCTACTACCCTGTTGCATGATATTTTGTGTCAAACAAGCGTCTCTTAATTCACACAGTAGAAACATAAACTGGCTGATACATTTCAACCAATAAGAAACAATTGATAATTGAATGATTATTATGTGATAGATGACTTGCTTAAGAGTGTTATAAATACTTCTGTGATAATCATGAGATTATTGTTTGTAATGTATCTATACTTTGGAAGTTTTAACTTTGAAGTGTTGAGATGTCGGAATCCTAGAAACTGTATGTCATTACATTAGGGTTATAACTTATAACTTATAGTTTACAGCAAATTAAAACACAGAAACTATAAGATTCATAGAGTATTCAATAAGCTATAGAATAACCACATTAATGTTTAACATTTAACTTTTAACTCATTAACTTAACCTTATAAGTTATAAGAATAATTAAGTTTACATATGGAATTACGGAAATAAAATCGGAGAATGGGGAAAATGGTGACATAATCATTACATAATACAACACCCGCCCAATCACGATCTCTGCAAAAGTAAACATCCAGACATCTCACTCCCAGTAAGCCGAACTCGCAAAAGTCCCTTCCCAATTTTCTCCCACTAATTTCGGTACCGTTTTCAATCAAACAAGAATCTTTTATTGGGATTTCACAAGGCCAAATCATCCAATTAAATCGCTTAGAATTGGTGATTATCACATACATCATCACCATTAACTGGCTCATTATTGTAATCATCACTAACTCAATCTTCTTGTAAATGGTACCATTCTACTCAGCTCACTCCCACCTACACACTCATATACTTTATACTCAATCTTCATATAGTTCCACTAACAAAAATATCACTATCCCACCTCAAATGAATTTACCCGAATTATCGCAACTCATCTTCACCAATGAATGACCGCTCCATTCTCATCAAAATCATCCATAAATAAATAACATAAAACCATCAACTAATCCTTTTTTTTCCCTCTAATATTTTTTCTTCTTACTCACCTCACATTATAAACAGTTAATTTATTTACAATGTTGGCTGCTCGTACTTCATTAAAGAACCCAAGGTTGGTTCGTAGTTTAGCTACTGTTTCTGAAATTGGTTTGGATTCAAAAGTTAACCAAAATTTATTAGAAACTCATTCCTTCATTCAATATAAAAAACATTTGGAAAACGTTAACATCGTTAGAGAAAGATTAGGAAGACCTTTAACTTATGCTGAAAAAATCCTTTATGGTCATTTAGATAAACCTCATGAACAAGAAATCACCAGAGGTGTTTCTTATTTAAAATTAAGACCTGATAGAGTTGCATGTCAAGATGCTACTGCTCAAATGGCTATCTTACAATTCATGTCTGCTGGTTTACCAGAAGTCGCCACTCCAACTACCGTCCATTGTGATCATTTAATTCAAGCTCAAGTTGGTGGTCCAAAAGATTTAGCAAGAGCTAAAGCTTTAAACAAAGAAGTTTATGATTTCTTAGCCACTGCTACTGCCAAATATAACATTGGTTTCTGGCAACCAGGTTCTGGTATCATTCATCAAATCGTCTTAGAAAATTACGCTTTCCCAGGTGCTTTAATCATTGGTACCGATTCTCATACTCCAAATGCAGGTGGTTTAGGTCAATTAGCTATCGGTGTTGGTGGTGCTGATGCCGTTGATGTCATGGCTGATTTACCATGGGAATTAAAAGCTCCAAAAATCATGGGTGTTAAATTAACAGGTAAAATGAATGGTTGGACTTCTCCAAAAGATATTATCTTGAAATTAGCTGGTATTACTACCGTTAAAGGTGGTACCGGTAAAATTGTTGAATATTTCGGTGATGGTGTTGATACTTTCTCTTGTACTGGTATGGGTACCATTTGTAATATGGGTGCTGAAATCGGTGCTACTACTTCAGTTTTCCCATTCAACAAATCAATGGTTGATTATTTAAATGCCACTGGTAGAAATAAAATTGCTGAATTTGCAACTGTTTATCAAAAAGATTTCTTATCTGCTGATAAAGGTGCTGAATATGATGAAGTTTATGAAATTGATTTAAACACTTTAGAACCACATGTTAATGGTCCATTCACTCCAGATTTAGCTACTCCAATCTCAAAATTAAAAGAAGTTGCCGTTAAAAACGATTGGCCATTAGAAGTTAAAGTTGGTTTAATCGGTTCTTGTACCAACTCTTCTTATGAAGATATGTCAAGATCTGCTTCCATCATTAAAGATGCTGCTGCTCATGGTATCAAATCAAAAGCTTTATTCACTGTTACTCCAGGTTCTGAACAAATTAGAGCAACCATTGCCAGAGATGGTCAATTAGAAACTTTCGAAGAATTCGGTGGTATCGTTTTAGCTAATGCTTGTGGTCCATGTATTGGTCAATGGGATAGACAAGATATCAAAAAAGGTGACAAAAACTCAATCGTTTCATCTTATAACAGAAATTTCACTGCCAGAAATGATGGTAACCCTCAAACTCATGCCTTTGTTGCTTCTCCTGAATTAACTACCGCTTTCGCCATTGCTGGTGATTTAAGATTCAACCCAATCACTGATAAATTAGTTGGTGCTGATGGTAAAGAATTCTTATTAAAACCACCTTCTGGTGATGGTTTACCAGTTAGAGGTTATGATCCAGGTGAAAACACTTACTCTGCTCCACCAGCTGATAGATCAGTTGTTCAAGTTAACATTTCTCCAGAATCTGATCGTTTACAAAAATTAACTCCATTTAAACCTTGGGATGGTAAAGATGGTTTGAATTTACCAATCTTAATCAAATCAAGAGGTAAAACCACTACTGATCATATTTCAATGGCTGGTCCTTGGTTAAAATACCGTGGTCATTTACAAAACATTTCAAACAATTATATGATTGGTGCTATTAACTGGGAAAACAACGAAGCTAACAACGTTAGAAACGTTTACACCGGTGAATATAAAGGTGTTCCAGATACTGCCATTGATTATAGAGAAGCTGGTATTAAATGGGTCGTTGTTGGTGGTGAAAACTTTGGTGAAGGTTCATCTAGAGAACATGCTGCATTAGAACCAAGATACTTGGGTGGTTTTGCTATCATTACTAAATCATTCGCAAGAATTCATGAAACTAACTTGAAAAAACAAGGTTTATTACCATTAAACTTCACTGATGCTGAAGCTTATGAAAAAATTAATCCAGATGATAAAGTTGATATCGTTGGTATCACTGAATTAGCCCCAGGTAAAAACTTAAAATTAATCGTTCATCCAAAAGAAGGTGAAGCTTGGGAAACTGAATTATCTCATACTTATAACGAAGAACAAATTGAATGGTTTAAATATGGTTCTGCTTTAAATAAAATGGCTGCTGCTGCTGCTGAAAAAGCTGCTAAAGCTCAAGCTTAGTTTAATTTAAAGTGTTCTTCTTTTATTACTTTATTTTTTTGTTATTTGTTGTATATTTCATATTATATATTATATTTATTATCGTTAAAATTGTTTGTACTTCTGAGCTATATTCTCTTTGTAAAACTTCTTATGATATGATATTTTTTCATTATCCTTTACACAAAAATAATAAATGAGATTAAATAAAGTCCACAAAAAAAGAACACATAAACGCTTTGAACTTATTTAAAGTATTTAGATCTTGGATTTAAAACTATATATATACAGATAATATTACATCCTTCATAAAATTCTATTTCATAATATTTCAATAATAACTTACTATACAAAAAGTCTAAAACAAATATTCCTAAGAGAATAAAGTTCTTAAATTTCTATCCAACAACGTTGGAATCATCTCTTCTTTTTTGAATCTCTGCTAAAAATGGTAGTCCACCTCCCAACATTGGAGCGCTTGGGGCATCATTGGTTGGAGCAGGAGGAGCAGGAGGAGCAGAAATCTGAGGTAATGGAGGTGGAGGTGGTGCACTGAATTCTGGAACAACTGGAGGAGCAGAAGATTCTGGTAATGGAGGTGGAGGAGGTGCACTGACTTGAGGTACTGGTGGTGGAGGAGGTGCGTTGAACTCTGGAACAGCTGGAGAAGTAGAAGCTTCTGGTAATGGTGGAGGAGGTGGAACATTGAATTCTGGAACAGCTGGTAGAGCAGAAGACTCTGATAATGGAGGTGGTGGTGGTGCTGAGAACTCAGGTAATGGTGGTGGAGCATCAAATTCAGAAATTGATGGTGGTGATGGGGTGTTGAACTCTGGTAAAGTAGATGAACCTGATGCTAAGGATTCTGGAATAACTGATGGAGCAGACGTTTCAGGTAATGATGGAACAACAGGAACTGGAGGAATATCTGCTTGTGGTAAAGGTGGAGCAGCATCACCAGATTCAACTGATTGAGCATTTTCTGTTTCTGGCGTATAAAATTCTTCTTGTGAAGATGAGGTCTCAATAACTGGAACTGGCGTTTCAGTTTGTGGTGGTAATGTAATAGTAATTGGAACTGGAGGTGTTGACAAAATTGGATTAGGAGCAGAAACAGGAACAGCTTCAGGTTGAACTTGTGGTGTTGGAGCTGTGGCTGGAACAGATGGACTTGAAAAAGTTGGAACAGGCGCAGCAATTGGAACAGGCTTTTCTTTGATTTCAAAATTTGGTTCTGGTTTTTCATCATTTACTATTGAAATTTGTGAATTCGATGATGGTCCCATACCTGAGAATAATAAGCCTGCTAAATGAGCAGCACCTTGACGATTTGGAATGTCATCATCATCCTCGTCTTTTGTGTTATCATCATCACTCCATCCATCATCATCTTCTAATCCACGTTGGGCTTTTCTTTGTGCTTCAATTTTATGTTGATCTGAAACAGGTGGAATTGGTGAACTTGCCATGGATGTCACTGATGGTGTAGGTTGTTTACCAAATGGATTATTAGTTGAAATACCCAAATTTTTAGTGAATGGGTTTGAATCATGATGTGATGAAGTATCGATATTAGATTTAGGAACTGGGACTGGAACTGGTGCAATTGGAACTGGAGCAGTTGGTGTTGCTACAGCTGATGTTGGCACAATATGAGCTGAAGTAGCAGGCTCAACTTTAGCAAACTGTTGAGTGGAATTCCGTGACTGTGGTGGTTGTGGTGGTGGTGGTGGAGCATAAGTTTGAGTTTTGAGTTCAGCAATCTCTTCATCAGATTCCTCTTCATCTTTTTCAGCTTCTTCCAGTTGCCTACGTAATTCAGCTAATCTGGCTTCTTTATCATGCTTCTTCTTATTGTGCAATTTGGAAACAGTTGGTTCTGGAGCCTTGATTACAGATGGAGCTTTTGAAACATATTCATTAACAACCTGCGTTTGTGGAGCTGGAATGGAAGCAATTGGTGGCTGAGGAGCTGGAGTGGAGACAACGGGTGGTTGTGGAACTGGCTCAGTAGATTTGACTTCAGGTGTATTTCGAACGTTGTTTTCTGATCTACCTCTTGAAAGACCAAATTTGGCTAATCTTTCGTTCATTCTCTTTTTAGCTTGTTCCTTAATATAGGAAGCCCTATCTTCTGGAGTTTTATAACTTGAGTAAGAATCAGGAGATGCTGATTTGGAAACTTCTTGTACTAATTCAGATTTTTTAGGAATTTCCGGAGTTGAACGACTGATTGATGGAGTTGGAGTTGGAGATGGTCTTGATGAAGTTACTGGAGTGTTTGAAATCCTTAATTGTTGAATCAAATTAGCAACTTCACTATCAACACCAATACCTAATTCAAATTTCTTGTAATCACTTGAATCAACATCCTTACTTAATGAACTTTCAGCACCTTTTGCTAAATCTTTAATTGTCTTTTCGATATCTGAAATGATTTCTTGATTTTCTTTATTTGATTGTCTGATTTTAGAAATTTCAGCTTCAAATTGTTTTTGTTGTTCATCAAAATTCACAACTTCAGTGACTGGTTTACCAGTCAATGCAGCCATACGTTGATTTAATAACGCTTTATTTCTAGCCTTTCTTTTATCAGCTTCAGTGATTTCACCATTTAATCCAGTACCAATAATTGAAGAAGGATTTTTTATTTTATATAGCTCAATTTGTGAATTTGTAATTTCATTATTGATTTTTGAAATTTCATGAATTAATTCAGGAACTTTTGAAGTTAATTTATTTAATTTGTTTTTTAAATTCATTTTTTCTGAATTATTTCCAAATGGGATTGATTTTATTTGATTTTTCAAATCTTCAATGACTTTTAAATCGTCTGAATCAGTTTGTGGAATTGATTGAGTCGATAAGAGCTCATTCTCTTTAGTCAATGATTCCAATAATGACTGTTTATGTTCAATTTGAGCTTTCAATAAATCAATATCACTTGCCTCTTTTTGAACAGGTTTTTTTGAATAGTTAATATCATGATCATTATTTTTGAAACTGCTACCAAAACTATTTGATGGCTGAGCGATCAGTTGCTCTTTGACACCATTTAAAATTCTAGAACTATCTGGTAATAATGATTCAGGTAAACGATTTGGCAATTCATGACCGTTTAATTTTCTATAGATCAACCACATACCTAAAGAAAATGATTCTCTTGTCAATGAACTCTCATCATTCGGAGTGATTAAATTCCAAACTTTTTCTAACTCTGAACGGTTTAAACCAGATTTTCTAAAGATTTCAACACAAACAGATCCTGTTAATTTGCCTTGTTTTTTGGAATCATAAGTATCGAAGATTTTACTAAATAACTGTTTTTCTTGTGGTTTGATAAAATCTTGTTCATGATTGATATTTTGAAAATTGTTAATATTTTGGAAACCACCTGTCTTTTGTGGAGCTAATAAGTTAGATTGAAAAAATGTGTTATTACCAACACCAGTCTTTTGAGCTTGTAGAAGTTTAGGAGCATTGAAATTACCTGTTGGTTGTGGAGCCAAACCTTGATAACCAGTCGTTTGAGGTAATAGCGATGGCTGGAAATTAGTGAATGTAGTTGGGGGTAAAGGTTGATAAGTCCCAGTAAGTTGTTGAGATTGTAAACCAGTGAACCCAGTTCTTTGTGGTTGTAACGGAATGTAACCAGTAGCTTGTGGTTTAATTGGTTGATAACCAGTAGCTTGTGGCTGTATTGATTGATAACCAGTAGCCTGCGGTTGCATTGCTTGATAGCCAGCAGCTTGAGGTTGAATACCAAAAGAAGTTGGGGCAGGTTGACTCATTTGTAAACCACTTAATTGATTTAAGCTATTTTGTTGAGTTAAATTATCAAATGGTGTTTTAGCCTTATGTTCAGCTTCATCTGGAATACTGAAATTGATAGCATCGACAAACCCAGTAACTTCACCTTTAATTGAAGGCTCTAAAACTTGAGGAATTGGCTTACCACTCAAAGCGATGTTAACTAAATGTAAAGCTAATGCAAATTCGGGAAAAAGTAATTGACCTGATTTACTTAAATCAGACAGCTCCCAAATCCTAGCTAGCTGAACAGGTTGTAGATTGGATTTCGTTAAAATATCTCTAGCAGCATCAGCAGATAATGAATTGGAACCTTTTGCAACAGCTGAACGAAACAACTCTTCATACTTATTTTGATCTTGATAAGAGATGAAAGATAACCTAATATTGGGGATCTTTAATTCAGTGTTTTTTTCAATCTGTTGAGCAGCGGAGAAGAAACCAGTTGGTTGGGAAGTCAATGGTGCTTGTTGTTGTTGTTGTTGTTGAACTTGTTGATTGAACTGATTACCTCCGACAAATCCAGTTCGTTCTGGTTGAATATATCCCGTTTGTTGCGCATACAGTGGTTGTTGCTGTTGCTGATAAGAAACGTTTGGTTGTTGATATTGCTGAAAAGATGATTGATAACCAGTTGGTTGGGAATTGAGTTGACCATATTGAGGTAACTGTTGTTGAAATCCCGCCTGTTGTTGAGGTGTACCACTTGAGCCGTACTGAGTTCCATACTGTTGTTGTGGCTGTTGTTGGCCATAACCACCGTTATTGAACATCACTTAGTTGATAATCGAACACAGCAGATCAAATGAAGTTTCTATTTATTTCACTTCTTTTATCAACACTTCAGTAATTTTTGGGTTTCGAATTGAGTTCGGCCTGGCTCGCAACCTCTCGGAGATAATGATCGGATTTATAGATACCTAAACGATTCAAATTACAAAATACGAACAATTAGTAAAACTCGTATTTAAAAATCTGAGTTTTTGTTGTTATTGTTCTGGTGGGTTTAATTAATTTTGGCTAAATAGAGTACGTCATTGCTTCAAGGTCAACATACTATCTACTATTAGCAGCTTTTGACCTAAAAAGTAGTAACCAACATTCATCTGGTTATTTACAAGCTAACTATATTTTTACCTGAACTGATATGGGAATATTCAGTGCCAAATTGAATGGAATTGATGGAGAAGCTCCAAAAAATGATTCAACATCTTCCTCAGTCGCTAACTTCACCTCGCTTGACATGAAACCTGAAGAAAGTTCGGATGTGAACCCTTTTTCTACTTCTGAGAAGTCACTCCAACCTGTGGATGATGAAGAGTATGATACGAACAAATTATCATTTCAGAACATCTCTCCTGTTTCAATAAACGTTAGAGACCTTTCAGTTGGTATAAAACCGAAAACTTCTAAATCAATATTCAAAAAGAAAAATCATGTTGATATACCCAACAAAAGATTGATATTAAGTCCCACATCTTTTGATTTACCTTCAGGCTCATTAATGGCAATTATCGGTGGCTCTGGGTCTGGGAAAACCACTTTATTGAATGTTCTTGCCGAAAGATCATCCTCAAAATCATTAGCTCAGACTGGTACCGTGCTATATAATGGATCTTCTTTATCTGAAGTCAGAAATGCTTATGTTATTCAGCAAGATATTTTATCACCAAAATTAACAACAAGAGAAACCTTACAGTATGCAACAGAGCTCAGATTACCTGATTTAACGAGTGGTCAAGAGAGATTAAAGCTTGTCGAAGAAGTGATTTTGGAACTTGGACTAAAAGATTGTGCTGACACCATGGTTGGTGATTCGACACATAAAGGTTTGTCTGGCGGTGAAAGAAGAAGACTGAGTATAGGTATTCAACTACTATCTAATCCTTCGTTGTTATTCCTTGATGAACCAACTACGGGTCTTGATGCTTATTCTGCATTCTTGTTAACTAAGACCCTGAAAAAATTATCAGAGAGAGGTAGAACAATAATCGTCAGTATTCATCAGCCCAGATCAGATATTTTTTTCCTTTTTGATTATTTATGCATTTTATCACAAGGTAAAACAGTTTATAATGATAGGGTTGATGAAGTTTTAGACTACTTCCATGATTTATCGTATGATGTTCCATATTCTGTCAATCCTGCTGATTTTCTAATTGACATCACAACAGTTGATTTACGTACTCAAAACTCTGAAAAAGAAGGCTTGAAGAGGCTCGAAGTTTTATCAGATCACTGGAACTCTTACCAAAAATTAGATGCAATCTCTCCTAAGAATATTACAGCGATGCATAATCACAACAGACAAGTAGTAAAGACTAGAGCCCCCTTTTTGAGAGAATTAACTGTTTTAACTAGGAGAACTACACTATTGTCACTTCGTGATAAAACTACGTTCGTTTCACTAATAGTTGAAGCTATTATGATGGGTCTTATCAGTGGTTGGGTTTTTTTCAAACCAGGCGATTCTTTATCAGGTATAAGGACTCTTACTGGTGCTATTTATTCTGTTAATGGTTTACAAGGTTATCTTATGTTACTGTTTGAGACTTATAGACTAACATCTTCTGATATCAAGATTTTCGACAGGGAAAGAGCTGATAATTGTGTAACAATTCCTGGATTCCTGTTATCTAGAAGAATTTCAAAGTTTTTCACAGAAGATATTCTCATATCATTATCATTTTCAGTGATTACCTATTTCATGATTGGTTTGAAGCCAGAAGCAAGAAACTTCTTCATTTATTGGATGAACATTTTACTGATTCATTGCGCTTCCATGACGTTTGCAATGTTCGCATCAGGAGTTTCAAGAAATTTTGCGAATGCTTCATTAGTTTCAAATTTGAATTACACTTTGCAATCATTTGCTTGTGGGTTCTTCGTTAACGCTAAAACAATGCCAGTTTATGTCAGATGGACCAAATATATCACTTTTATATGGTATGGTTTTGGTGCTTTAATTTCAAATGAGTTCACTGGATATCTCGGTGATTGTCCTCTTGAGGATCCCAACTCAGAAGGTTGTAATGCATACACTGGTAAATATATCATTCAAACACTAGGGTTTTGGGAAGATTGGATTGCTGTTCCGTTAGTTGTGATTTTAGCATACGTTATATTTTTCTACATTGCTGCTGGTGTTGTTCTTCATTTTAAAAGAGTGGATGTTTCAATATCAAAACAAGTTAAAACTTCAAGTAAGACTTATGAAGAAAGAAATGCTACTGAATTAAATGAGATGCATTCAGATGTTATTGGAAACAACGATAAAATTGATATCACTGTATCGAACATGTATTTAAGTGTCGAATTAGGAGGCAAGTTTAGGAGAAAAACTGATAAAATTATCTTGAACGATGTTACTGCTACATTCAAAGCTGGGAAACTTAATGCAATCATGGGCCCATCTGGGTCAGGTAAATCATCTTTATTGAATTTGATCTCTGGTAGATTAGGCTCAGATATAATCAATAAATATTCTACAACAGGTACAATCAGTTTCAATGATTTTATTGTTTCCACTGATATGATTTATAAAGTTTGTTCATATGTTTCACAGGATGATGATCATCTGTTACCTACACTAAGTGTTAGAGAAACTTTAACATTAGCAGCAGATTTGAGAATCAAAAATAGAACTAAGTACGATAAAGAGATAATTGTTGATGATATCATTAACAAACTTGGACTGAAATCTTGTACTAATACACTAATCGGGAGTGAATTTATTAAAGGAATTTCTGGGGGTGAGAAAAGAAGAGTGTCCATTGGTATACAACTACTAAACAATCCTAAAATATTATTCTTGGATGAACCTACTTCTGGTTTAGATAGTTTTACTGCATCCTCAATTCTAGAAATCCTACAAGGTTTAGCAAATGAAGGCAAAACTGTCATCTTAACAATTCATCAACCCAGATCAGATTTGTTTCAAAAATTTGGACAGGTCCTGTTATTAGCCAAAGGGGGTATTGTTGCCTATAATGCAGAACAAAAAAAAATGGTGGAACATTTCTCAAAGTTGGGATACCCGTGTCCAAAACTGACAAACTCAGGTGATCATGTTTTGGACTTGATTTCTGTTAATAATCAAAATGATAACAACGAAACTATTTCTAAGAAAAGAATCGATTTTTTATTAACCTACTGGAAACAAGATGAAAGAAATAAAATAGAGATTGCCAATAAAACCGAGCTAACAATGAATCAATTTGATCAAAAATATTCAAAATTTATACGAACTCCATCAAAATTTTTGATTGCATTTTATTCATGCTTAAAACAATTCTCAATAACGACAATTAGAGACCCAAATGTGATATTTGGTAGAATTTTCAATGTGTTTGGTCTTTCTATTATTTTATGTTTATTCACTGCTCAATTACAACATAATTATGAAAGTATTCAAACAAGATTAGGATTATTACAACAATTCACTGCCTTGTATTTTTCAGGTATGCTAAATAACCTAAGTTCATATCCACAACAAAGAGATTACTTTTATCATGAACATAATGATAGAGTGTATGGCGTTGCACCATTTTTACTAAGTTATACACTGATTGAAATTCCATTTGAAATTATCACATGTATTATATTTTCAACATTAGCAGCAATGGCAACTGGATTGCCTAGAACTCCTGAATTTTTTTTCATGGTGGTTTACGTTTGTTGGATGATTTGTTTTTGTGGTGAAAGTCTAGGTATTATTACAAATACAATTTTCAGAAATTCAGGGTTTGCAGTCAATTCTGTTTCTGTTATTTTATCAATTGGTTCCTTCATGGCTGGTATCTTATCGTTAACTATGGATAAAGTCCTGCAAGGTTTCAATTATTTAAGTCCTTTGAAGTATGCAGTTGCAATTTTAATTAATATGGGATTCCCACCTGATTTGGAGTTCACTTGTAATGATGAGTCAATAAATGCAGATGGTACCTGTGTGTTTGCAAATGGTACTGATGTTTTAACAATTTATGGATTATACGACGCAAATTATAAGAAGTACTTTGGTGTTTTGGTTTGTGTGGCTGTTATCTATAGATTGATCACATATTCTTGTTTAAGAATAAAATTATGGCGATTTGAACTAACTGTCTTTAAAAAGAGCCAACATTTTGGTGTGTGAATGATTTGGAAGAAGTTTTAGTTATTTTTGTCAGGGAAAAATGTATCTCATACTACTAAGCTGTTTAAATAAAAAAAGTGTATTAGTATCAAATAAATGATTTAGAAAATTATTAATTAGAGTATATTTCTGAAAATATTATATTAGTTGAAGTGTTTCAATCATTGAAAAAAAAGTTGTTTCATTATTATTATTAGCGTCATATAAAGAGTTCTTTCTATATGTCTGAATTAGGTATTTACAAAAACTGGGACAAACCACTTTTCAATAGTTTTTGATCATCATGTTTCACGTTCATGGATTTTGATATGTTGTGCCAAATTATCCCCTCTTGAAAATTTCTTGTTACATAAAGGACAGTCAAATGGCTTAGCATTCATATGAATACTTCTATAATGTCTCTTCAAGTGTTCTTGTCTTCTGAACCTTCTTTGACAAGTTGTACAGATGAATGTTTTAGATGGATCATATTCCAATGAAGGTTTCCGGCCACGAGTTGATTCTTTCATTGGAATCACTTGAATTGTCCCATCTTCTGAAATTTGATGATATTCTCTGATTTTTTCAACTTTTGGGTTTGGATCTTCAAAACCTGCAGTTTCGACACTATCACCATTATCAACATACCCATTTTCGTCTTCTTCGTTTAAGTGTTCCTGAGATGATCCTTTCTTGGTTTGTGATTGTGGTTGAGATGATAACGACATCATTTTGAAAGATAATGATTTTGAACGTTTTTTAGGTGCATTAACGTTGGTGAAAAGTGCACCATAATCAGGAGATTGTTTATCATCCTCTTTCTTTATGAGAATGGTCTCTTGTTGTGTTACATTATTAAACTTATCATTTGTATTATCACCATCACCATCATCTGTGATTATATTTTGAGGTAAAATTGTGTGATCATGTTGTGGAGGGTTTGTGTAGTTTGTATCCATGGAAGTTCTTCCACTATTGAAATTATAAGTTGATGAATTTCTTGAGGCCAATGAAATTACTTTACCTAATTCTTCATCAAAGTCAGGGAAATGAATACTATTTAAATCAGGTTCATTTTCTTCTTTGATGATAGGTTCACGGATAGTGGTTTTACCTAACCTTGTAGAATTAAACCCTAGCCTTGCATTAGTCAATGAATTCAGAATGCTATTAGTGGTTGATCTTTTCTTTTTAGTTATTAAGTCATTTGGATTCAAATTAATATTGTTTTCATTTTGAATCGGTAAATTCGAATTAACATCAATTGATAAATTATCAACATTATCAGCAACCGTGTTAGGGACAGATAGAGTTTCCATATCTTTATGTGTTGATAATGGATTGATCCCTCTAAGATTGAACCTTGATGGTTTATTATCATTTTTAAAAATAGAACTAATTGAATTTGAGATCGAATTTATTGCAAACCTCGATTTTCTAGATTCAACCTGTTCCAATGATTCAACGTTACTTAATGATGTATCAAAAAATTCATTTGAATCTCTTGAAAATAATTCATTTGATGCTCTTGTAAAGTATTCATTTGAAGTTCTTGATTCCGACCCAATTGTCAACGATTCAACAAATGATCCAGTTTCGAAAACATTATGATTAGCTGGATAATTAGTATAGTTATTGAAATTGTTTATCTGTTCATTCTCATCGTAGTTTGCTCCATTATTATCATAATCATATCTTCTTTTGTGAGTGACGGGTACATCAACATACCCGTTGTCACCATTATAACCTATTATATTACCAAACTCTTTATTTGTATTTACTTTCGGAAGGATATCATGAGCAGTCTGATCGACTTGTGTTATCATCAATGTTGGATTTTGTAAAGAGTTGTTTATAGCTTCATTCATATTAACGTCATTATCATGATTTAGTTCCTCATTTCCAATGTTGAATAATTTATCTAGTTTTAGTGAGACATCAGTCGTCACTGGGGTATCATATATATTAAAATTATCATCTAAAATAGCTAATCCATCGATATCGATATTATTGTTGTCATTATTTAGTATCTGTGAATCAACCAAAGAAGAAACATCAAGTGACTCAACCATGATTCGTTATATATGATGAATGAGGTTTTTTGAATAGACCGCCAGATGTTACGTCTGCTTGGTTTGCATGCAAGAATGACTAAGGTTATAGTTTAAGGGAATTATAGGAATAGATAATCACTAATAAGTATGAGATAGCGTAGTGAGTTTTTTTTGGAAGAGACTGTAATTAGTTGTTCTCTTGCGCTTTATTCGGTTCAACCACATCCGGAAATTTTCGTGGAATTTCTAAAAAAAAAGTACAAGAATATCATTATAAAGTCTTTTCATTAAATTTCGTTAAACTGATATATATAAACATTTGTGAATCAGAGTTAAGTTGTTCTAAATCAGTCTCTGGATCAGAGATTTCACTTCATGTTCAATGGAGATGTAGAATTTATTATTGAATGGATCATCATCGTTCAATCTTTCTTCTCTTAAGAATTTAGTAATTTGGGATTTGATTCTCAATAATTCATGTTCTTTATAACTTTCATCAACAACACCATCATTAGCAAAAGCTCCTGGTGTGTTTTGTGTGGTTCCCATTGAATTAACTCCGACATCACTAGTTAGCCCATTAACAAACATATCACTAACACTAACACCAATTAGTGATGATTGTGGTTCACTGAAACTAATTGTACTATTATAACCACCAGCAACAGCTCTCATTGTTCTTGGTGCAACTTGGGAGCATGATGCAGTTTGAACAGTTCCTGTGTTGGAGTTATTGATTAGTGAATTAATACTATGCAAAGATGAACCAATTGAATTTGTTGTCATTGTTGGAGTTAAAGCATTAGCTAAATTTGTATTGCTGCTATTATTACTCATTATTGAATTATTATTATTGTTACCATGATTGTAGTTTGTTAGATTGCTTGGGGATATTGATGATTCTCTTTTGAAGAAGTTAGAGCTTGAATTGATTGGTTTTGGAATAACTTGTTCAGTATAAATATTATCGAAATCATTTAGATTTCCATTACCAGCATCATTTCTTAGAAATTTCAACCTTAGAATTTGAAATAAATATCTGATCAAAGTAAAACAATTCTTAATAATTGATCTTTTTTTATTATCAAACTTAATAAAAATTAAATCTAGTGATTTATCTAGTAAATGATATCTTATATCATTTCTTAATTCATAATAAACCTTTTGATGTTGATTTTTTTCTAAATCTGAAATTAAATTTGTCAAGACTAAAAGTATAGCATCGAATGGTAAATGATTTCTAATCTCCCAATTAAATCCATTATAGATATCATCGTTATTATTTTTCAAGAATTCGTACAAATAATGTAAAGAAGCAGGAATTAAATTATTTGATAAATCATCAAATGAATAACTTGACATTGTGGTGAATTCGGAATTGATTTTTTCAACAGATCCGTTAAACATTGCATTAATACTAAATTGTGATTTTTTATTATTAACCATTTGATTATAACTATTACTGAAGATTTGATGATTTCCTTCTTCGTTGATATTGATAACATGAGCTAAAATAATCTTTTTTTGTAATAATAATAAAGCTCTATCACAATAAGTACTTAAAACTGATTTTGACCAATGAATAAAATTCAATTCATCAAATGATAATTTTGCTGATCTTTCAAAGCTTTCTAAATTCATAATTGATGCATTACATGAAATATGTAAATCTAAAATCTTTTGTTTCAAAATTTGAATTGTGTTATATGGTAATATATTAATACCATAAATAAATCTTGTTAACTCACTTAAAATTAAGCTAAATCTGAATTTACCGTTCAAGAAACACATTTCAAAATATAATGAACCACCTAAATACTCAACAGGTAATGATGTATCAAATTCATCTAATCTAATAATTGGTTGATTCATTTGTTTTAAAGAAGTCATTGCATCTAAATAAAATATTTGCCACCATAATAATCTTCTTAGTTGAACTAAACTTGGATCTGAGATATTGTGGAAAGTTGCAGGATCTCTATGTAATTTAATCATATGAGCAATTCTAACTAGTATTGAAACATCAATCAATGATGGATTTTCTAGAGTACTTTGCAAAATAACAGCACTTTGCAAAACTTTTAATGAAAATACTTGTGGATAATTAATTGCAGTTAATGCAACTCTTGCGACTCTTAAATATTTATGGATCTCATTACTTAAACCGAATTTTGTAATTTCATCATAACTGAATTCAAAACATTCAGCTTTTGAAGCTGCGTATAATACAGTCAACAATAAACTGACAAATTCTAACTTGTTTTCAATTTTGTCTTCCCAAAAATCATCATGTTGCTTTGTAAATTCTTTGACATCTAAAATTGGTAAAATGGGATGAATGACTTTGATGAAACGTTGAACTAACATATAAGATCTTTCCTTAGTTGGTAAAGCACCAAAAATTTCGTCAGTTTTCTCACTTGGAATATTGTCAGGTTGTTTTGGCATCAAGATTAGTGGAACACCAAAGTTGAATGAAGAGTTTGAAGTATCAAAAGGTTGAAGTTGAGTTGCAGAAGGTAATGAATAATCATTATATTGCATCTTAACAGGAATTGAAGGTTGTGGTGTTTGTCTAATTTGAAAATCACTCAATATCGAATTATTTAAATTCTGTTCAGGTTTCTGTTCAAATAGGGCAAATCCAGAATTTAAATTAATTGGATTTGAATATTCTTTTTTATCAGTTGGTAATCTTTGAGGGTTATGTAGTTTTGGAGGAGATAAACATTCATTACTTGTATGGCTTTCAGAATCTGAATAGGTTAATGATTTGTCTTTTATTTTATCAGATTCATGAGTCGGAGAACTTGTAGTGATTGATCCCTCCACATCAGTTGTATTTGATTTTGATCTGTTACTTGAGCCAGTTGGTGAGCCTATAGTTTCCTCTTCATTAGGTTCAACTAGTGCTAAATCTACTAACGGTGGTGACTTTGATAGACCCTTAACAATGGATTGAGCTTTAGCCATATAACCCTTTAATTCTTGTTTTTTTTGTAAATCAGTTTGTTTATCAATGTTTTTATTCTTTTTGCCTCTAGAGACTCTATCATTAACAAAATATTTACATTCAAGGGAATTTTTGGAGCAGTTTTGACAGATGGGATGGTCTCTAGAACATTTGATCTTTCTTGAATGACATGGAACACAGCTGTGTATTTTTCTTTGACGAACCTTTTGGATCTTGTAGACTTTACCATCGTCCATAACAAGGGAATTAGGATCCTTAGCAGGAGCTTTGGTATCTTCCATGACTACTATGTAACGACACCTTGTTTCTCCTTATTGATTGGGTTTGATCAAATGATTAGCCGCTTAATATAAGATACTAATGAAACAGGTCTGTTGAAGCTTTCTAATATATCTGGGTTTAAAGGGTGATGGGATGCGCAGTTACTAAGATTGGTATCTGGCGAAGCAAATAGCTAAATATGAGAGTTTGGTGGTTGGAATGAGTTTGTTGAAATGTATTAAAGTATCAAAGATTGTCTTTTTCGAAATTGTTTTTTTTTTTTTTTTTACTTGGAGAAAATATTAAGACTCGCATTTAACTAAAAAAGAAAAGGAAAGAGAATGTGAGATTCTTGAGATTTCACGATGAATTTTGAAGAGAAAGCTAGATCAACGAGAAAATGTTAACAATGTTGTGGTGGTATAAACACTGAGAGAGTAACGTACCATTAGCAACAATTCAATGGCAATAGACCAGTTACTTCATCAACATTTCACTCACATCTCGTCATAATGTGACCCTACTCACAAAGTGGGGCTTTCTTCCTCAAAAAGGTTGAACATTTTAGCGGGAAACTGATGTCCTCTAGGCAGAAATTGGGGTAATGAAGAGAGGAGCCTCCGTGCCAAAGAATTTGTAGAGAGAGTATGAGAGGCTCCTATAAAGCCATATTAATGGGTGTCTGGATTCCTATTGGATCTGTGAATCTGTAGATTCTGTAGTAGTACTGGTGTTTTACTGTGAATATAAATATTAAGTGTGAGGTATCCTATACTAAGCTGATCCAATTGATCAATGATGGAAAATAGGTCTTGTGATAGCACCCAGTGGTATCTTATAGACAATCGAGTCCTTTGTTTGATTACAATGGGATACGTCACCCTTGGATTCCATAAGGATTTTTTGTTGCAAAGTTCAAACATGTAAATTTTTTTCAATTCCGGATAAATGTTGACTTCCGGATTAACGTCATAAATAAAATCTATTTGGAGCCCTGGCGTTTTAAAAAAAAGTAAATAACGCGTTACAATATTGTCGCGTCTGGTAATTAAAGGTAAACACTCTTAAAAGTTAAATCATTAAAGGTTAGCATGATGCTTTCTGACTATATATTGAGCTGCTCTCACTTATTTTGATGATAAGAAATCGTAATATTGCTCTCATTCTCTGGTTTAGTATAATTGATTCTAGATGCAGAAATCTTTTACCTGAATTGTAGTTGTTGAAGGTGGTCATGGAAAACACTAGCATTTGAGAAATCAGCTTCTTAATTATGATCGTCGGGACCAGCAAATACTAGCTACCGGCTTCCAATTTCCAAAGACTGATGACAAGACTACATATTAATAAACACTTCACGTTAACTATGGGATATTCTTCTTCCTGATTATTCAAGGGACTTTGAGATGATGGAATTATTAGAACCGATACTGATCCAGATGGTGTTCCTAGATTGGGAGCTTGTTTAGATGCTACAACTTCTTTATGGTTAACCCTTCATTATTTAAGAATTTCATCAAATGAATACTCTGTGGTATGACTGAGCCATATGTGTCAAGATACGTTGAAAATGATATTGTGATTCTTCATAAGGTATTACCAAATCAAGATATTTCTATTATGATAGCCAAGTTGTAAACAATTCTTATGATAAAATTAAAGTCAGGATTTATTGATGGACTTCTTCTTCTAATAGAGAAGCCAAAAGACCCACTGTAAGGCTGAAGCTCTTGCTCATCAAAAGTTACAGCTCTCTCAACATCATTTGTGTCGCTCCAAGTGGTGAAATAATCGATTGTGTCTTGCATCGTCATGGTAACAACGTGTATATTCAATTGGCATGATATTTGGAACCAGGTTTTGGAGTTTATGAGTTGATCGGGAGTTTTATTTTATTGGTGATAGAGCTTTTAGTGCCATTAATAAAGTCTTTACCCTGTACGATTGTGCAAATGATGATGATCAACGTAAATTGTTGGCACTCGTCAATCAATTGAATGGGTAATAAGGTGTGCTCAAAAAGGTTCATATGAAGACTTACTGTACCAACTTCAATTTGAAAATCAAGAAAAAAGAAGAAACATTTTAACTTGATCCATTGGTTTACATCAGATTAGAGTTTTAGTAATGGATAATGATGAATTAGTCAGTATAAAGTATTTGAATAGTGAGCTTGTAACTTATAAGGAGAAAATCTATGATTTTGCTCTTGGTGGTAACTTAGATCAATTACAAGATGTTCAATTATATATAATAGACATTTAGCTGCAAATTTACAGGATGTTATTAGATAATAGATATATTTGAAGATCTATTTGTATATTGCAATAACTCCTTTGGTAATTTACTTACCTTCATATTTATAGATTAATCTATTGATCTTCTCTTCTGAACTAGATATTTGGAATTTAAAGCCACGTACTGTTTCATAAAGTTCTTGAGTCTTATCATTTGAACCAACAGTTCTAATAGGATCAATGCTATTCGCTCTGAACATCTTGAAAATTGATAGGTTCCGCTTTCAATTATTGATTCTAGTTGGGCAAAATCTTCTTCAATGAAACGTTTCTGTGGAGTAACTGATTCAGGTTCTGTTTTAATTTTCATTTTCTTATGCTTGATCTTCTTATCACATTCTTCAACTTTCTCAACATCTTGAATATCTTGATCAGAAACCTTGTTTTTGTCGAAATGACATTTAGCAACTTCTGTAAAAATCTTTGATATTAAAAGCGGTTTTATGGTAAATTTCTTTTCTTCCTGCTCCATTTGTACAGTCTTTTCACGATTCTTCTGTTGTAATTTATCTGGATTATCTAAATGATCTGAGTTAACTTCCAACTTGTCATATTGGTCAGAATTGAAAGGTTTTGAAAGCATTTGAGTGTTCATGTAAGATCTGATCGGCCTTCTTAATCAGAACTGAGCTGTATGGTAAACTTGTCATTCCGGTCTCAAGTTTCACCTTTCTTAATTCTCCTACTTTTCGATAAAGGCTAGCTCCTGAACGCTTCTTTGTGTCCTCATGCCACCAGTCCCATAAAAGAGTGTGACGATCAAAGCTGTTAGGTTAAATGTTAGAAAGTGAATTAAATTAATGTTGAACTTGAAAACATACACGTCTTCTAAAAGTTTCATTTGATCTTTCTTTGTACTCTTTGGAAATTCAGTAACGATTTTGAGGAATATTTCACCTATTAAAACACGTTCCATTGGTGAGACGTTTGGAGCCTTTGAGATAGCGCGTTTATCTGACATTACTATGATTTATAATTATATATTGTTGAAAGAATTAATTTCAAAACAAGTATCATGTTTTTCCGAAAAACCTTACAAGAACAAGGAAATTGGAATCCATCCTTTTTACACACAGCTTAAATATTGGATCTTCAGGGTTCAAGTGGTCTAACAAGCAATGGTATACATCTGAATCTCAATACCTTGAACCTTTGCTCTGTTCCTTGGGGCCTGTTTTGGTTTTAAATTGTTATTGATATATTTCGTTGTATAATTGTAACATGTTCTACAATACACAGGAAAGTGAATTAGAATCAAATTTCATCAAGATAAGTTATAACAAAGAACAAAGATAAGTTTGTTATAACATGAGTTTCTAATACTTTGATGAAACATAGTTGTAATTGATTCCATTATATCAAATTGAAAGTAAATTTAATAACAAATTTATACAAATGCTAAATTCATTCAGGCACAAGAAAGTATATCAAACAAACAACAGTTATTTGGAACAAATTTAAACTGAAGAGAAATAAATGAGGCTTCGATAGAAAACACTGAACAGTATATCGATTCTCTACTCAAAAAAATAACCTAAACAATCATAAATATTACATTAAAATTTCAAATTTCTATAAATCTGGTATCAAGAAATAAAACTAAAGATCTTTTAGATCAATAAGGCACAAACAGCAGCAACTAAACCAGCACTGACACCAACTTTAATAGCAGCACCTTCGAAAGTGGTAACAGTACCAGAGGTGATGGTGCTGTTTGAACCGTTAACAGCATGAGATGAGGTGGTGGTAATAGCTTTTGAAGCAGAGGCAGAAGTGGTAGTAATAGCTTTTGAGGTGGTGGTTTCAGCAGCTGGGGTAGTGGTTTCAGCAGCAGGAGTGTTAGTTTCAGCAGTTGGTGTGGCTTCAGCTGGAGTAGTAGTTTCAGCAGCAGGAGTAGTTTCAGCAGGAGTAGTAGTTTCAGCAGTAGTTTCAGCAGGAGTAGTAGTTTCAGCAGCTGGAGTGGTAGTTTCAGCAGCTGGAGTAGTTTCAGCAGGTTCTTCTAAGTTACAATTGACACCAGTTGGTTCGGTTGGTAAACCACATTCTCCTAAAGCAGCAGATAAGAAAGCACCGTAGTCACCCCATAATGACCAACCACATTCTAAACAATCAGCTTGATATTGCATGAATTCAGAAGTTGAACCACATAAACATTCATGATCAAATGGCCCATTGTAAGTGGAACCATCACCACAGGTTCTGGCAACTCTAGCCATACCACCACAGGAAACGTGACAACTGAAGTCATCAGTACAAGCAGCGGAAACTTGAGAGATTGAGGCAGCTAAGGCAACTAAAACTGGAAGAGCGAACATTTCGAAATAGTTATAAATTATAGTGTTGTAGTTGACTGGAAATCTGGGAATTTGGAGGAATCAAGTTATATTTATATAGGCTTGATTATGACCTGATTGAGTTACGAGTTTTACCTCATACAACTATAACTCTTGAGTCTTGAGTCTTAGCGCGCGTGTGTTTTTATAATAATATGTAAGTATAAGTAAAAGGAATCAAGATCATACATCTGTCTAGACTCTATAGTCCCTTTGTCCTGTAATTTTTTTAAGGGATCTAATCAGATGGATTATAGGTATTCAAATTCCTTGAAAGGATGTGTACATATAAACATTGGGAATGCTGTGAGTAAAGACTTTAGCTTATACTGGTGCATGTATATATGTCCTTAGATGATAAATATGACCTCGTCAGTTTGATATTTTGGTCTATATCGATCAATATATTGTTTAATCTATTTCATCTGTTTAATCTATACAATCAAATGCGTTTTTGAGTTTTACAATTGAAACTGTAAAAAAATTTCAAGACATTTTGATTGATAAGTTATATACAACAGTGGATATACACCATTGAGCCCCATTGACACATAGTGTTCTGTTTCCTGAAAAGAGTTCGCTTTTTTGTGTTTATACAACCAATGTCATATATATCATATATACATGGTACCTCAAAACATATTCAAGGTCCCTTTGTGCCTAATTAATAAATTGTTATTTTACCCTTTTCTTTATTGGGTGTTTTTTATTAATTCAATGTGAGAATATTTTATAATTTGTCTATTTTTTTTTTACTCCGCTAGATACCGCTGCATCACTGCACCCGTTTTTGCTCAAAGTTCACAAATAACGAATTGGCAACCCAATTTCCTAGTAAAGCTCAATTGGGATACTGAATTGCTCAATTGGTATATTAAATTTGAAATTTGTCCCAAAACACAAGATTTTTTTGATCATCAAGATAAAAAAAAATTGATTAAATTCATGAAAAGCCTGGCCTAGAATTTCTAAGTCACGGCCATCATTAACTTGATCAAGCCTTGAATTCACAGTACATAGTCAATTTAATTTATACTATATGAATCTATATATAAGCTTCAACTGATCAGTTTAAAAGTTGAAGGCTGAATATGGCAATTACTGTATAATAATTAGCCTCTCTTTTACCGATATCTCAAATCTCAAATATTAAAAGAAATTATTGGAAATACATATAGACATGATATACTATATATGACGTATAGGATTCATAAATGAGTGCTAAATTCTAATAGATGGGGTGGTATTTCATATACATATAGGGAATCTGGTCTAATATTTACCTAAGTTAGTTCAGACTTCCAAAACATCAGTGCTTTTTGTTTAACAGAAGAATCTCTAGCGGCCTAGGCCTTGACGTCTTCAAAGTTCAAAGTTCAGATCTATATTTAGTTGTTTGTTTACATTCAATCATTTGTATCAATTTTCTGACATATGTATCATGTACCACTGTTTACGCATATCATCCGTTCGAAGTTCAAAGTTGAAGTTGAACAATGAAGTTCCTTTGGAAATTGTGTCAAAGATTTTGAGCTCTCAATAGATCATTGTGAATCGTGATACTAAATGGAACTATCAATTTCAAAACAGAAGAAACAAAATAGGAATTTCAAAATAACATAGTGATAGGTTGTTCAACATACTCAAAAGAAAAAGTTAAATTGAAAAGTAAACTATAGAAGAAATAGCCTAGAAATTAGAGTGATTAAAGAACATGTGTTTAGCTGTATAGTTTATATGATAAACCAATACTAGAGAAAAATGGTTAAAGGTGATTTTGAGCTTGTTATTTTGGGGTCATGGTACATGTACTACACTTATTGGTGAATATTTATTGGTTTGGAAAATACACTCTCAAGTAACTATTCACTTTCAAACCCTTAATTTCATTTACTCATTGTATAATGTTTCTTTTGATTTATAAAATTTTCAAACTGGAACAATACATTTCAAAAATTCATCAATGCCATTGAAATCCAATATTTCACTTTCTTTTGACTATTAGTCCGGTCTTCAGATATGTGGATCTATACTGGAACAGTCATTTCTCTAGTTGATCGCTTTGTTTAAAATTTGAACATATATCTCATATATCCTTTTTCAAAACTGTAAAGAACATATAGTGTATTAAAAGATGCTTATATAGTTTCAACAGTGTGTAATTTATGTTTGCGTTTCATTGGGTTGAATCATGATGTATTCTTTTGAAACCATAAATTTGTAAAAACTACGAATGTGATTAAAAGCCAATAGGAGTTCATCATATATCTATTGAAAAGTAGAGTTAGTGGTATCTATATCAGAGAAAATGGATCATTTATCTAGATCAATAAAGCGACAGCGACAGCAACGATACTAGAACCTAGAGTTAATTTCACAGCATCACCTTCGTAGGTTGAGATGGTAGCTGCTGATGAACTTGACTTAGAAGTTGAGGCACCTGAAGCAGAGGAACTTGGGGCTTTGGATTTGGAAGAAACTTTATCAGTAGCTTTAGTGGAAGCATCACTTGAAGCTTTAGTAGTAGCATCAGTAGCTTTAGTGGAAGCATCACTTGAAGCTTTAGTGGTAGCATCAGTAGCAGCTTCAGTGGTAGCATCAGTAGTTGGAGCAGTAGTTGGAGCAGTAGTAGCTTCAGTTGTTGGAGCAGTAGTAGCTTCAGTAGTAGCTTCAGTAGTAGCTTCAGTTGTAGCTTCAGTAGTTGGAGCAGTAGTAGCTTCAGTGGTAGCATCAGTAGCTTCAGTTGAGGTAGTAGTAGCAGCAGTAGCTTCAGTTGAGGTAGCATCAGCTGCATCACCATTGATACAAGTTGGACCAGTTGGTTCAGTCAAAGTAGAACATTCAGCTAAAGCAGCAGTTAAGAAAGGACCATAATCTGCCCATAAAGACCAACCACATTCTAAACAATCTGGTAAATCTTTAATGAATTCAGAACCAGTACCACATAAACAAGTGTGATTAAATGGACCATTGTAAGTGGAACCATCACCACAAGTTCTTGCAACTCTTGCCATACCACCACAGTAGGCGTGACATTGATAAGTAGCTTCACACTGGTCAACAGCTGAAACTTGAGTAACTGATGCAACTAAGGCTAATAAAACGGAGACGGCTAACATTTTAGATATATATATGATTGTTTGTTATAGAAGCATTTAAAACATGATAGTGTAAGAAATTGGGCCTCGATAGATTTATATACTTTTCTGTCACAATTTCACCAAATACACAGTTTGTAAACATTCGACGTAAATAGGAAATCTAACTGCATGACTCAATCTAAATTTTCCAGGTGTTTTTACGTTGTAATTGATTGTACTGTAATATTTCCAAAGTTCAAACCCGTGGATATGATGGGTGATTAGCACTGAGCAGTGTGATTTTTGTAAACCACCTATTTATAAGATATTTGATTCCCAGTATCACTTATGACACTCAAGTTTTGACAAGCTGATAATAGGTGACCCATACGAAAGAATCACCGAGTAATCTAGAGTTTCATGATCGTAGGTTAAAGAAACCATAAATCAGAGTATGATGTTTTTCTCCGTTATCTAGCTGAATTCAATCTAGCTGGAAAAATAAACCGGAATTTTCAAAGTTGATGATATTCCCGTTTTCATCAAAGTGCATGAGAAACAAGCTTTCAACTTTTCTGGGCTTTCTGAGTTACTAAAGATAAGAAATTGTGTCAAACAGTATTGGCTGAAACAGCTTATTATTCACTAATCATAAGGCCATTCGAGTTTCAAAATGTAGCTGTAGTTTTCAAAATAGATTCACCACAATATCAATTAGTTTTCGCTTGGGTGTAACTTCTGTCTATTTTTATTCACGCAATCCTTGTTTGTGACACCCAACCTAAACATGAGTTTTTCGATAAAATTCCATTTGGGCTAATGCGCGACATCAACAGGCTCTTATTTGCTCCATCCACTGCCCAATCAGACCAGTGTGACTTGAACTGCAGACGAAATAGGAAAGCGAGCTGCCATTTCTGAGGTAAACAATTACTGCATTAACTCAGGCAACTGTCAAACCCATATACATATTGATCGATATCGATGTTGTTACTTGTATAGTTTTACAGTTTATATAATATTTCACCTTTTAGCTGCAAAAAATAAACAATCGCCTTGTTGTCATCTTTACTTTACCATTTACTTATAATTGTTATTCTCATTCTCACAAATCACCTGTACTTTGTTTTGCATGATATTAGGAAGCTATCAGTAAGGTATATAGGTTAAAAGTTAAAAGTTCTTAAAACTAAATTGTGTAGATTTCACCAAAAATGCTATTATTCTAAGACATGTTTATTTACTAAATGGAAGGAGATTAAATTGTGGAGTAGAAATCTACAATTTTCATATCTATGTGTGGTTGTGGATTCCTTTCATGTTTTTATAATGAGACGTTTTAAAAGTAGTATACTAAGCTTATCTGACCAAATAATACAATGAAATAATGATACGTTTAGGACCCAAATCAATTTTTCTGCATTGAAAGAGTGTACTGCTTCTAGTTAGGATAGAAAAGTAATCTTCAGACACCTCAAAGTTATAAATAAAAGTTTCGAACATGTAGGAATTTATCTCGAAAAGAGCCTTATATACGTTGTAGAGCTCAGAACTGAAACTGACCTTTTGTATACATAGATTAAATATGCGATATGAGTAGATATCTCAAAAAAGGGAGCTTAGAAACGGTAACTGATTAGATCTTCTGTCACTTTGAAACGGCACCGTGATATCGTTTTCCTCTCACAAGAATGTCTATTCTGAAATAAATTTAAATTCAAATAATTTCTCTTTCATATCATTTTCAATCAGTATTATTTTTTTGCCCTCAGTATCGAACATTTATTGAAAGCATTATACTGCACTTCCTGTGAGCTATATAACCTTCTTTTTAGTGTCTAAGTATTATTTTCAAGCCAATACAAAGAACTTTCTCTTTCGTTAATTAATACATTTTTGGTAACCAACTCATGAGTGGGTGTACACAAGAACTTAGCCCAGTCTTAGGTTCGCTGTATCCTATGAGCTATTCAATTTAATTATTGTAAATGTTACAACTAAGCACGATTGTCTTCTGAATAGGTTTCTATGCGAATGGTGATTGTTCAAATATCATTATTTTTATAATTATTTTTAATGTTTTATCAGTTGGAAAATCATCTAAATATCTTGTGCTGTTCAATGCCATGAGTTAGACAGTAGGAAATTGTTTTTGTTTGTGACGAAGAAAGCGGTCAGCTTGATTTTTTTTTTTTTTTCTCTGAATTTACTTATATTTATATTCTATACAACTTAAAAACCTTTCTTAGTGGCTTCTAATTAATCTAATTTAAACACTTCATGTTTCTTAATCTTTCTTTCAACTCAACTTTCCCTTTGGGTGTGTTCCACAATTTTTAGCATCGGTTCAGTCTTGCCAGAGCGGCCTGTTCGACTATATTGTTGTAAACCACGCAGCTACTTGCCCAAAGGTCATGTTATTAGATCGTTTTTCATCAATGGTTACTAGATTTAGAATGAAAGGAAATGTTGTTTCATCTATCTTTTCATTTCATCTTTCAGTTTTAATTCATCTTACCTGTCTGGAAAATTTTCTTGTGTTTAGTAATATGTCTTTGAGTTTTTATGGCGAATGAATGAACTAACTAGACCAGCCATTTTAGACCAGCCGAAATTCGTTAGCTTTGTTTCCCCATATCTTCTCAACTTAAAAACACTTAAAAACCAGAATTATCCTCATAAAAACTCTTTTCACCGTCAGTCTGACATTAGCACTTTTAACTTTGTTACTTTTGCCCATAACGTAGTGGAAATGAAGTGGTCAGGTGATCACCTTCGAAAAGTTTCTAGTTCGATTCTTATCGGGGATTTTTAAATGATGATTTAAACCTATGTGAACAATCTCTTAGCTCTGCTGTGATTAGAAAACGTTGCCTTCCTTCTGACAAAAATCACCTTTAATTTTTATTTTTCGATTAATCTTCAGTTAAGCGTCACACTTTAATTAGGTAGTAATTCACAAATATCAACACAATTAACCATGTCAGGAAAGTGGAAGCCTGTCAATGTTGATCCAAATGAAGCTGATGACTTTGATCTGGGCCCAGATTATATTGAACCCGATGTTGAAACTGTTAATAAATCAAAACCACAAACGCAAAATAATCAACAACAACAATTTCAAGAAGGAACTTCTAATTCTTATTTCAATTTCACATCATTCACTAGACCTAATGTTGACCTATCTGGTACACTCAATCCAATAATGAAGAATGAACAAGTCAAAGAACGTGCGTTTACAGGAGGTGATACGTTAGATGAACCAGTTTGGAAAACATTGGAAAGAGATTTGAAAGCAATTGGATTTAGACTATTTGCTGTGATTTGGCCAGCTTCTTTATCTAAATTAGCTAAAGTCCAACAGCATAACCTGATACTAGCGGCTAGAAACTCAGGTATTAATATTGGTATAAATTATGATCAAATTGAACAAGATTTAGAAAATGATATCAGAAATCTTCCAATGGATGATTCTGATTTAAAGAAATTGGAATGGGATTTATGGGGTCCATTAATTTTCATATTGATATTTTCAGTGATATTAGGTGTTTTATCTCCACAAGCTTCAAGTTCTGAAGTGTTTTCAAGTGTTTTTGCTTTAGTTTGGTTAACTTTCGCTGTTATCGCCATAAATATTCAGCTATTAGGAGGAACAATTTCATTCTTTAATGCTTTATCTACAACTGGATATGCATTATTCCCTCTTTTAATCTCAGCAACGTTATCTATTTTTATCAAATGGAGTTTTATTAGATTTATTCTATATTTAATTTTCGTTTCTTGGGCAATTTATGCTGCTACTGTTAATTTAAAAGTAAATGGTGTTTTACCTGGAAGAGTATTTTTAGCAATTTATCCTGTTGGTTTAGTTTATGCTACGTTGGGTTGGCTATGTGTGATAACCTGATCTCGTTACGGGCAACTAGGAATAAAAATATGAATATTAATTAAATTGAAGATATAATAATTGTTATAATAAAAAAATACTTGTAGTTGACATAAAATATTTATAGTACAAAATGAGAATACAAAAACTTGACTTTTAGGTATAAGTTCAATTTAATTTTTTGAAATTTTGGCAGCCGCGTATAATGCTTCTTCTTCTTCTGGTGTAAATTCTTCATATGTGATGACTTCTCTATATGAATACAAAGAATCCTTATCATCTTCAACCTTTTTGGAGGTTATTGTTGCAATTGAAGCATTAGTTGTTGAGTCATTAATAGTTGGTTTGATTGAACTGAATAACAAACCACCTGGAACACCTGGTTTAACTGAGGCCACTTTATCAGTTGACGCGGAAGAAGGTTCAGGATTAGAAACTTTATTAGATTCTGGAACTTCACCTGATAATGGGTCTTCGTTTTTCTCTTTAGCATTTGTGAACTCTTCTTTAGGTTCTGGACTATTTGTGATATTCAATGCTTTCAAAGTTGATTCAACAAAATTTTCAGCTGAGTCAGTATTTAAAGCAGTAGTAGCAGCAGCAATTCCAGCAGCAGTTCCAGCAGCAGTGCCAGTGGCAACATCGGTGTTTCCAACAGCAACATTAGTAGTGTCAGTGGTAGCGGCCCCACCAGCGATTGATGCAGGAGTTTCATCAGTAACATCCGGTACTTCAACATCGTCAACAGTATCTGTAGGAGTATCAACAACAGTGTCATTAGCGACACCAGTTGTAGGAGTAACAGTGTCGTGAGCAGCATCAGTTGTTGTAGTACTGGTTTTGGAAGCGCCAATAACAGTTCCAGCAGCGTCATCAGTAGCTAGAGTGGTAGTCTCAATAGTAGTAGCTTTAGTGGTTGAAGCCACGGTAGCTTCGGCAGCATCAATTGTCCCAACAGTAGTAGTAGTGGCAACAGTAACAATAGTAGCATCAGTGGCAGCACTTGTAGAGTCTATAATATTCTTCTTTTTAGCTTTTTTGGAATTTGCTTTTGATTTTTTAGAAGCTTTTTTAGCCTTCATTGGATTTAAAAGGGCAGCCATTGATGATGATTGTTGTTGTGGAGTTGACTCTCTTGAAGTTTCAGGTTCGGGTTCGGTTGATGGAGCTTCATAGCTATCAGCAACATTGAATTTTTGAGACTCTGGGATAATAACAGGTGAGGGTTCAACATATAGTTCACCAGGAGTCTTCAATTCTTCAGCAGTTTGAGGAGGTGTTGGTAAGGTGGAGTCAATATCTGGTTTTGTATTTTCAGATGGAATTTGTTGGTTCTCAACTTGTTTTGCCTCAACACTTTCAGTAGTTTCAGCATTTGGTGGAACATTTTCTTTTCCTTCTTCTTCTGATTTAGTTTCAGGTAGTTCAGTTTTTGATTCAAATGGTGAAGATTGGACCTCATTTTTTTCCGGTGCAGATTCGACAGGTACATTTTTTGTTTCAGATGAAGATTCAACAGGAATATCTTTGGCAACATCACCAACATCATTTGCAGTTTGCGCGATACCAGTTGTATTGTCAGTAGTTGGACCATCAGAAGATGGAGCTTGTGCAGATTTAGATTGTAAGTTTGGTAATGAAACATTATATGAAACTGCACCTGCACCTTTAGAGGCTGCAGACCCAGTGGCAGAAGCAACACCAGCAGCAACCCCTCCAGCAACACCAGCAGCACCTAATAAAGTACCACCTACAATTGCTGCGGTTTTACCCTTTGATGGTTTATTTTCATCAGTAGATTCAGTTGACTTGTCTTCTTTGTTTTTCTTGAATAAGAAAAAATTGGAAAATCTCTTCTTCTTTTGTTCCTGTGATTTAGCTGGAGTTGATTTAGTGGCAGAAGGAGTAGAAGCAGAAGTAGCAACCACAGCAACAGGAACTTTATCATCAGCTGATTTGGAAACTGGTTCATCAGTGACATCCACTCTTGTAACGTTTTCGAATTTTTTCATTTCTTCATCTTTAGCAGCTCTTTCAGCTTCAGCAGCAGCTGCAATCTTAGCATTTTCAGCATCTAACCGTTTTTTTTCAGCTTCTTCTGCTAAACGTTTTCTTTCAGCTTCAGCTTTCTTTTCAGCTTCGATTCTAGCACGTTCAATTTCATCATCATAATTTTTTCTTTTAACTTCAGCATCATGTAATCTTGAAATTCTTGATGATTTACCAGCTCTCAATGTGGCAAGTTCTAATTTAACCTGTTCTAATGAACGTTTGGATTCTTCCAAAAGCTTTTCACTTAATTCCAAAGATTTTGAAGATTCAACTGCCTTAAATTCAGATTCTTTAATCTTTAGTTGATTTGACGCAATTGCCGATTTCAATGATTCAATCTTTGATTCTAATTCTTCTTTAGAAGATGAATGTTGTTCATGAACTTCTTTGTGACCTGATAGTTCACGATTTTTTTGTGCTAATTGTAATTGTAATAATTCTAGATTAACTTGATATTCATCTTGTTTAGCATTCAAGACTCTTGTTTCAATTTCATGCTGTTTTTGTGAGATTTGTGAATCATGGATTTGTTGGGTTTTCAATTTCTCATCCTCAATTGCCTTTGATTCAGTTTCTTTCTTAACTTCTGTTAATTTTTTATCAGCTTCAAGGGCGTTTGAAGCATGAGATCCATGTAATTCTTCGATTTCTTCAATTGTTCTTTTATCATTTTCTTTCATTTGAGACTCAATACCAGCAATTGAATTTTCTAATTCTTGAATTTTGAGACCTTGAGTTTCATTGAATGTTTTTTTGTCTAAATCCAATTTTCTTTTGAATTTGGCAAACGTTGAATTTAAATTATTTTGATCTTTTAATGCACTCAATTCACGTTTTTTTTGCTCTTTCAAATTTTTTAATCTGATCTGTTCAGCTGCTTTAGCATCAATGGCATCAAAACTGGTGGATAATCTCTTTCTTGCAATTTCATCAATTTTACTTTGTGGCATCTTTAAACCGCCACCAAGGTCAATGATGGTATCAATGACTTGCTTCTTCTGTTTTGAAGGTGATTTTTCAGTGGTATCATCGTTATCAACAGCTGTTTCAGCCTCATTGTCTTTGGTTTCAGATTGTTCAGGAGTCTTAGTGGTTGCATTGGTCTCAGGTTCGACTGGTTGAGTTTTAACAGGTACTGATGGTTCCGTGGTAGGAGCAGCGCTGATATGAGAAGATTGAGTAGCAGTAACTTCTGGTTTTTTAACGGTAGCAGTTTCAGGTCCATGAGCTCTAAATGGGGATACCCAGTTTTTCTCGTTCTTGACCTTGTTCAGGGTTTGACGGAAACCGTACGATGACACAATTGGTTGGTCAGCATTGGTATGATTAGACATTGTTGAATTCGCTAGCCAGTTGAGTGTGTAGGAAAGTAGGGAATTGTTGAGTAGTTTTATCTCTTGTTATTGTTTTGTGCCATTTTTGCTCTTTTTATATGAAACAAGAAAAGACAACATTGGTAGAGCCACTAGGTGGACATCCAGTCACCAAATTTTATGGACCATTATTGCACTGACGGGGGAGGCCCCTAGAGAGAGTGTGTGTGTCTTCTCAGTGTTTCTCAGTAGTGCAGAGCTCCGTCGACTGATCACGACTGTCTCTTCACATTCCCACTTCAAAGTCTTCAATTTCAACTCCAGCCCAACCCCAAACTCCGCCATTTTTGATCTCTTTCTTACATAATTCTCTCAGTTAAAAAAAGATTATTGATTGAAGCAGCCCTTTTCAACAAAAGATAATTATTTAAACAATATACATACTCACCAATTATTCTGGTGTTCCCATCCACTTGAATCCCATAAACTCATATCAATCTAAGTGACTCATTGATACCCTTTGAAACACACGTTTTACACACTACGTTTATAGATCATGGCCCCACTACTGCCTTCAGAAAGTAGCTCATACACTCTTCAACTGCCTGCTGAAGTTGAGGATGACAGATTCAACCTGAAAATCAGAACAGGTTCTGCTATAACGTACACACGATCAAACATTGTCGTCCATGGTGGTCTCACAGTGGGCCTTAGTCTGAGTGAAGTAACAATTCCAGAAATCAGAAAACAGTTTGATTTAGTTGAAGGTGGTGCTTTATCTCAACTGATATCTAATGAATTTTTTTATTTGAATATGTCAAATAGAAAATGGAAAAGGGTGGAACTAGACCCAATGCAACTGAAGCCACAACCAAGATTCTTCCATTCAATTGTCTTTAACTCCCATTATATTTACAGTTTTGGTGGGTTGTTAATTGATGAAGATACAGATGAATTAGTCCCTGCTAATGATTTATGGGCTTTTGATATTGATACTAATGAATGGAAATGTTTAGACGACGGTTATGATTCGGGAACTGTTGCGAGATATGATTCCAATTTGTTTGTTAATGAATATATTTCACCTACTGATGGAACACAACGACTGTGCTTGGTTATAGCAGGTGGTAGAAACGAGTTAAACGGGTCTATAAGTCCTGTTATTATTTATGATTTAGAAAAAAAGAAATACATCTCCACAACGATAATGGAATTATCGTTAATCGAAAAAGTATCTTCAAGAAGTGCATCCAATTCATCGGGTGTTGATCCAAAGACTATAAGAGATGAATCTCAGATACAGTATTTGAAAATTTTCAGTGATACAAGTTACATAGTACCGTCTTTCCATGATGACGAAAATTCTGAAAATACTTTATATATTTTAGATCCGCAAATTGATGAAGAATCAGGTGAACTACTCAATCCATTGATCGTATTACCCTTAGTTCCAAGAGGTGCTGGTTTGAGACTTGGAATTTCAGAACTATTGAAGAATAGAAAGAAAGTCATCCCACAAAATTTGAAATATCCAAGTGGTGGTGTGTTTGGTCAAAATTTGATTGTTTCTGGTTACAACACCAAAGCTGGTCAATATGAAGTTTATGTTTTCAATAAACCTTCAAGAAAATGGAGAAGATTGAATTTAGAATCCCCTGAGACTGCTGATGAGTACTATCTATGGAAATCTATCTCATGGCCTTCACATCATAGAATCTTAGTGTTTGGATCCAAAGAGATACCTGTTGATGCCAGATTCAATTCTATTCAAACTTTTGATTTAGTCGTCACTTTAGGTTTACCGATAACTAATTTATACCATGCAGTGTCTGATCAGAACGAAGTATCGAGTACTGGTGATATTATTAAAGATTTCACTTCAAAACCTAAAAAACCAAGCTCTTCTTTTGAAGAATATTCAAAATATATCTCACCTTATTCTAAAATCAGTTCAATAAGGTCGGTTTTCCCCAATTATGCAATGACATTAGGTAGAAATGCCTTTGAAAGATATGGTTCTTCATTATCCGATTTTGAATTCATCTCAGCAGATGGTGGTAAAGTTAATGTTCCTGTCATGCTTCTAAGAAAAAGATGGGGTAGATGTTTTGATATGTTGTTAGCTAAAGGTTATACAAGAGCAGTTCATCATTTAGAATCTAAAAAACATGAAGCTGAAGGTATTGATGACGATTCTCCTCATTCCGATGTACTGTCTTCAAGATCTGGTTCAACCTCCAAAAAATCTGTTGTGTTAATGAACAAATCATCCCAAAATACACAAGAAATTGCCCCATTGTTTAGATTACCATTTCAAGACGGTCATAGTTCTGGAGATACAAATATATCACCAAACAGATTATCTATTGGCTCAGGAGATCCAACTTCGAGAAAAGCATCAATAATATCATCAGGTAATCTCTCAATAACATCTAGCTCCACTAATGGAGGACATGATTTTGATTCAGATTCAATCCCAGCCCAGTCAAATTTTCCTAATGAACAATTACCACCTTTTGATTCTAAAGCTCCGTTAAAATCATCGAATGTTAAAGATTACAGGGATTCTCCAAAAGATTCTCCAAGAGGTTCAATTTCAGGTACTTCAATGACTGGATTAACACAACAACAAACAATTCAATTGAAAGAGTTGAGGAATTTAAATGCTAAGAAAAAAGTATCATCCAGATCTTCAAGTTTACCAACTCATGATGCTGATATTGATAATAATAATAATAATAATGATAATAATGACAATAACGATAGTTCAGGTGCAACATCCATGCTTAATGACCCATTATCACCAGAATTAGATCATGATGAATCAGCTGGAACTTTATTAGAGCCGTTATTGATTCCAAGATGTTTATATTTACCATTCTCTACACAGACAGTTCAAGCATTTTCCGAATTTTTATTCACTGGTCAGTTAGGTGATAAATGGCTATTAACTCCAACCACTTCTGATAATCTCTTGTTGGCTAAATTCTATGAAATACCATTATTATATGATTTGATATTGGAGGTGCTTTATGCTATCATTGGTAAGAAAGAAGAGTCTTTAACAAGAGAGTTTGGAATTTTAACACAAGAATATGATGAAAGAATTAACGAATTGTTTAAAGGTGATCAATTACAAATCAATGCTTTTTTCAATAATCAACCTCATATTAAAAGATCATTCAAAGAAATAGAAGATTTGTTTAACACAACAGACGATGGTTATATGAATCTTTCATTATTAAGAAAAGCTTCAAAAGTTTCTAATAGCTCAGACTCAACTCCTCATGCTCATAGATATTCTACAGAAGGCAAACGCAGCAGTAGATCTACAGGAAGAGGCAAATCAAGTTTATCTAAGGAAGTCATTAACCCTAATGATCGACCACGAGAAGAAGAAGAAGGAGAAGCAGAGGAAGAAGAGGTAGAAGATGATGAAGATGATGAATTTGATAATGAAGAAGAAAGTGACGATGTCTACACAAATGAAGCAATTTCATTAAACCGTACAATTTTTGAGAAAAATGATGATGCTTTTGATAGTCTAAAAAACTCAACCAAATTTAGAAGAAATGAGAATATACCACCAGGTTTAAGTCAGAAAGTAGTTCCAGTGCCACCAGTTACTGAAAGAGAATTAACACCAGGCACTCAAAAGGCTTTTGATGACGCCGTTATTATAGATGGTAGAGAACCTCATTTACCTCATTTAGACGATGAAGACCCATTCGCTGGTTCAGGTATTAGTATCAGTGATGAAAGTGTTGATCCATTAAGTAAATCACCGGGTGATATTTTACATCCCACTAAACCAAGAATTGATGCTGTTGATTTTCAAGTTCCTGAAGGCAGATTTGAATTACCAAAAGATCAAGCCATCAAATGTGAAACTGATTCAAGTTCTGAAAGACAGACTACAAGTGATTCAGATGAATTAGCAGTTGGATTAGGATTAATCGATTTAAATGATAATAAATCCAAAATACGCTCAACTAACCTCAAAAATGATCATCTGCACGATCATAATGAATTACCAACTTTGGAAAGTCTAGCATCACCAGCTTCACCATCTCCACCATTACATTTATTACAAATTCTTTATGAAGTTGCTGCATTAGCGTGTGACATGAAATTGCTATTACGAACTATGAATGTTATTGAAATGTCTAAAACTTTGGAACAGAAAAGAAATGATTTATTATCAGAATTAAAGGATTTTGAAACCCAATATAATGATAAAGAACATTCAAATGCTAATCCAATGAAACCTACTGATGAAATGTCAGAACAAGCTGAACCGGAAGGTGCCACTAAATGGCATTCAGATTATAATGTTGATTCCTCAATGAAGAGAAGTTTTACTGAAGATTCAACAAACAGAATATCTCCAATGAAGATCAACGAAGAGAAATCAGTAACTGAGGAAAATAAAGCTCGTCCAATATTATCAAGAACAGCATTTTCAAGCTTGAAATCTTCATCGACGGTCAATCTAGCTAAATTAAATAGTGAAACAATCACCGATTCCAGTGCTCCATCAACTAGAAGATCTTTGAATCCATTTTATCGTCGTAAGACAGGTGAAGAAACTGCGCCAAAGAAACTAGGTTTGTTTTCATCAATAATGAATAAATCACAGTCAAAGAAACCATCTACATGATCTTTTCTTTACCATTTTAATCATACTGTAGTGATATTTTTTATAGGAACATATCTCCCTACAACAATCTTCGCATGTACTGTTGATGTGCGGACCCATTGAAAGTTGAACGTTTACTCAAATTTTTGAAATGGACAAATAATGTAACCTAACTTTAATCTTAACATAAGTCAGAATGGCTTCTCTTAGTTACACAATAATCATATTCTACTACACATATGAGGAACTTTCTTCTCATAGAAACAGTCCAATATTAAATAAAGACAATAAAACCAACTACTAATCTTAGGATATAGTTAATTAATTAGCGGAATATAATAGACTTTAGAAACAAGAGACCAAGTTTTAAAAAATTAAATGAAAAAATTAAATGAACGATATATGCTCTAAAGCTAATACATATAAATATAGTATTTCAAATAACCTGAAAACATTAATTTATTGTACCACTAAAGAGTTCAATAAATATGTTGGTACCAAAACCACAGATAAAAACTTCACCCAAAGACTACATAATTACAGAGAAAACAAAAATGTTGATTCTTTATCAACGGTCATTTTGGCTCTCGAGTTTTTAATTTTAAGACCCTATTGACTATTGTATGACGTGTATGAATATTAAGATTTCTAGACAGGTCTCACTGGCGGCTAGCTAGACACTACAATGTATGTACATCTGTAATTGATTTATCTATATAATGTTACATATTTCATAGTAACATCGATTATGTCAGAATTCTAGACCATTACAATTAACCTCAGATTCCAATTATAGTATCTGAATTGTTCTAGAGAATTCCATTATTCCTATTATTAGTAACTATATAGAGCTTAATCCTCTACTATATAAGGAACAGAAGCTTCCCTGAGAAGATTCTGCCTTAAGAAGAACAAGACAACAACTACTTTATTTAATTGAATACAGATCTATTACACTACTTTTATTCATAATTAAGACTAATCGTATAGAACTCTACAAGTGAACTACCACAGGAGTCAACCTATATCTATTAGTCTCTGTATTAAGTATTAGGCATTTCTTTTCCAGTCTTGATTACAATAACTAATATGGACGATATTGTATCAAAAAATGATGCTTATCGGCGTTAACATTTCATTCCCCCTAAAGTTCTACCTTACTGTATTTGTTATTTCTTACTTTCCCAATGTCAGCATTTTATTAGTTTGTCACTTTTCAGTCTGCAATATATTGTGATCTGGAGCTGTATCGCGTTTCCTGGAACGATTGTGACTTAGTCATGTCAACTTTGTTAATAGGATATATATTGACAAGTATAAATTTCTATATGTCAATTGTGTACTTGCTAGAGTGTACACTCACTGACAGTCACAGTACTGTACAGTTCTGAACTTATGCAGGAAATTTGTGCATGTATGCTTGTGGTGCAGGCTGCCATTTATTTTTAACAATTGGCAGATTTCACTGTACACACGCTATGATTTCAACAATCCAGTAATCAAAGAAAAGAATTTAAAACGTGTAGTAATTTATAAACTTCATAATTTGATTCAGTTTGATTTGTTATAATGTTTATGTATATTGATTGTTGTTATCCAGATCGGACTATTGAAAAACAATGTTAACATTTTGAAATTTGTGATAGATCACAAACCTGTGATACGGTTTTGCTTCAAACTTAACGAGAATAATTATGTGTGATGTGTAATATTGAATAATTCAATTTCAAAATTTGTAATTTAGATAAAGGTGTATTTTGTGACTTCTCACTATATCAATTCACTATCAATTTTAACTTTGAAGTCCATACTCAAATCTCAATGATGTGTTCAAATTACTTTTAATTTATTTTATTGAGACATAAAATCAGTGTTTAAAATTTAAAACCAATTGATTTGAAAGAACCAACAAATCAGGTTTGAAGAAGTGTTAAAACATTTAGTTAGCGGAATAAAATATGAATTTGTGGTTTGATATTTTTTTTTCGAATCAGGCCAATCACACAAGAGCCCAATTTTGATGAATTGGCATTACACAAACAAGTTCCTGGCTGTAATTATTTTAGTTGTGTATTTCGTTAAGGACTTCTTAAACTACTATAAGTTATCTACTCGGTTGTCAGAAGTCAGAACTCAAGTCCACTTGTATATATGCCATGAAATATAAGCTTTATGAGAGTGAGAGAAAAGTGAAAAATTTTATAAGCCTTTGTTATTGTTCATGTCTATAGATAGTATCCGTTACCCGTTTATTACATATCTAGCTAGATTGATATGTATCAGATCTTACATCTCTAGCGGAATATAAATTTATGAATTAAGGGGACATATTTTAGTACCTTTCTACGTACAGAAATCGAGAAGTTCAGAACTAGGTTACAAATATATTATATAGATCGATGAGCCACGAATCACGATATAGTCAGAAGATTAAGTGTTGAGGGAATCGAGTACCATGGTTATAAACAGTCTATGAATCTGAATGAAATTTAAGAGATTTTTTTCTAGCAAAACGTAACCATCTCTTTCTCTATTTTACTATGAACACAACTATAACTGTTGTGAACAGAATCAATTCATACAGCTTTCACAACAGATATTTATAAAAACTTATACATAGCACATACGAGAATCATTTTGATAATTTTTGTGGCCGTCTCTTTGGAAGAACAAAAACGTTCTATGTTAAAGCAAATCGCTGTTTTTGTTGGTCTGTGATGGGCGTTGAAAATGAAACACTTCAAAGGATCTTTTCAAACATCAAGCTCTTATTATGATCACAAACAATGAGTGGATTCTCAGTACTATTGAACACAGTATTAGGTCTGAATCACTTAAAAGCGAGCTTGATAACAAGATATTATAGTATCATGAATTCAAGATTTAGAAGACTAAACAACAATAGAAATTTCTCCTCCTGCTATCATATACTGCTAATGGTATTTTAGGAGCGTTTGTAGGAATATCAAATTTGACTGATTTGTATGAACTTGAGTACCAAAGTAACAATAAATCGGTACAATCACAAAATTTGAGTATGTTCTGCGAACCAATGAATTTTATGAAATTATCAGGTAACTTAGAGACTGACGGCTGGAATAGATGATAATTTGATGCAAAGCGTATTGATTGTAAATGACGATATAAACGCTAACGTTGATAATTGAGAAACTTCAATTGGAATTGAAACTGAAATCCATCATTTTGGTGAACCACAATGAACAATAAAAGCAAAAAAATTGAAAAAACAAGTGGGAAACAAACATGAACTGTTTAGATCGTTGCGGCTTCACTCACTTGATCTAATACAAAAGATGGAAATACTTTTGCTCCAAATAGCATTTTCTAAATTCATAGATCAATCAGTACCTTTAACACAGAGCAAGTAGATAATAAATTGAGTTATAAGTCAGAAAAGTTATTGAGAATCAAATTATCCGCAATTTTCATCCATTCCAGCAACTAAAAACATAATGGCTAGTCAAACAAATTTTATGGATTGGTTAAGTTGAAAAATAAGCGAATTGAAGATAAGGAAGGGAGAACTCAAAACTGCAAAAACTCACAACGATCAATGAAAATCGAACACTTATGTTAGATAATTCTTTATTGAATATTAAATAATGTCAATGGTTTTGTGGAAGTTGTTGATCATTATTAAATTTGAATTTTGTTGAAATGGGTATTGTATTTTATGATAGATCATTTTTTATTATTAATCTTGTTTCAAATTTTACAAGAAAAGAACCATGATCATGAAGAAGTTTGTGAATTGTCAGATATGCTTAAAACAAGAAAAGGAAGACACTAGATTTACCGGTAAAATGTGGTGAAGTTGTGCATTCTCAAAAAATTCAAAATTGTGTTCTTATCATTATCCCTCGTGATCCCTTTGTTTTGAGCAAAATAGTATTTCCATCCTAGAGCCATTCAGCATCAGTAAATCAAAATAGTGAGATAATGTTCAAATTGAATCACCAAAGCTCACAAGTCTAATCCATCAACTTCGATTCATCAAGAATTTATTACCAGACAATGTGTTTTTCCAACACTATCAACAAATTGATGAAAAAAAAAATTACAAGACTGATTCTAAAATGTCTAGCCTCATGAAACACAAGAGAAATTTAATCCCCAATATATCATGATTGTTAGAAATATCTTGGTTTCCAGATTGACACTTCGTCATATTAAGACCACTAATGTCACGTACACCAAATAAAACAATTGCAATTATCCAGGAAAACATTGAATAAAAAGCTTTCACAGAATTAATTTAAACGTAGAAACGGGTTAACCAGGAAGCTGTATTTATGTGGGATGGGTACATTGATATTATCGAATGTATTGAGATTGAGAATTTTGATGATTACAGATATACTGAAATGAAGTGGAGTTCAGATTCAAGATTGAATTATAATGATATGGAATACACATTGGAACAAGTTATCTTGAAACTTTGTCCTTGGATCAATAGAACAGAACTGATCTTATAGTTGAATGATCATCTCATAATTAATTAATAATATTTAATGTGTTTGAAAGTTTTTCAACAATTTTTTGTGTTTCAATAATTCTCAACCAAATGGATTTCCTTACCATTCACTTTCTAACCAGTTTGTGTCTATATAATATATATTGTGCCCCTAGATAAGCCACCTGAAATTAATCTCATATATATTACTCAGGTTTCTATTCTAACTTCTAGCTTGTAGCTGAATTTATCTAATGTAGATAGATTAAGGTTAACCGAAAAGATAAAACTCAATATGAACGATAAAACTAAGAAAAAAAAAACATCAGACTACGACCAAACATCTTCGCTTTACACCCTAAGGAGCTAACTAATAACCTATACAATTATAACACATCAACTCATGGACTTGAAGGGTTCTAGCTCTCTGGACATATGAAGCTGGAAAATCATTGATCATGGGGACCTGGGAAACGGGATGCACCGAGAAATATTTTGAGAAAGATGCATGCCTTGCGAAGTGACATCATGCGATATAAAGTGGTTCTGGATTTCATTCGCGACTAAATTCGATCATCTTTCCATTTATTGCATTGAACTGCATGTGGTTCTCACAGTATTTTCGGCAAATGTTTGAAATAAGAGTAGACATGGTCATAGAGTGATAGGCGATGCTGCATGTACTCACCTTCACTGGCATGAACAGGGCCCAAACCTTTCCATATACAGTAATTTTTTTTTTCCATTACATTTTTTCGTTAGAGTGAAGTTTGAACATGTCGAACTTTTTTTGAAAAAAAAAAGAAATATAAAATCAATACATAACTGAAAGTTTTTTTTTTTTTTTAATTATATTTTAAACAAACTATAACCAAATAAATCGTAACTTTGTTATTCTTCGAACTTTGTTATTTCAACTCAATATTCGCTAAATTACAATTGCAGGTCGAGTGGTACAATAAGAAATTCAATAACACAGCATCATATAAGCATCAGTGTTTATTTATACAGTTGTTTTACCTTCAAGTAATATACTTTTGATTTTTATTCAATTAAGGCATCTAGGACCAGAACCAAAGATATACAGAACAGAATATTCATTTCCTTACACTGATATCTCTTCTCAACACTGATACTCAAAATTTCCTCTCTCAGATCACAATATGTCTCAATCTCCATATGTTTATGATAATAAAGCCAACAGGCCTACAGGAAACCAAGGTTACGCAATGAGTGACAATTCCTCCACGAATACATCTGTTTTAAATGGATACTCGTTATCCAATATGTACGGGCAATATCAACAACAACAGCAATCCCCATCACAAGTACAACAACAATCACAAGAAGCTCAACAACAACAATCATCAGAATCCCAACCACAGCAAACATCAGTTGAATCTGAACCTCAACACACTCCCGCACAAATTCAAACACAAACAATACAGCAGGGTAATGCCCAACTACAGCAACCTAATGCACAATCTCAACTCAACAGATCATCATATCTTTATAACAATAGTCCATATCAGTATGATCAACATGCTGCTTATAGCAATTATCAACAGATGCAACAGCAGTATGCTCAAAACTTATATCAGCAAACTGGCCAACATCAACAACAAGCTCAAGTTCAAAGTCCAGCTCAAGGTCAACCTCAAACTTCATCACAAAATCAAGCTTCATCACAAAGCAGTTCACAAGGTCAAAGTGCTGTTACGCAACAACAAACACCGCAACAGTACCCTGGAATCCAGTCTAGTGCTACTGCCTTGCCCTATAGCCAGGGTCCTTATGTAAATACCTATCAAGGTATGCAAACCGTCTATGCACCAAATCCATATGCTTACCCATATCATGCACCTACTGACAATGCTTATAAAGCCCAATTTCCAGTTATGGCAATGGTGCCTGGTCATCAAAGAGGAAATTTATCACAATCTGCACCAGCTGATGCTAACCAATTACCACAACGCCCTAAGTTGACTACCACATTTTGGGAAGATGAGGGAACTATTTGTTATCAAGTGGAATCCCGTGGTATATCTGTCTCTAGACGTGAAGATACTAATTTTATAAATGGTACTAAACTTCTTAACGTTGTTGGTATGACAAGAGGGAGAAGAGATGGGATTTTAAAGTCAGAAAAAGTTAGATATGTTGTAAAGATTGGTGCTATGAACCTAAAAGGTGTTTGGATTCCGTTTGAAAGAGCTTTGGAATTAGCAAGAAATGAAGGTATTGTTGATCATTTATACCCTTTGTTCGTTAAAGATATCAAAGAACTATATCAAGGTCCACAATTCTCAGGTGGCCTTACTGCTGCGGCAAACAATAATCCAAAAAACATTGTACCAGTTACTGTTACTAATTCCACTTTCACAGCTGAACCTAAAGAGAAAAAGAAAGGTCAGTCTACTCCGTCCCAGCCAACATCTAGTACATCAGCTGAAACAGTTCCACAACTAGACTCTCATCAACAAGTTCGTAATCACAATCAGCAGTTTGCTTATGGATATCCATATCAATATCAACAACATCTTGTTGATTCACAACAATATGCAGCTGCTCAAGGTGCTAATTTACAACAGTATAAACAAACTGGAAACTATTATGGTTCTTCTCAGGGTCCTGCAGTTCCCACTTCTGAATCTGGATCTAAAGTTCAAATCAAATCTGAGGCTGAAAAAGATAAAGCTTCTTAATTTAAGATCTGGAATGGCTTTTTTTATTTATTTTATTTGCCTCTGGTTCTTGATTACTTGTATTTATAAATTTGAAACTTTCATCTGCTTTTCACGTTGATGAATTATCTGACTTTTGTATGTTTATTTTTATTGTGGTTTTAAGTCAAAATAGTGTGTGATTTTTATGTTTGTGTTAGGTTCAAGGTATTCGTTCAATGTTAATGGTTTACCTATATTGTGTATTATTATTATAATATGATTTTCTGTGTATTTTATATCACTCTACTATATATTTTTAAAGTATCTAAACTTTTGTAAGATCGACGCCACCAACTGCCCAAATCTCTTTTTCATCTTCAATTCTATCAGAGAATAGAGTTTCGTCGTCACCACCTGCTTCGATTCTTTCTCTTTCAACGCCAGCTAATCTAACACCGACTCTTTTGGTGTAATCACCAATAGATCTCAATTGAATGGTACCACCAATAACATTGTTGATTGTGGTTCCTTTTGCAGATATAGAATCAAACCATTGGTTGAATAATTCTAATTTTTCATCATCAACTAAGTGGAATAAACTCAAGAAAGCTTTTTCTGCTGCAAGTTTGATCGGAATAATAACATCTCTGACACATGAGAAAACTGCTGAACCAACGACATCTAGTGATGGATTGAATAAAGCACGATGTATTCTAGAAACAGTTCTGATTACAACTAATGACAATCTTCTTGTGTCTAATGAATTACTCACAGGTTTTAATGATAATAAAGCTAACTGAGATGAAAAGTCTGAAATCAGTTGCGAAGGAATTTCAAAGACTTCTTCTTCAATGTCCTGGGAGAATGGTGAACTTTTAGACTCATTTAATAATAATAATTTACCAATGGCAACAGTCGCATTATCACTGATGTAAGCGTTTTTACTGTTTGAAGATTCAATCAAGTTTTCAACAATTGAATTTAGTAAACCAGTTTTGAAAATATGTTTTGGAGCATCTCTTAAAAAAGCATTCAAAGTCAAAATTCCAAACTTAGATGTATCATCACTATTTGAAGAGGTTTCCAAGACTTTATTCTTCAAGATTTGAGACGCTTCATCAGTTGTTAAAATTCTTGATAATGAACCAACTAATCTAGCATATGCGACAGCTAGTTTTTCATCGGCTTCCAAGATTTCCTTTTCAACTAGTTCTAGTATACTGCTCTTTGAAGCTTCACTCAATTTAGCACCAGCTTTGTTAATAACTTCTAATAACGCTTTTAACATAGCCGTCTTAACACCTGAATTTTCAGCATTTTTGGTACCAACAATTAATTCAGACACCAATGGATCAACTCTGGCTTGATATCCAATCAATGAGCCTAAAGCTTTAGCTGCTCTCAACCTCAATGTTTCGTTATTAGGATCAGATAAAGACTTGACAAAAGTTCTTTGCAATTGTGGAATGAAAGGACGTAAGAATTGTGGAACTTTGTCGAACAGCATATTCAGGGCGTATAAAATAGCAGCTTTGATATCACTTGAGAATCTTTCTCCAACAACTCTGATCAATGGACCGGTAATCAAAGTAACCAATGGTTTCAAGTTAGCACTTGGTGTTTTAGAAACTAAATCACCAATAGCAATAGCAGAACTCTCTCTTTGATCACTTGAACCATACATTAAACTATGTAAGAAAATTGGTAGAATAGAGTTTGGACCTTTCGGTAAAGAGAATGCAAATAAATCTTCACCAACAACACCAACCATAGACAATGATTGTTTAGCTGGCTTAACGAGTTTTTCAAGTGAGTCTTTAGGTTGAGATTTAACAATAGCAGTCAAGGCACCAACAGCATTCTTAACAACTTCTTCATCACTATCATCTAGAGATAATATACACTGAGTAATGAAATCTTGTAAATAAATGCTGTAATCCAATCTAGTTTCTGCAAAGTAAGGGCCCAATTGTTGATAAATGACAGCACGAATGGAAGGATTTTCACTTTTTGTTAATGATAATAATTGCATATGCAAGATATCACCGTCTTCAACAGATAGAACAATTTTATTAAATGAGTTTTTCAAGGCTTCAGCAGTTTCAAGATCAAGATTTTTTTTGATCAATTGTGAAACTAATGCATTTATAACTGTTGGTAAACGTTTAATCAAAGCAGGACCAGCAACTTCAGCCATTGAACCCAATGCGTTAGCTCTGAATGCATCGATTGGATCTTCCAATAAAGTTGGAATTAAGATTGGGAATATGACTTCTGATTTTGTAGTCATAATTTCTTGTAATGCTAATAATGCACTTTCTGATTCGGCAGATTGCAACATATTCAATAAATATGGAATAATTTCATCAACAGCAATTTTACCCACCACATTTTGGAAACTATCAAATGAAGCAGCAGCAGCTTCACGAACTGATTCAGAGGAACTCACCAACGCATTTCTGATAATATCAACAAAAATGTCTTGATATTGGATGATTGTTGATTCAGAAGTAGACTCAAGCAATTCATGAACTGCAATACAGATACCTTGTTTAGCATCTTCATCACTAGTGTTTAATGAATTTTGTAATGTTGGTAATAATTCTGATAATGCATTGGCTCCCACACGACGAACCAAATCACCTAAAGTTTGAGCAGCAATGGTACGTTGAGTTTCATCTGAGTTAGATAAACGACGAACGATGATATTAGTTAGTGAAGGTAGAATTTCTTTAATGGTTCTTGGAGTGTTGGCAACCAAAGCTTTCCAAATATCAACAGCAGCATTTCTAACAACAAGCGCAGTATCTGAACGACAAATAAATAATAGTGATAAAACTTTGTCACGACGTTCTTGGCCAAGAACTTCCAGTAATCTTGAGTAGACTGCACCAGATTGTTCTGATTCTTCTTCCAATTCCATTTTACCGGTTAAACCAGTGATTTGGAATAACAAATCACCAGTAAGTTCGACAGATGATAAACGGATTCTGTAATTGACATCTAACAAACCACTTTCTAGTTCTGGTAATAATAAATCAACAGCTTTAGAGGCATAGTTCTTAACAATTAACCTACCTGATTTTAAGGCAGTACCACGGATAGATTCATCAGTGTCTGCTAAACCATTCAAAATAGCAGGGATAATTTGACTAATATATGGTGAAAACTGGGAGCCGAAACCAACAGGTAAGAATAATAATAATGGCAAAAAACCGGCACGACTTGAGGTACGAGGACTCATAGCACCCTTTAAAATAACTGGTAATAATTCTTCCAATTTGGAAATACCCAACCCACTAACAACTTCTGCCAATGCTTGTGCAGAGCCAAGACGGTCTCCTGCTTTATTTTCATCAGCCAATGTATCTAATAGCTTATCAATTAAACCTGGGAAATGTTCTTCACCTAATTTTTCAACTAGCGAACCTAAAGCTCTAGCAGCAGTAGCTCTTGTGTTAGCAACAGGATCAACCATTGCAATTTCCAGCTCTTCAACTAATTGTATTAGGTATGGTAATAAATCTTTAGAATCAACCAAAATTGCCATATTACCCACAATTTGACAAGCTTTTCTCTTAGTATTGGCTGATCTATCACTCATACCACGATGAATAACGTGAATAATCAAAGCTAATGAAGGTCCATCAATGTAATGGACAAACTGAGTTTTGATCAAGGAGTCTAAAGCAGGTTCAGTGTATTTAGCTGGATCTCCAATAGCATTGATTAAAACTGGAACTAGTGTGTGAATTTCAGGATTACGAATAACTTCACCAAATCTTTTCAATGATAAATCAGCAGCTTTTCTGACTTCCTTATGTGAATCATTTAACACGGCAACAATTTCTGGTACGATAGTTGACAATGAAGCTGACAACTGAGTTGGATCTAAGTAAGCCATTGAACCTAAAAGTTCAACAGAACCTCTCTTAGATCTCCACGCAATTTCATCCAAGTTTTGAATCGTTAAAGGAATTAGTTTTTTAACACCATAGGAGGTGGTATTTGCCATAATGACTTTAGCAGCATGATCCGCAGCATCACGAACTTCAGATGAAGCATCACCCAAACTTTTTAACAAAATTGGTAAGATTTCAATAACGTAAGGCTCAAAAAATTTACCAACACAGATAGATAAACATTCAAATGCAACACACACACTTTCACGTTTGACTAAGTTTTTCTTATCATCTGATGCATCATTCAAATGACGAAGAATATCAAATTCAGAGACAGCTGCGATACCATAACCTTTGGTTAAACCAGCAATACCGTAGGCAGCACCGCGTCTTTGCAACTTGACACTAGATTCAAATAAAATTTTGAACAATTCATCCAAATAAGTACTGACACTTGATCTGAATAATGGTACTAATGGTGAAATCACATCAGCAATTGCTCTCTGAACTTTCTCACTTGAGCTTTGTAAGGCTTTCAATAATCTTTCAACCATTAAAGGTAATCTTGGGTCAGTTGCTGACAAATGTCTTGCTAAAGCACCATAAATAACAACAACATTCTCTTTAATAGTTTCAACACTTGGCTCAACACTCTTTGGCGCCCCTAGAGCCCTTTCAAAAACTGGAATCAAAGTTTCAACATTTTCTTTACCATGTAATTGGATAATTGAGACAGCAGCTTCTTTGAACTCTTCAGCAACAATTGATTCTCTGTCAGCTAATGCTTTTTCATCAATGATAAATGCAATAAATTTAGAAACAAGTTCAGGAGCCGTAAATAGATCAGCAATCAGTTTAATAGTGATAGCGACACCACTTCTTGACTCCCATAAATCTCTTTGTTCATGTGATGATTTGATAACTAAACCGAATCTATCTAAAATTGGTTCAGGAGGACGAGCTTTTTCAGAATAAAGTTCTAATAATTCATTGAGAATAACTTCAAATTGTGATTCATCTTCTTTGCAAACAATTTTGATAGCATCAGCTAATGCTTTAGCCACTGATAACCTTAAACCTGAATCTTCTTGATTTAAGAAATCGTACAATGATCTAACAGAATCAACGGAAATACTAAATGAGTTTTCTTCCCAAATGGTTAACGCTAATTCAGCATTAGTGTCATCATTGTCGTGACAGGCAATCCAGACTTCATCGGCATAAGATAGTTCCGATAAATCGAATTCCTGATCTAAAGCTTCCAAGATGGTGTTTCTAACAAATGCTTCTGTCACTAATAAACCTGAGAATAATAATTTTAAATCAGCATTGGTGAAATCAATTGAAACATATTGACATAATGTTAGTAAACAATCCTTAGCTAATTTAGCCTTGGTTGATAAACTTAATAATGATAATAAAACGTTGAAAATCTGAGAACGTGGAATAGCTGGGTTTTTGAAATCTTCAGCATGGTTACTGATAATCTCAATAGCTAGTAATAACTGTTCTTCTTCTTTATCCTCTTCAATAAATTCCGAGTTAGATACTGGTTTTTTGGCATTTTGAATAGCTTTAATCTTTCCATTTTCTAAAACACTAGTTAATAATGGTAGTAAATAAGTCAATGTAATTGAATCATAAGGTTTTTGATCAGATGAGAATTTAACTTTGAACAGAACACGGGAAATTAAATCAAGAACATCTTCAAGTAAATAACGCTCATTCAAAGATCCAATTTTCTTAATTCGGAGAGTAGCCACACCAATAAAATATCTTAATTGAGATAATTTGGGAGAAACCACATTGGATAAGTTTAAGTAAGCTTCAGTTGCAGCATTACCAATCAATTCAGTCGTTATTGGATTAGCTATAACATCTAGCAAGCCATATACTGAAGTTGAAACCCATTTAGTTTTACCATTGTCAACAAGCACATTATGCTGAGAAAGGACATTGATGATACCAATAGAACGATTCAACAAATTAACAGTTTTTGAAACAGAAGAGCGAATTGTGGATTCAACTGCTAATTGCTTATTAACTTTAAGTTGTTCTTCTTTAGTATATTTTTTATTACCAACCTTTTTCTTAGAAATTTCTTTCTTTAAGTTCTCTTCCCATTTCTTTGTTTCATAATCTTTAGAATTTTTATCTTCAACTTTGTTAGATTTTGTTTCTAAAACATCTATCACTAATTCACCTTCTTTGGCGCTCCAAATTTCAACATCTTGAGTAGTCAATGATTCCAAAGTTGTTTTGTTCAAATCTTGGTAGATGATATCTCTCAAGAGTGGAGCCACAACATTATGATCAATAAATGCAGCAGTTGCAATAGCGTTGGTGGCACTTGCGAAAATACCTGATACAATCGTTTGTTCATTGGAGTTCATTAAAATTTCCTTAATTTCTTCAACAATCAAAGTCCCATAATCTCTAATAACAGAACCTGGATCCACATCACCTTTTAAACATAATTGAGCCCACGAAAAACTGACAGGGAGTGATGAGTGGTGTGCTGAAATGATGACTTTACTCAACTGTTCTTTCAAAATATCAAAGTTCAAACCTCTGGTGGTGAAAATTTTCAGAACATGTCTTAATCTAGAATAATCAAATGTTTGAGCAAATTCATCAGGTGTGGTTTTGTTTAATAGAGTATTATAGACTGCTTGGATGATAGAATCACCAATAACTTTCTGATTAGATGAGTAGGCCTTTTGTAGAGAGATAATGTTTGTTTGTAGAACCTCTGGGGATGATTCTTTTGATAAGATATAAGATATCCATGCTTTACCGAGATCAGCACTTGACTCAGTGGCGTCAACTGCAGTTGATTTCAAAGCTTCAATAAATAAGACTTGTTCTTCTGGAATTGCTAATTTTGAGTAAACTCTTGAATTCAATAAAATGGAAACTCTTCCTTTGTTTTCCAAAGCTTGTGACATTATACTAGAAACATCAGTTGAGGTTCTAATATTGTTAGATATTTGTAATGAAGAATAAGCAATTTCGATACCTTTAATGTTACCAGTAGGGTTGGAAGTGATGCCTTCTAGACCTTTAACAATAGTTGGGTAAAATTCAAGGATAAATGCACTTAAAAATTCATTTGCTTCAAATTGGGATAAACACTGAGAGAAATTTCTGAACCATAATTTTCTTAACTGAACTTTGGAGTCATTTAAACCTTTTAAGATTGTATTGTTAGCTTCTTCAGGAACATTCCATCCATTAGCAACAGATGATAATAAGTGAGTATAAAATGCTCCTAAACTAGCATTCAACGATACTTCATTTTGATCTTTGGAGATAAATGGAATTAAAGAAGAGTAGATATTATTGGAAATTCTTTCAATATTCGAAGGAATCGAACTTAAAAGTCTATAAAATGTAACTTTTTGATCAGCGGCAGTGGTTAGTTTGACAACCTTCAGTACTTCATCTATAAGCTTATCAAAGCTTTTTTCAGTTGATTGAGATTTAACAACAATTAATAGATTTTGATTTGAAAGTTCACGAACTGTTTCTTTTGAATTTTTTAAACCTGAAACTAATTGAGTTAACAATTTGGAATTGGTGACTGAATCCACTAAATCAGCTGTTTTATATAATGCTGAAAATAACGGAAGTGAAAATCTTAATGATAATTCAGCGGAACGAACAATAGCTTTCTCTAAAGCTGGGATAATTGTAGAATTTAATGACTTCGTAGTGATGAATCTTAGAAAAAATACATTGAGGCTATCTGGGCTATTCAGTGTGACCTTTGAAGTAAGAACAGTTTTGGTATAATAGTCAATGATAAGAGTTTGGCTTTCAGTGGTCAAATCAGTCGATGAGATGGAACCAATCAATGTGCAAATTGCATCTAATGAAGCCTTTGATGAGACTATAGTTTTAACATATAGGAGAACATGTTCAGCAGATAACTTTGATAACGCATTAGTGGTATATCTGATGATCAATTTTCTGATTCTTTCTTTATGAGTGTCTTTAACATCAATTTGATAAGTTAGAGAATCAAAAATTTGTAAATGTGCAGTGATTAATAATGGTAATAATATACTGAAATTTTCTGAATTTGAAAAATTTAAGATAATTGAATTTAGCCAGTTTGACAACAAGTTTAGATCTGAGTAAGCGACTGATTTGTACTTAGATGATATTTTGATAATCGCATTAATGAAAGATGATAAAAGCTCATGATTCAATTTGAATGTATTTTCAAGAATTTGAGTTGATCTTTGAATCGATTCTTTAGAGTCTGATAAATGAGTATGGTAACTTGAAAACAGGTCTTGAATTGAAACCAAAGACACGTCAGTCTTATCAGTGCAAGTGGAAATATACGAATCTAAACTGTCAAAGGCTTTAGATCTATCTTTTGATGTACCGAAGAACAATTTCTGCGATAATGAAGAAGATAGATCTTCCCAATTTCTGCTTTCTTCAAACATCTGTAATTGTTGTGAAATAAACTGGAAAGATTGATTAGACGTTCAACTTGATTTAAAGACTTCACTTAATTCTGTCCAATTCGAGAAAAGTGAAAAAATATTTGAAGCTGCATAATCGTCAAAGCACCGGTGTGTGTTTTATACAATTTCAATCATATAAAATGTGAAAAAAACTTACTTTTTTTTCCTTTGAACTTTTTTCCTTTTCTTTATCAACTATTACAGTCGAGGATGATAGGTTATAGTTAGGTCATCCAATTGCTGGTAGACTGTGTGTTAAGAATTCGTTCTACACAGTCTTGCGGGCTTCTGAGGATTGTATTCTGGCTCTCATACCACACACTATAGGAATGCTCCATATATAATTTACTGAGGCTGTTCAATATTGATCAACTGTTTATCAAATAGATAGGTAGTCATATGGAATATATATATATATATGTACAATATTCATAGAAATTTGGTTGTCCAAATTGTAGATTTCACCAACCTCGCCATGGAACCCAAATATCAACAACGATACCATCATCATTTAGAGCGTAGTAAGCATTAAATGAGTTAGCTGTAATACATGAATGATTAGGAATGATTCTCACATTAGTTCCTGTTGGAATCAATGCAGCATCTTTCGAAATAGGGGTTAAAATACCGTGCTCTTGACTTAGCCTACCAACAGTCCATCTACCATAATCCTTTCCACCGTCAATCAAACCAAACCCTGGATATTTAGAAGCAGTTTCTCTAGAAATAGCAATGACACCTGCGTTAATTAACAATTCACCCAGAGAATTTTGTCGTTTAGGGTATTGAGAAATAACAGTAGCTGATAAAGAAATTGCAATGTTTGATTCATTAATACAACCAGTTGAAGCTTGTTGCAAATCACATAAGGTGTAATTACCAGCATGTAACTCTAGACTGGCTCTAACTGACTTCGATATTTCATTGATTCTCTCATTTGTAGCTTCAAACAAATGGTGTTCTAATGAATGTAAAGTTGGAGTTGCACCAACAGACACAACCAATCCAGTTTGGTCAAATTCGGGTTTGATTTTATTTAATTCATCTAGACCAAGTTTAACTGCCTCTAGTTCTTCAAGTAGATTATTTTCAGCTTGAATCATGTCCTTAGCACCATAAGAATGACCAGAGTGTACATAAAATCCATATAGTTCAACGTCTTCAGTGTCCAAAATTTTATGGATGACTTTAACTAAATAATCAGTATTTAGAATACCAGCTCTGTTGGTGCCATTATCTAACTTAACTATAACAGACCATTTTTCGTTCAGATCGTTTGATTTGTTGAATTTTTGCATAATTTCAATATGATCCAAAGAATCAATCATGAAAGTAAACTTATTAACTTTTCTTGAAATTTCTAGTGCCTGTCTTAAAGTATATTCGGTAACATTAGGAATACCATAAATCACATCATTAACAAACACATCACCAGTTTCCTCTTGATGCTTCACAATTGAACAGATTTCTAATAATGTGGAGACAACAATGCTATCAAATTTGGCACCTTTATAATTTGGTAGATCATACCCCAGTTGTTTCTTTGTAAGCTCAATTGTCTTGTGGGTTTTAACATGACCTCTGAACCTACTACCCATTTTATTAACTCGGTTCAACATCTTGGTAATGTTTGAATCAACTATTGACTCGGACACTAGGACAGTTGGAGTTGGTAATTGTTTCCAGTGTTTACCATTATATTCCTCAAGTAAAGCTCTTTTGATATCTGGTTGCGGATACGCGGTAATTGGGTTCATCTCATTCAGTTGTAACTGTAACTAATTTTCTGTTCAAAGGGCACAAGATTATTTAGATGATAATGGTTGTTTTCCACTATAGAATTTGTGAAATGAATGAATATTGATTTTTTTTGAAAGCCGATTTTTTTGTTTTTTTTAATTCATGGCCAGTCTATGCAGCTAGACATGCATAATCTATAACAAAAATCTATATATAATATATATAGTAAATTTGTTGAGTGCGAAAATAATTGATAACTGGATTCTGATCAGTTCATAAAAGTCTGAGAGACTAGTCTTCCTATTCAGGAGTTGATTAGGTGTAATGTTTGATACTGAGTAAGTGTACACTCTCACCTATTAGTATGTTCTATATAGTCAACTACAAGGGTAGCTTATGTTTATATAGAAGTTTGACGAATTGAAATAGATAGGAAACTTCGAAATATTTCCAATTATAAGTTGTTTTTTTTTTGATCAGAACATTATTTCAATAATTTGACATAATCTACAGCTCTGTTGTAACTCCAGCTGTAATTCTAGGCGATAAAAGCCAGAAGTGAATATAGTCTGGACTTCCAAATAAAGTGTCTAAAGAAAGTGTTAGGGTTCTTCTAGATTATAGTAACCAAAGATACGACATTTATTGGTTCCCAACATGTTGAATAAAAATATACATTTCTTTCAAAAATGCTCATCAATATTTATGTCTAGGTTTTTGAATTTAGGCAAAAACATGATGACACCAGTGCTTAGTGAAAGTTATTATAAATATAGGATCGTTTACATATAACACTAGTTAAACAACTATAGATAATAATCTTAAATAATTAATGTATATTTCCGGAATCACAATTAGCTCTGAAGCCAAATATATACCTTAGAAATTAACAATTAAAACTCCAACCATGAATGTTAGCCCCGCCTTGAAAGATATGTTAAAGGATATTGTTCATGGCAACATTGATAGCTATTACACATGTCAAAGTTCAAACAATAAAGATAAGACACGTTTAAATTCTATGTGCATCCTTCTCATATAATATATAATCTCTTACTGTAGTGACTGATCTTAAGTTTGAACAAATTAATGTTCTCATCAATTTTGTGGGTGTGAATTTATCTGTAGTACTGAGCCTTTTCCTTCAAAAAACCCACAACTTTTCGTTGATAAAGATCTTCAATCTGTTTCACAATATGATATGTGGGGACCTTTTGATAAATGTAGTTTGTACTATATAAAATGAGACTTGGATTCATTCCTTTCATCTCCAAATAATATAAATTGACAAGAAATTAAGGGTCATATACATTATATACGTAAATTAAATGTATGCATATTTAAATTTAGACAATTCACAGCCATACATGAGATCGAAACACATGCTGGCAGTTGTGAATAATATCGTGATAATAAATTCAAAGTTCTCTTCAATAAATTAAAAATTGTTGTTTTCTGAGTTTCAAAATTCACTATCTGCTTGGATTCAAAACAAGTAATCGTCTGAAGATACCATTGGTGCTGCTGATAGTTGATTTTATACTATATAGCTAATTGACAGCCCAATAATTAATATTATTCTTGTTGAAAAGATTTGAGCGAGTTGACCATCAAATCAAGTCGTGAAAAAAAATTGCACTAAATGCACAAATATGCAATTTTTGTATATTTACCAAAAATACGAGCTCTGGTCAGTTACTACATCCTGATTCTCAAAAAATACAAGCTACAGCTGCCATTTAATTATAAGGTTTTGGATTTATCAAAAGTTCGGAAACTACAGTGACTTGACAGGTACTACCCGTTCGTTCTATCTTACAAAATGAAAAGAACGAACTAGATCATTTTCTCAAGAGCCTTCTGAAAAGTTAAATTAATTTAAATGATTCAATAACCCTCAAAAAGTATAAAAAGAGTGGAAAATCTTTGAATCATCATTATCTTTCAATCATATTTGCCTTTTTCAGATCATTTTATCTAAATAGAATTCAAAAACCTGGATCTATTTCTCAATTACCTCAATTTACAAGTTAATACCATTAGACTTGCTCAACTCAACAAGCTACTTTAACTTAAATAGTGAAATCACTTAAGCGCCAGAGATCATCTTCAAAAGCTACATATTATAGTATTGTGAAACAACCAGATCTTCAATGTCAAAGAGTCCAATTATTATCAATGGTGATAGCACTATCAACCCAAATGCTGAATTGCAATTAAAACAAGTCTCGTTCGACAAAGAATTGCAGAATTTTTTACCTAGAACTTATTTAACTTCTGAAAGCGAATCTGAATCTGAACTGTTTGAATCAGATATTGATGAAAACAATGATGACACTTTGGAGTTATCAAAATCAGAAGAAGAAGATTCTGCTGAAGATGAAAACAAATTTCGTGGTCGTCCTTCTTCCTGTGTCTTTGTTGCAAGGTAAGTTGATACTTATATTATTAAGCGCTGAGTTATTTTCAATGATATAAATACTAACTTCTGAATCCACAGTCTTGCAGCAACGCTAACAGATGATGAATTATCTTTATCAGTCACTAAACATTTTCAACAAGTAAGTACCAGTTTCATAGTGCACTTATAACTATTACTAACTAATATTATTTAGTGGGGTGAATTAGCATTAGTCAAAGTGTTACGTGATCCAGTTAACAGACCATATGCCTTTGTTCAATACACTAATGATCAAGATGCAAACAAGGCATTGAAAGAAGGTCAACATTCAATTTTGGATGGTAGAGCCATTAGATGTGAAAAAGCAAAGGTTAATAGAACTTTATACATTGCTACTGGGGATGGTAAAGACTTAAGTTTAAGACAGCTTGAAGAGGATTTGGATCAGTATGGTGAAATTGAGCAAATGATTGGTAACAATGATACACCTTACAGAAAGTCCAATTTGAATAAAGCATGGTTCTGTAAATTTGCTTATAGAGATGATGCCATTAGAGCTTATGCAAATTTAAGATTAAGTCCAGAATGGATTGTTGAATGGGCTCAAAATATTGAACAAAATGATACCACCATGGATAAAAATGAAGATCAAGAAGTTGTTATCGATAAATTCTCAATCTTTATTGGTCAGTTAGATGATAAAGTTACAAAGGAAAAACTAAATGAAAGATTTTCAAGACATGGTAAAACTTCTGAAATTACTTTAGTTTTAAGACCTGGTAATAACTTCGCATTCATCAAATTTGAAAGTGAAAAGGCTGCTGCTGCCGCTGTGGAAAAAGAAAATCATGCTGTATTTTTACACAAAACTATGCACGTTCAATATAGAGAACTACACCATAAAAGATCCAGATACTCTTCAGCTGCATCAAATTCACCAAGATTGAACTTAGCTCCACCACCAGTTAATTTACCTTACAGAAGAGCTAGTACTGGTTCAGGTTTCGGTGGAAGGCAGCCACAAGTTCTTCCAAATATTTATCAGTCCTTACCAAGATCTAATCGTTCTTCAAACTATCCAATAACTAGATCAGTTTCATTTTCAACTGCAGATTCAGCAAGATATCATCCACCAATGTTTGGTTATCCACATACTTATCATGATCCTTTATATAATGACGAAACGGGTAATGCTATTGAAGAAGAATCTGAGGAAGTTGAAAATTATACACACGCTCATAAACATTCACCAGTTTCATCACCAAGTAATCACACCATCAGTTCAGCACAAGGTGAAACCAAATCAACTTACTCTGCTTCGACCATCTCCGGGTCAGAACAACATACTAATGATGATTCAACTGATGCAACTACAACTGGTCATGGCACATCTTTCTCAAAGTACCAAATTGGTAGAAATCATAGCTCGTTTTCAATCGCCCCACCAAGTCAACCACTTCAACTGATGAGACCACCTTCTTCTTATTATTATTATCCACTTCCAACAACAAAAGACGGTCTTGTTTATGACCAAAAGCAATACCTGGCATATGCATCTTACCCATATTATTTTAATGACTCATACGTTGATTTTGCACAAGCCCCAGTTGGCTCAGCATCTGGTATTCCACCAGCTCCTTACTATATGTATTACAATATGCCACCGGGTACTGGTTATGCTGATGTTTCAAAAGTCAATCCTTATAAAAAGTTTGCTAGTCCTGAATCTGCCGAAATGGATTATTAACTCGTTTTCAACCTTTATTTGCACACTTTTTCTTTATTGCTCTTACTTTGTTTTAATTTCTTCTTCGTTTGTGTCAGAAAATTGATCCTTTCTTCAAGATCAATCAATGAGTATTTACAACTTTTACCTTTTACCATTATCTCAAATTTTGATGCTTTAATCTGTTATTTATCAACTTCTTTCTGGTTTGAAGTTTTCAATCTGGAATTGAAACTTTAAAGAATTACATCTTTTGGTTGTATACAATTTGACCAGTTTTATTTTATATTTTTCATTTTTTAATTTATGAATTGATTTTTTTCTTGATCTGATAAGTTTAAATGTAAAGTCATGCACATCATCTAGAGATTAGGTTTTGGATTTATCAAAAGTTCGGAAACTACAGTGACTTGACAGGTACTACCCGTTCGTTCTCAACTTATGCAAAGAATTAATTACCAATTTGATCATCGATTGAAACTTGAAAGCTGTGCTTCTAAGTTCAGACTCCAGGGACCAGAGCTATATATATTTCTGAAATTGTGGTGTGCCATCGGGTAATGTTTATTGCGGCCTTAACAAGTATTGTCGTATAATAAGTAGTAATCTTCACAAAAAAATTTTTAACTCAGTTTGGTTTTTTCTAATATTATATTCTTCAATAGGTTTACTAATTAATTATAGTCATCTTCAATTCAGCCTGAGGTGTCCTAGAGTGGGGGATGGTGAGCACCAAGTAACTGATGCACTAAGTAACTGATGCACTACTAACCAACATTCATTCAACTCTGGAAACTAGTTCCTAAACAAGTTTTCTCTAGATATATCACTACTGATTTGCATCTTGCATTATTTCTTTTTTTTTTCCAGTATAATTCATGCTATTAGTAAAATATTAACACATTAGTGAACTATATAAACATACTATATATTTAACGGATATCTTGTTGATATTTGACTTGCTTTTTTTTTTTTTTCTCTGAATTTACTTATATTTATATTCTATACAACGTAAAAACCTTTCTTAGTGGCTTCTAATTACTCTAATTTAACCACTTCATGTTTCTTAATCTTTCTTTCAACTCAACTTGAATAATAATCAAATATAATACTAATTGTTAGCTATAGGTATGTGTAGGTGACACATAAGTATAGTACATTGTACATTGTACAGTCGTATATGCACAAGTTTGTACTCAAAAAAAAAAAAAAAAAAACATTCCAAACTTCTTTTCCCAGTTCGATTCTCTGTGGAAGTAAACATTTTACTCAAACTATTTAAAAAAAGACCCTATGACACATATTAGACATTAGCGCAATTTTTATCGATTTCGTTTTTATTAGACTTCTAACTGATTTATCAAAAATATAAAAAGGCCATTGCACTCTTGTCTCTATTAACTCATCAAGTAACAAGATATACTTTAGAACTAAACCAGATTAATGAATTCAATTCTAGGAAATATAAATGCCAATAGAGATGGCCATTTAATTCAACACTTTTCACATAATCATTCATCTCACGATCATGGTCTAGCAGACCATTCTGACTCTCAACTACCATTAGATACCCTTGAGGCAGATGTTAATGCCATTCTATCTCATCCAATCCATGAGAGAGCCAGTATGTTCTATGATGAAAGTCTAAGTGATCAAACAACAGCATTACTAAACTCAACAAAACCATGGTCAAAAGATCCGAACTACTTCCAAAATGTACATGTTAGCTCATTAGCATTGTTGAAAATGTCAATACATGCAAGATCTGGTGGTGATATTGAAATAATGGGAATGTTAACTGGTAAAATTGTTAAAAATGGAATTATAGTAATGGATGTTTACCCATTACCCGTTGAAGGTACAGAAACAAGAGTCAATGCTCAGGCAGAAGGTTATGAATTCATGGTGCAGTATAAGGACAGCTTAAAGAAGGCTGGAAGAAACGAAAATATTGTTGGTTGGTATCATTCTCATCCAGGATATGGATGTTGGTTAAGTGGTATTGATGTAAGTACACAAAGTTTGAATCAGCAATTTCAAGATCCGTATTTAGCTATTGTCATTGATCCTCATAGGACTTTAAGTAATGGAATTGTGGAGATAGGAGCATTTAGGACTTATCCTCAAGAGTACGTTGAAAACAATACAGATAAATTTGGTAGTTTAGGAAGCTTAGTCGTTTCACCAGATCCAAGAAAAGTCAAAAACGGTGATTCTAAATTATCAACAGTTAAAAAACCAAGAATTACAACTGGTACAAATATACCAGAAGATAAAGTTAAAGATTTTGGGTTACATAATTCCAAATATTATTCATTATCTATTGAGATATTTAGAACAGAAACAGATTACTTGATTTTAGAGAACTTATGGAATAAGTTCTGGATTACTAATTTATTAGGAGGCACTAAATCAATTGACGAAAAAGAATCAACTGATCAGTTCATTGAAGATAAGTTGAACTTATTCAATCAAAAAATTAATAACTTCACACAGTCTAATTCAACCAATTTAAATACTGATATAATAAGTACTACAAATAATGCTAACAAATCATCGCCAATATTAGGCTCGAGCTCTCAATTGGATACTCGTCAAATGATGTTAAGAGGTTCAAGAAAGCAAAGAATTCATACACCATTAGTATCGCCATCATCTCCCCAAACTACGTTTAATATAATGTCAGCATTTAACCAAAATCAATTATCACCATTTACCAAAGCTAATCTACTAAGTAAAATTTCAGTAAAGGAAAGAACTGAGAATATTGATGGTAGTGATTCTGAAATGAATGACGTTGATAGTGATACTGACTCTAGGGTAGATGATGATAATGAATCAACTATTTCACAGAGAATGGCTTCGATTACTCGCTCAAATAGAACAATAAAGGATCAACCATTTGGTGGAGATCGAAGAGATACCAATAAACTAACTGACTCGTTAACAAAATCAAGAGACACGAATTTACATAATGAAAATAATAGAGCTATACAACAAGCAGCAGCCGAAGCAGGAAGAAATTTGATGACGTTGAAATTACAAGAAATTTTGTTTTTGAATGAATAAACATATTAATATGTCTAGTTGGCTTTTTTTATAATCATATCGAACTGAAATCTAAGATGTTTATCTGAGGATTTGGATAGGATCTATCGCCTTTTGTAGTTAAAACTAATTCAGGGGATGATTTATTAATGCAAATGTGAGGAATTGATGAGTTGGAATAGTGAAGTTTTATTGGATCTATAGATATACCTAATTCTGAATCTTTATACCAGTTCAAATATCCATTATCTGAACCAATCAATAACCCCTTTGAGTTAGTAAATACATCTCCTGTTATTTTCTGATTCTTTGACTGAAAAGAGTTTAATTCCCCAACTACTGATAAATTCATTCTAATGTCCAGAATTTTAATGTTTGACGAATTCCTTGATATGCAATAAACATATCTTCCATTGATGGACTCAATCAATTGTGAAACACCATTTCCATTTCTTATTGTTATTGAATTGTTTATGTTCCCATCTTGATCATGGATATTGACTATATTATTGAACGTACCTGAATAAAAACTTCCATTTGTTAAATATTCACTTTTGGCTATAGTAATACAATTTGTTATACCGAAATTTGATTTTATTGAAACAGGCGATTTCCTGTTGATGTTATACATCATTATTGATTTATCTGAGCCAATAAGAAAGTCAGAGTTGGATATGAACTCTGTTGAATAAATTTTATGAAATTTCTCAGTGTGTGAATCTTGGTTATTGAAAGTTTTGATTAATTGAGAATGTCCATCCTCATCAGGTATTAGATTAGTGAGCTTTAAAGGAACATTATTTGATGATATTAATGCTGCGCAAAACCCAGTATATAAGGAAGATGAAGGATGTAATTTGAATGCTGATATAGGATTTGATTGAAATGATCTGGTGAAAGGTATTAACTGATGATTTTCTACATCTTTTAAATCTGGTGGTGTGATAAAGAGTCTTATACCTAGATCTTCTTGGACTGAAATAAATGATTTGTGATCTGAAAGCCAATCAATATGAGAAATGATGCTGTGTTTATGTTTCATGTTTTCATTAATGTATTTGGGAGACTGTAGATTAGGATACGAGTAACCATTGGTGCTTGAGCCAATAAACTGTTGATGAAACTGATTTTCTCTGTTGATTGAGTCACTAATATAGCCACTAAACAAATCTTTGGTATCACACCTTTTTGTAAAGTCCATTACATGAACAAAGTATAGTGTTTAGAGTAAGTTGGTACTTTTGATGACGATAATACATCGCTCCAGGATTGAACCTAGAACATTATATTTTGTGTTGGTGTCTCATTATTATGTAATCTGCTGACTCCTTGTTTATGTAATCATAATGACGTAGTTCTTATGTAGTCCATTTTAATCGGTAATCGGTTCCGCCAGAATTCCTTCTGAAAAAAAAAAAAATTTAACAGAAAATTTTGAACAGGAAAAAAATGTTTTTCATTACAAAAGAAAATCATTCTTTCAGTTTTATTGGAACATTTAGAATCTGAAGGTTTTAATTCCTGTACTTTTACTTCAAATCTGAATTCTTTTTTCTGTTTTTAGAAAACTTCATTGTTGTTGTCCCCATTTGATTTTGTGTTTTGTTTTACTGTATTATTTGTGTTTTTTTGCCTAACTCATCTCATTGAAAAACAAAGCTCATCACCTTCCCACAAATAAATATTTTATTTTGTTATCTTCCAAACAAAATATAAATACTCCACTCTACTCTAGCTACATAGTACATATATACTCAATCATCACAATGAGTAAATCAGATATCATTAACGATACCATTACACCATTTGTCCAAAGAATCTTATCAGACCCGTTACAATTCACACCTGCTAAACATTCAGAAATTGTTTCTCATACTCCAACTAGTTACATCAAAATCAAAGCTTCTAATTCGAAATCAAAATCTACAGAACCTGTCCAAGACAAGCCAACTCCTTCGATAAAAGAATCTCCTAAATCAATCATGCCGAAAATCACTTCATTAGCTCAAGCTCTTGCTGGATATACTAATAAAAGAAATTTTGATGATGATAAAAATAGAAAAATGTCCAAAAAAGCTAAAAGGATTGAAACTGAGAATGCTGCTAAAGATAAAGCCTTAATTGAATCCTCAGATGATTTAGGTGAAATTTTACAAAGTGATGAATTGGAAGAAAGTGTGGAACCAGAAGAAACTGAAGAACTTGAATCAAAAGAAGTAACCTCTTCTGAAGAAATAACAGAAGATTCCTCATCTGAAGAAACTAAAGAATTTGTGTCCTCTGAAGAAGAAGATTACTCAAAATATGAAGATGCTGAAACTCTGCCGTTAACTCATCCATTAGCTCAAAAAGAATCTGTGTCTAAGACATCAACTGATAGTGAAGAAGATGACGAAGATGACGAAGAATATAATCAAGATGAAGATAATGAAGATGAAGATAATGAAGAAGAGTCTGAGGAAGTAAGTGAGGATGAATCCAGTGATAAAATAAACAATAAGACTAAATTAACTAATAACCACGAACAAATATCAGGTGAAACAACAGATTCAAAATCTGATGATGAGGATGAAGATCTTGGTCAACTGAAAAGAGATTTATTAGATGAACAAATGGACCCTTCAACTAATGTTACACCACCAACTTCACCAGATTCCGAACAATCTCCACAACCACAAATCTCAAAATTAGATAATTTCTATCAGTTAGAAGAAAATCAAAATGATAGAGGTTCTAATAATTCTAAAAGAATCCTCAAAAATTGGGGTCCTCAATTTAATACATCAAAACCATATGGTTTATTAAATCATGGTGTCACATGCTATACCAATGCCGCAGTTCAAGCAATGATTCATATTCCCTCAATACAACATTATTTATCAGACATCTTGAAAAACAAATATAAAGCAACCATTAGTACGCGTTCAACTTCTTATGTTCTAGCTGAAACTTCTTACAAAATGTGGAATATGGATAAAACTAAAAAATCAAAATATGTTAATCCAACTAAACTAATTGGAAAATTAGATGAGATCAATTGTATGATGTCAGAATGGCAACAAGAAGACTCACATGAATATTTTATGTCTTTATTATCTAGACTACAAGAAGATTCAACTCCAAAGGGCCATAAATTGAATGAAAGTATCATTTATGATATTTTTGGTGGTTTGTTAAATCAAAAAGTTACATGTAAAAAATGTGGTCATATTTCAATAACAAATCAAGAATTTTATGATTTATCATTACATTTGGGAAATTCAAGAAAAATTTCTGAACCTAATAATAATGATATTTTACCCCAAGAAGAAGAAACCGTTAAACATAGATATTCAATTCAAAAATCAATCAAAGATTTTTTTTCTCCAGAATTAATTAAAACTGATAAATCAGATAAATCAGGTTATGTTTGTGAAAATTGTAAACAAAGAACAAATGCAATCAAAATAAGTAGTATTGACAGATCACCAGAAAGTTTAGTTGTTCATTTGAAAAGATTCAGATTCAATGGTTCTTCATCATCAAAGGTTAAACAAGGTGTCTCTTATCCTTCAATGTTAGACCTATCCCAATACACCACCAACGGAGAAAGTGTTTTGTATCAATTAAACTCTGTTGTTGTTCATGAGGGTAGATCTGTATCATCTGGTCATTATGTTGCACATTGTCGTCAACCTGATGGTACATGGGCAACTTATGATGATGAATATATTAATACAATCAGAGAATCAGAAGTTTTAAGGGATCCATCAGCTTATTATTTGATTTATACAAGACTAACTTCGAAAGAACATAGATTGTCCAATGTTGAGCCTTCACCACCATCACCAATTATCAAAAAAACACCAGAAAAGGAATCCAATCCATCCTCACCAATTGTCAAAGATATTAAAAAACAGAAGAAGTTAAATTCACAGTCACCTTCAAAATTTCATACAAGACCAATCAATGTACTAGCGAAAAAGAGAAAAAGATTGTCAATATTGGGACATCAACCAACTAATAACTTGAATAATATTGCTTCTAAGCAAATTCAGAAAAAATATGGTAAAAATCCTAAGAATCTATCAAATAGATTCAGAAAGTATTGAAGCTGAAACATTAATGATTAGTATATTTTTACATCGTCTCCTCATATCTCATATCTATCAATTTGCATTATAAATAAACAAGTTCTACTATTACATCCATATCAGTAGGTTCTCTATGTATCTAATACAGTAATTTTCGCGCTCATTTTGTGGTTTGGTCCACTTTCAAAAAATGGAAAAAAAATAAACCAAAAAAAACAATTAAGCACCAGTATAGATCAAAAAAGCACTAATCTTAGATCTCTAAATCATGTCAGGTCGTGGTGCATTAAAGAGTGTATTTGTCAAACTAATTGTGGGTGCAGGACAAGCAGCACCAACGCCCCCAGTTGGTCCAGCATTAGGTTCCAAGGGTGTTAAAGCTATTGATTTTTGTAAAGAATTCAATGCAAGAACAGCTTCATATAATCCAGGTGTTCCGATCCCTGTTGCACTAATCGTTAAACCAGATAGAACATTTAGTTTTGAACTGAAATCACCATCTACTAGTTACTTATTGTTAAAGGCAGCAGGAATCGAAAAAGGTGCAAGTGAAGTTGGTAAAGGTAAAGAATTTGCTGGTGAAATTTCATTAAAGCATGTTTATGAAATTGCAAAGATTAAAAAAACTGATGATAGACATAAAAGTGCTGAATTAGAAGGGATTGTTAAGTCTGTTATTTCAACTGCAAAGAGTATGGGGATCAATGTTGTGATATAATCTATGAGGTTTTAGCAGTTTGAATAGAGAGTGGTTTATTTCATGTATATAGAAAAACAATACCAGATTATTGTAACGTATGAAAGCAATGTAATGCGATACAGTTTATTAGTTATATTCCTCTTAAAATCGAATATTGAATCTATAAAATATATAAGTAATTTTTTCTATAACAAATTAAAACATAGTAACTCAAATTAATGGCTCAATGATCTTTAACATGATCTATACTACAAACCTCTTTTCTTCTTTCGCTCTAATGCTGCAATATGGGCTTCACTTTGATCAACTTGGGTATGTTCATGGTTGTCACATTTATGGAAGATATTTCTTGAATAGCCAGCTTCATCAATTTCTTCTTCAACGTGACACATTTGTACGGATTGCAACCATTCATCAGTCATGATATCATCAATAGTTGCACGACAAGCAGGAGCTAAAACAACCATCTTACCAACGACTTTACGAACATGCTTTGGTAATGCTTTTAATAAACGATCTTCTCCAATTGATGTTGAAGTATGAGATTCTGGTTTTTCTTCTTCTTCTTGTTGAGGTGAAACGTCTGTTGTGGATTCAAGTATTTCAGTGACATCAGTTGATGAATCTTGCAATATTTCAGTTGTTGCTGAATCACTTGTTACCTTTGGAGTTGTTTGATTTGGACTAAATGATAGAACATCATTATTTTCAGCTTCATTTTCAATGTCTTGTAAAGGTTTATTGAAAGCCTTTGATAAATTAGATAATCCAGATGCTTTACTAGTTGTAACAGGCTCATCAATGATTGGTTGGTTATATTTTGGTTTCATTGTTAAAAGAGCACTCAATGAATCACTTTCTCTTCCTGAACAAAACAATTTAAAGCTATTATCTGATAATTTTGGAACTTTCCATGGGAATTTCTTTAAAACCATACAACAATAAATCATTGCAGCAGACCAGATGTCAACAGGTCTTGGATCATATTTACCAAAAACTAAAGTTTCTGGTGATAAATAAGGATCAGAACCAACAATTCCTGAAGCTTCAATTAAAGTACTTGAGAAAGGGTAAGAAAAAACAACAGCTGAACCAAAATCAATGATTTTAACAATCCCTTGTTTGTTGACAACACAATTATCTAATTTTAAATCTCTATGTGCCAACCCCATATGATGAATATATTGAATCCCGTTCAATATCTGCTTGAAACAACAATCAACTTCATTAACTGACATTTTATTAGACATAACCAATGCAAATAAATCATAATCACAGTATTCTAAAACTTGTAAGATTCTATCAAATTCATATGCAATTTCAATGGTTTCAACAATATTTTGATGTCTTAATGTTGATCCAATACAATATTCACTCGTAATTTTCTTAGCGTATTCTCTTCTTGTTTCATTACTTTGTCTTGGTCTAAACTCTTTAACTGCAAAAATTTGATTATCACTTAATCTTTTAACTAATCTAACTTGTCCACCTGCTCCAGCTCCTAAGTTCTCACCAAATTTACCATATCTTTTAGAAAATGGTAAATTTTGTGGTGTTGTATATTGAGATACATTGTTGTTGAAAGATGAACTCACTGAACCGGAACGATCTCTTGGATTATTATTTGAAGCAATTGAAAATGATGAAGTTATTGGTGACATTGTGTAACTATTCGATGCAGATGGATTATTGTAGTAATTTTTTGGCGATGATGCATTTTGGATTGGTTTTTTATTAAAGAATCTTTTAAGATCAGCCATTGAGCTATGTTTTGATTTTGATAAGTTTGATTCAGCACTGGATATACTTGACGGAGAATTTGATAGAACATCAATTGATTGTGATATTCCACTTACAGAAGGTGGTGAAGAATAATTACCATAAAATGATCCCAAATCCATTTGTGAAGATTTTCTTGATCTTGAGAAAAACCCAGATGATGAATTGGAATTTAGATTATTTTTGGATAGTGAATTAGCTAATTGAGCCTGAGCAACTTTTTGTTTAGAAATGACAAATCTTGGTTCAATATCTGTATGACTTGCAACAAATGGTGATGTGATATTAGTTGACTCAATCATTGACACATTTGATGGCAAACCTATATGTTTTGGAACACTGCTAACTGAATTTTCACCAGATGAGCTGTTATTATTATTATTATTGTAGTGACCATAACCACTATTGGGTACTGCAAATGGTATACTTGTTGATAAAGAACTTGCACCTCCAAAGGATTCGTTGTTATAAAAGGATGGTTGTCTATGGATCGAAGCACTAGTTGGAGCTCTTATTGGAGGAGCAGCAGTTGATTTTGGATTGATACTAATGTTGATAGGAGACCGCTGTTGATAACTTGAAGAGTTTTCATAAGTTGGGACTTGTCCTTCGATGGAGATAGCATTGGCTAATTGATCGTCATCAAATTCATCATCCTTATTATAAGTTGATTGTAGATTATGTGAGTTATCGTCGTGATCTTTTTTTTGCTTTTGAAGTAATCTAGTTAAAGAAGACATCGGAGAGTTTGTGGGGGTTGTCATAAACGTAAGAGATCTATAGAGGTCAGAATGAGGAAGTCTTCTTTGTTTTCAATTTTAATTGTTTTCAAGTGTACTTCTCGAAGCTTGAAAATTTCGCCTTAAATTCCAACCGCTGGTTTTTTAATTGGTTGAAAGTGAAAGATAAGAATTGATAACATTTCTGATTACGTAATATTTTGGACCAGAAATATAATCGATTAAATCTTCTTCTTTTTCTTCTTTGAAGACTTTGAAGTTGAAGTTTTTGAAGCATTTGTGGATGATGAAGTTGTAGATGCTGTTTCCGGGAAGAGGTTTTCCTTTGTTGTGGAAATATTCACGTCTTTACCAATTTTGTCCTCTTCTTTGGCTTTATTCTTAGAATTCTTTTGTGCTAATTTACGTCTAATTGCACTTTCCTTTTCAACTTTCTCTATTTCTTTAACAGTATTATCAAACAACAACTTCTGTAAGCCTTCATCCTCAAGTTCTTTTCTAGCAGGTTTATAAATTTCACAATTAGCAACGAAATTACCACCTTGCAAATTGACAAAGTCTGGTGAATACAATGTATGAAACACTGATTGTGCTGCATTTGGTGTACTTTTCAAGAAGATCCACAATAAAGGATAAAATAAGACATATAACAGTAATCCAATCAATGAACCAAAACTTAACACTCTTTTGGTACTTGGAGACCTCATTAAACCAGGATTAACAAGATTTACACGAACATTACATGGTGCTCCATCTTTTCTAGGAATTGCTAGTAATCTTCTTTGATACTCTCTTGCAAATAATCCTAATTGCAATTTAGCTAACCCGAATACTTTCCATGGTTGGTTCTTTTGGTATCTTTTTCTTGCAAACAAAGGATCCTCAACGTCTAATTGACCCATCGATTGAGACATACAAGTGATTAACACAACTCTAACATCACGATCTGGAATTTGGGCTCTTAATGAAGGTGATAATAAGTTTAATAATTGGAAATGGCCAACGTAATTAACAGCTGTCTGTAGTTCAATACCATCTATTGAATTTTCACGTTCCTTAAATGGAGGTAAACTCTCACTAGCACAACAAACTATTCCATCTAATCTTCTTGGTGGGATGTTATCCAACCATTTGGTGGCAAACTTTCTGACTGAATACAATGAACTTAAATCACATTCTTCAGCATAGATCAAATAATTGCTATGTTTCTCTCTTAAATCATTAATGTAATCAACTACCCAAAAATCTTCAACTGAACGCACCAGCAACACAATTTGAGCACCTCTAGCAGCTAATTCATCCACCACAGCTTCACCTAATCCAGAAGTACCACCAGTAACAAGATACACTTTCCCATGAAGATCTCTTTCCCACGTATTGGATCTACCAGAAAAATAATACTTCAATGATCCTACAGCCGCGACAACTGGACCGTACTTTTTGATGTACTCCCACCCAGGAAGCACATCGGGACCTTCGACAATCATGGACTCGATGATATTCAAGGGCATTTTGCTGATCTAACTGACTTTTGACAACTTTCTAAAAGATCATAGCGGCTAATGTCTATTTCTCTGTAATAGTAAAACAATTCACACAACATCGCTCATAATTCTTCTTAAAATTTTTCTTAGTTACTTTTGTATAAAGCGATGAGCTTAGCTTTAAGGTACTTAGATTAGTTTGATTTATACAAAAATTATGGAAGAAATAGTCTTTTATAACTGCAGTGGGACTACTGAGGATGATAAGGCTGGTACAACTCAGCTGGCCATTGCAAGTTCATTACATTCCCAAAGCACTCTTCACGCATATCGTTTTGGTACTTCCCATCTAAATGGGTCTGTTATAACTGGTGTTAATGCTGGTGATAAAATATTCGTTGCTGCCAAAAATAAAGCCTTGATAAATGTCTACACTTGGGGTAAAGAAGCTCCAGATCAAAGAATTCCTATTCCTGAACAATTATCTTGTTTGGTATTATGTCCTAATGTTGAGCTAAATGAAAAAGATATTATTTACGAAGAAGAAGAACATAGATTACCAACGTATAGATTACCTCATTTATTAATTGGTGGTGGTTTAAGTGGGAAATTATACGTTTGGGAATTATCATCAGGTTTATTATTAACGGTCAGAGATGCTCATTATCAAAAAGTTACAAATTTGAAAATTTCAAAAGATGGTTCATTATTAGTTTCAAGTGGTAAAGATGCAAGATGTTTAGTTTGGAACGTTCTAAGTCTGATTGATATAAATATGAACAAATCAGATCACGGGAAAATTGTTAAACCATTGCATGTATTTTCAGATCATTCTTTAGAAATCACAGATATTTTCCTTAATAATAACATCCAAAACGACTTGAAATTATACACATGTTCTAAAGATTCCACTATCCGTTTATACAGTTTGAATGATTTTAAACTATTGACTACATTTGTTCTATCCCAACCGATTGAAAGTATTGTCGTTGATTCTGGTGATAGAATGATCTTTGCAGGTCTATTAAATGGTAATATTAGACAAATCAATTTATATCAACCAAACTCAGCAACCAACATCTTGGAACAAAAGGGTGGATATGGAAAGATTCTGACGATACCAGAAGATTTCTCATTAGAAGAGACGATAACTTACCATCAAGGTCAATCAGTTACAAAATTGGCCTTATCATTAGACTGTTCATCAATCATCTCTGGTGACTCATCAGGTAAAATTGTCGCATCTGATATTGTTTCAAAACAAACAGTTAAAGAATTAAAAGAAGCTACTGGTTCAATTGCTAATATCGAAGTCCTTGTAACATACTCAGAATCTAGTAAACCTGTTCAAATTGCCAAAAATCAGAGACCAGTTCCACAATTGAAAAGAGAATTGAATTTATCAACTGATCAAGATGTTTTATTTCAGATTGGGGGTATAGTTGATGAAGATTTAATTGACGTTGATTCTTATTTAGACAGAGTTTCAAAAGAATCATTAGTGTTTGAAAATTTGGTTTCAAATTCTTCAAACTCTTCAATTTTCATCAACTCAAACGGTGATGTTGTCAACAAAGATGCAAGAATTGAAGAATTAGAAAACAAATTATCTAAATTATCGGCTGCTTACAAAGATTTGAGAAGTATGTATGAAGATCAATAAATTAATCCCAAGTCATCAAATTTTGTATCATATTATTTATAAATAGAAATATAAGTTTTTACAATTTCTCATTCCTGCTTGGTGATAATGCTCTATTGAAACCTTTGTCTCTGTTCATGTATTGTCTAAATTTTGCCTTCCTGTTCTTTTTGGCAGTTGCATTAGAAACACCATCGACATGTTTATTTTTTGTTGAATTGAATGAGCCAAATCCCATTAATTTCATCAATTCTTCGTTTTGGGAATCATCTTCTTTATTTGGAGTTCTTTCTTGAGTTCTACCTCTTTGTACTCCATCATCTTGTGATTCTAGGGGTTCATTTGATCTGGATCTGTACTTATTATCAATTTTGTTGCTGTTTCTGGTGGGACTTCTCTCCTTTCTTTCCTCTTCTTTCCTTAAAGGATTTCGGTGGTTTTCCTCTGTGGACATGTTGACTTAGTTAAATGAGTTTGTGGTGAGTATATATTTTTAGTTATATCGATCTTTATTATGACATCCTAGTAAATTTTGTTTTTCTAGGACCTCATCGCATTAAAGAAAAAAATTTTAAAATGAAAACTTATTAACTTGAGGAACTCACATCAAAAAATGTCAGAAGTAACGCAACCAAAACTGTCAAAGAAACAAAAGAAAGCCTTGGAATTCAAAAATAAAGCAAAAGGTAAATTCGCTGCAACAGATTCCAAAGAAACAGAAGAATCAGATAAAAAAAGATCAAGAGATGAAGAATCAGTAGACTCCACTACAGTTGATGGTGAAGAACCAAAGAAGAAACGTAAAACAAGAAGAAGTAAAAAGGGTAAAGGTACTCTAGGAACACCAGATGGTCCAAGATTCTTACTATTTGTTGGTAATTTACCTTTTAATGTTTCAGAAACTGAATTACAAGCCCATTTTAGTGCAGCTAGTCCGGATAGAATAAGGATTAGAAATGAAAAAGGGATTGCATTTTTGGAATTTGATAACACTAAAGATGACATCCAACAAAAAATGGGTGTTGCTTTACGTATGCATCATTCAAGTTTAAGAAATAGAAAAATTAATGTTGAATTAACAGCTGGTGGTGGTGGTAATTCGTCAAATAGACTAGAAAAAATCAAAGATAAAAATGAAAAATTGGATGTTGAAAGAAACCAACAGATTGAAGTTAAAAAGAAACAGGTTAAAGAAAAAAAAGCTGCTAATGCATCAAAAGCTTCGAATCCAGAATTTCAAAATATGCACCCAGATAGAGCAAGACAATTGCAATAATTCAACATGAGAAGCAACATTTTATTAAATAGCATGAAATTCTACGCCCTTTATTGTAATTTCATGACATCTGCTTAGTGATTGTATGAATCTACAGACAGATACTCTATTTAAAAACACGTTAACTAAATATACATAACAATAACATTCAAAAAGAAATAAAATGGGAAGCTAAAGGATTGGAATCTAACGCTTATAAAATAATACATTTAGACTTCTTTCTAACTTTTCTTACTGTTGAAGTTGCTTTTTCAGTTGCTGAGATTTTATTTGAATTTTGAGGCAATTGACGTGGTTGAGTAGCAGCAACGTTTGAAGTGTGGGCTAATTCTTTTTCTGAAGCTAAAACTGCTTTGATTGAAGTATCAAAAACAGATTCAACTCCATCTTGAGTGGCAGCTGAACATTCCACATAACCATCTAGACCAAGTTCTTTAACAATTTTTAGAGCTTCTTGAGAGGATATTGGTTCATTACCACTTTCTTCTAAATGATCTAAAGTATGAGGATCATCTCTTAAATCAGTTTTAGTACCAACTAGGATGATTTTGATATCATCGTTTGAATGATGTTTGATTTCAGGAACCCATTTATTCTTGACATTCTTGAAAGAACTTGGTTCAACGATAGAGAAGCACACTAAGAAGACATCGGTTTGAGGATACGACAATGGTCTTAATCTGTCATAATCTTCTTGACCAGCAGTATCCCAAAGTTCCAATTTAAAATGTTGGCCTTCGTAAAGAGTGTTCTTTGAATAGTTATCGAAAACAGTTGGGATGTAATCTTGTGGGAAAGTGTTGGAAGTATACGATATTAGAAGACATGTTTTACCAACAGCACCATCACCAACAACAACAACTTTGAAACTTCTCATGACTATAATCTGATTAATTGCGATCTATTTGGTCAGATAAATATACTATATGATAAATATATCTGTATCTTATATGTATACTATCTATGAATGACAGAGAAAAGACGTTAACGTTGAACTATCTCAGATGAGTATCAAATGAGTTTAAACTGAACTGATTTTTACAAAAGTTCAAGAAAACTCTTTCGCGAGTTTTATCTAGGCAGGAGGATGTGGGTTTAGGCAGCAAGTCACAGGTGAATTAAGGACAATGGTCTAGACAAGTCTTCCTTCAAAATAGATCAATCGTTATGACTTGACTGTTTCAGGTGAACATTTTGCGATTTAATTAATCCATATATGGTTTTATGTGGCATTCAGCTGAAATCTGATTATTCCGTTTCACGTTTCACTAGTTATGTATGAATCAGCTAGATCTGGATCTTTGATTCTGACAATTTTGTTGATAATTGAAAGCCTTCAGAATTTGGCATTTCTCAGTATAATTTCACTTCCGAGCTCTACTCTCCCCAATCATTTATTGGGATGAACTTTCTACAGATGAGTCTATACAATTTATTGAAACTGTTCTGTTTATCTCTTATCAAGGTAATTCCCTAAAATAATGCGATGGGCATCACCTCGAAAAATGAAAACCACTATTCACTTTGATCATAGTGGCTCAGCCATTGGAACAGCACCACCTTGATGACACCTGGACTTCGTCTAATCAAACTACCTGGTCATTTATTCCAGGCTTCTAACCCAAACTACAGATCTTTACTGAACACTTTAAGTTCTGTTATCAATGATGGATATGATTTGAATCAAAAATACGGAATCATTACCACCATTAGAATCCAGAGTGAAAAAATGTTTATTGAAGATTTGGGATTCTACACTTTAAATAACTTCATACTCGCCTTAATGAAAGAATCTAGTGTTGCCAATCAAGATATTCCCAATGTTTTATCAAATACTACGTTATCAGTTGAAGAGCAAGATGAAAGATTTAATTTTGAAAATATATCAAAGGATCAAATTCTGGGGACTTTAGGGATTAAACTATCCAAACTGAATGATGGATCATGTTGGGAATTGACTGGATTTGTATCAAATGCTAAAGGAGTTGGGAAATTTTTAATTAATCAAATCTGTGAAATTGCTAAAAACTCAAATCAATCTGTGATCTTAGCTTCTGTTATCGTTGAACATGGTTTAGTTGAATATTATTCCCAGTTTGGCTTTGAAGAGTATCGGGAGAGAATATTTCAAGATATAGATGAGAACGGGTTTGTTATTGGTGGGACCTTTGAGGATGGAATTCACGCAACAAGAGGATTTCATGTCGCATTCTTGAAAAAAACTATTGATTAATCAACTAATACAATAGCTGTAGAAATTCTGATATCATATTATCAGATCTCGAATCCCAAATAGATAATAGAGGACATTTAATCAAAAGTTTTTAAATAAAACAATAATTAAATCTACATTTTGTAATCTATAAATATAATAAAAAATGTATATATCTAAATTAAATGCTACCTAATAACCTAACAAAACCGGCATTGTAAATACTAATGAGAAAACTGAGCAATAATGAACATCATAATGTTTTATATAAAATACAACACGAAATAAAAAGTCTATCAGAAAGTAAACTTATAATAAGAAAGCAGCAGCACCGGCTAAAGCAACTAAACCAGCTTTAGCGTAGACGGCTTGAGCACCACCTTCGAAAGTGGTAACTGAAGCAGTGGTAACGTTAGAACCATTGGTTTTGTTGTGATGAATAGTTTTGGTGTAAACGGTGGTGTAAGTTGATTCTTTAGCTGGACAGTCAGTAACAGTGGTATCACATTCAGTGATAGTTGAAACAACAGTTGAAACTTCAGTAGTTAATTTAACCTCAGTGGTGGTAGCAGCAGTAGCTAATGAAACAACAGTTGATAATAAAGCGACAGTGGAGAATTGCATTTTTGATTAAATGAGTGACTAAAGTGAGTTTGAATAATGAATTAAAGAAACAATAAAAACCCAAATGATAAACTTGTGGATATTTTGTGATATTTATATTTTTCGAATCAAAAAAACTTTTCAATTCAAGCCATAATCTTAAATCTATCAATCCATGATAAAATTTACACGAAGAAACGTCTATATATGTATCGTTACTCGTATAAATGCGGTTAGGTAAAATTCATGCATATGTTGATATTTTAACCATAGTTACGGTTACAAAGTAGAGTGTCTTCCTAAAACAGTTGATCTAATCTGGAGACAGATCTCCTAATCGAGGAGGAATCACGACTAATTTGGGCATTTACCAGTCCAAAAAAGGTCTGGACTTGAGATAACACGGGTTACAACTTACAGATTAATTTGTTTTTTTGAAAAAAAATGGCTGGTGCTGGGTGGTGCTGGTGCATATATCTTCACAGTTCAAACTATCTAGATTTTTGACTCGATTAAAATATATGGCATATGAAAACAACTAGTTTGATGAAATCAAGGAAAGCTCCCATTATTCATATAAGTATCGTGAATCAGTGGGGTTTTCTCGTATTCAATAGGTCAGTGTTTTCAGAGAGTAGTACATACAGTATATATCATACTATGAATATGATTTCAAGGTGTGTACTACATATCTGGATTCTGGAGCATTCTTATTAAGTCTGGACTACATATATGTTCTTGAGACTTGATTCCTGAATCCTGAGACAAAATATTAGGATTCAGATCACGAATTTATAATTACTGTGCTGTATCTAACAGTACACTCAATTCTTGCTTTTCGTCTGATGAACTACAAGGGAGTCGGGACCCCATTCAAGTACAGTATTTAAGTACAACCCACAATTATTATCTGATTATACTTGAACCGAATTGTACGATCTTACTATTTACATTGTTTAGTACTGAGAAAAGTCGCAGTCAATAGATTGATCTGATTATACACATATCAGTTGTTTTATGTACACTGTAGACCTCAAGTCACAGCTCTGGCAACATTGAACTATGTACACGTATATATATGGATAATGGATAATGGCACGTATATGTACAAACTTCAAAGCTATCATATATGCATATATTACAAGTTAAAAGTTAAAAGTGGTGGATTCTCATAAATAGCTGTTCTCAAATTTACTCGTGTTTGTTTGTTTTGAAAAGATGCATTTTGTGTTTGTAAACAAAAACGCAAGACAGGTCAATTAGTGAGCGTGTCGATGAAATCTGTTCTGAAGTTATTGGTACTCTAAAAGTATGATATACAGCTACTCGAATATCACTACTCACGACTCACAAGTCACAAGTCACGACTGAAAACCATGTGTTGAATAGTTGTAGATAATTTATTAATTTATTCAACCCAACCAGCCAATCCGGTCAAATTCGTTTTCCAATTTCACTTCCGGACCGTTCACGTGGATATTCCTCGGAACTCATATTCTGAAAATGTCCGGATGTTTCCTCAATAAAACAGTCACAAAACAAAACTGAAAATTTTATTGTAACAAAAAACAAACAAATTTCAATCTCAACTACCAAGTCTATAATAACATCAACAACTTATTTAATAATGGTCTCATTAATCTCCAAAAAAAGAAAGTTAGTCGCTGACGGTGTCTTCTATGCCGAATTAAACGAATTCTTCACCAGAGAATTAGCTGAACAAGGTTACGCAGGTGTTGAAGTTAGAGTTACTCCATCAAAAACTGAAATCATCATCAGAGCTACTCAAACTAACGCTGTTTTAGGTGAAAATGGTAGAAGAATCCATGAATTAACTTCATTAATCCAAAAGAGATTCAAATTTGCTCCAGATGCAGTTGTCTTATACGCTGAAAGAGTCAAAGACCGTGGTTTATCTGCTGTTGCTCAAGCTGAATCTTTAAAATTCAAATTATTAAACGGTTTAGCCATTAGAAGAGCTGCTTACGGTGTTGTTAGATACGTTATGGAATCCGGCGCTAAAGGTGTTGAAGTTGTTATCTCTGGTAAATTAAGAGCTGCTAGAGCTAAATCCATGAAATTCCAAGATGGTTTCCTAATCCACTCTGGTCAACCAGTTAGAGATTTCATTGATGTCGCCACTCGTCACGTCTTATTAAGACAAGGTGTTTTAGGTGTTAAAGTCAAAATCATGAGAGACCCAGCCACCAACAGAAATGGTCCAACCTCTTTACCAGATTATGTTAAAATCCATGATCCAAAAGAAGAAGAAGTCCCAGAAACTCCATCTGTTAAATCTTACATCCAAAAAGCTGAACCAACTGAAGCTTAAGTCTACATAGTTTAATATAATTATCACGCTTAATCGTTTATTGTATCTTTATTACGCCAGTAGAAGATCATAATCCTTCATCTCTTTAGATATCTGTTAATGCCGTCTACTACTTATCGCGAAAAGTATTTAAATGATATGATATCTGTTCCTCATCAACTTGGGTATTAATTCAATAGAAGCAACTCAATAAAATGGCTCTTAAATACAAAGATTTGCTGCCAGTTGCTAATGGTTTAATCATTGCCGGTGTGTATAACCCATTCACCTTCTTAGCCAATTATACTAACTCTCTACAGGTACTTTTTTCTTCTTAGGTTTGCTATTTGGTAACTTACCTTATGATGCTCATACTTTATACACTCAACATCCAGTTCCAGAAGCTTTTGAAAACTCTTTGAGACATTACCAAACTTGGGCTCACATTCCAAAATATGCATTCGTCTTTTTAAATGCTTTGATTGGTTTAGGTTTCATTGGTTGTTTTATCAAATTATATCGCCCAACTGAAGATTCTAAATATTTCGATTATGGTTCCTTATTCTTATACATTGTTGCTGTTTGTATCTACATTACCAACTTAAAGACCGGTGCTGAAAGTGCGGTCCATGGTCAATGGGGTGACGTTGATCAAAACACTGGTATTAACGTCATTGCTGCCTCTCAAACTATGACTGCTTTTGTTCTTGGTGGTGTCATAGTTTTACAAGCTGGTTTATACTACGGTGAATGGGATTACCAACAACGATTAGCTGTATTCAACAAAGAAGAAGAAGAACGTCTAGCCAAACAAACTAAACAAAGTCCTGCAAAAGTTGAAGTTGAGGAAGTGAAAGAAGCTACTGAAGATGGTAAAACTTCAGCCACTGCAGCTAAAAAAACCGTTAAAAAGAGACGTAGTTGATCATATCAAAGAATTCTAAGAATGTATGATAATAATTGTGTGAGTCCTTGTGGATTTGATAAGTAGTCTTATAGTTACAATCTCTTCCCTTCAGCCTATGTTCTCTTTTATCGCTCCGGGAATTTTAAAAATATGATTCACTGCTCATTGATATTTACATTTAAATTATAGACTTCATTCCACTCTCACTCTCACTTTCATAGGGCTCAACTATTCATTCATTTCACATAAAGCTCGCTATTATCTTCGTTATCAATTTCTTACCATCAAACAGAAAAAAATCAACCCTGGTTTCAATAATCTAGTCTAAGTAGGTCATCACATTAATTCGAATCAATCAACCCATTATCACTCACTTCATGAGTACAGCTCAAAAGACCTCAGTTTCTCCAGCCATTACAGGTGAGATAGACCTATCCAACTGTTTTAACCTCTTACCTGAAAGTCTCAAACCCTGGAAACCTTCAATAATGTCATATTCAGCTTCATTATTCTCTACAGTCGTTGGATTCCCACTGGATTCTGTTAAAACAAGGATGCAAACTCACCATTATAAAGGAATAATCGACTGCGTCAGGTTCACTATCAAAACGGAAGGATTAAAGGGGTTCTTTAGGGGTTTAACTGCTCCTTTATTATCAAGTTCAATCACCAAAGCCCTAGGTGTGGGAGCATACACGGAGGTTAAACCTTATGCCAGTCTTTTACAACATTACACAATAAGGCCCTTCTTCATTGATGTAAACGCTTCTAAACAAGCACAAGCCATAATAGCAGCCATCAATAACGCACCTGTCTCATTTACTGCTGGTCTCCTATCAGGTATTATATGTTCTCCATTTGCTTGTCCATTTGAATTCACTAAACTGTTCCAACAGATATATCTCATACAACAACGTGATTTAGGGATAACTCCAAAGAATATGCCCAACACTACTCTAAAAGTCGCAAAACAAATCACTAAATCTGAAGGTATATTAGGATTATACTCAGGTTTAAAGTATCATGCTTTGAGAGATGGTTTCGGTTGTGGTTTATATTTTGGTATTTATGAGACTCTGAAGATATTAATCAATGGATTCTCAGACAGCAAAGGAAACATCAATGGTACTGATATTCCAATAACAACAATATCTATCACTGTGGCAGGTGCATGCTCAGGTGTTTTCAGTTGGGTGTTGGTTTTCCCATTAGATACAATTAAATCTTTATATCAAAGAGATATAATCAATAATATAATACGAAATTTGGCTGGAATGCCAAAGGAACCTATCGTATTGAGAGGATTGAGGTTCCCAACCAGGGGAATGTATAGAGGGTTGAGTGTTAGTGTCACTAGATCTGTGTTCACAAGTGTTGCGTTTTTTTCTGCTTTTGAATATTTGATGAACCATGTTGCTTAGGTTTTGTGTATATAGAGAGCTGTTTAAAGGATACTGTCCCTTTAATCCTTCAAAAATAGATGTTTAATGATTAATGAAAGCTCTGATAGAAATTATACTGACGTTTAATGTACCTCTACGATTTTTTGCTTTAAAAATTTGATATAGTCTCATATTCAAATGTACTTTCTTTAGATAATTCATTACTTAGATTTTCTTTTCGATTTTAATCTTTTGACTTTTCTTTTCGGTTTAACAACTTTAGAATCTGCTGATTTTGGTCTTCTTTCCTTTTCATCTTTTTTTTCAATTGATTCAGATTCTTTACTGAACGGTGCAGTTTTAGCCCTTCTAGTAGGTTTAGCTTTAGTAAGGATTTCAGTCTCAACTTCCTTGCTAAAAACATTATTATAATCAGGTGTTGAATTTTTAGCTGCTCTGTCTAGTTTTCTTCTTGTTGGTGAAATTGACCTCTCAGTTCTTGATTTAGATTTATCATCAGGTTTCAACTCTGGAATTGGATCTTTTGGTAAATTTTCTGAAACCGTTCTCATTGAAGATCGTGTTCTTGCTCTAGTTCTTGGTTCTGAAGCATCAGTTGATTTCTTAGATCTTCCTCTTCTACCTTTGTGATTCTCTAATTGAGAAGCTGGTTCATTTTCTTCAAATTTTATTGATGAAGCTGCTTCCATAGCTCCGTCATGGGTATGATTTGATTCAACTTCTTCAGATTTGATTGATGAAGCTGATGATTGTTCAACTGATTCTTCTTTAGGTTTTGGTTCTAAACTTTCAATAAACTCATAATCAACGACTAGTTCTTTCAAAGAATTTGATCCAGTATCACCTTTTGAAATTTTTTCCAACAACTTGTCCTCTTGATTTTCAATGATTTCAGCAGTTTTAATGTCTTCTTCAGTTTGGGCTCCTATAATCTTACCACTTCTAGTTTTGATAATGATATGATCGGTATCTAGTTTTGATCTCTTTTTTATTGATTTTCTCGAACTTGGACTGTTGAAATCAGCTGTATTATTTTCTGAGACTTCTGGATTCGATAATGTACTCATTGTTTTTACTTCCATTTGCAAATTTGATTCTTTTTGTGCAGTGAAGTCTAATGCCTTACTATTGTCTGATTCGACTTTGGTAATTACCACACTTGTGTCACTGTCTTCAATAGGATTTAACTTTTCTGATATAGGAGTTTCATCTGGTAATAAACTTAAATCTGAATCATTTGCATCCAGTAATTGAGTCAATTTATTCATTCTTAAATTCTCTGATGTTTGTAAACTAGTTTGTTCATCATTCAAAGCTACGGATTCTGATTCATTTAACTCATCATTATCTTTAATAACATCATCGAAAACATCACCTTGTATAGAGTCTTCATTTTTTCTTGTAATTTCATCTCCAAAATGTTGATTTGGAACCTCATTGTTGATCTCAGTAACATCACCAAAAATATTGGTAGATTCAGCAATTCTATATGCTTCTTCCATTTCCGTATCATCAATTGGCAAAGCATTTTTAGTCATGACGGGTCCAGGATTTTCAACAAAGGAATTTCTGTTTCTTGAACCTTGATTGAAAAGTGTGTCATCAGCATGTGGCACATTTGCTGTCTCTTCAACAAATTCATTTATAGCATCAATCAAATTACCTGTTTTTGTTCTTTTTTCTAGATTCGCCTCAATGACAGATTCTTGAGAAGATTCAATGACTGAATTCAAAACTGTTTCATCAGCATGTGGAACATTAGCCGTCTCTTCAACAAATTCGTTTATAGCATCCATGAGATTACCTTCATTTTGAGTATCTATCTCAGTAAATTCTTCAGTGGTAGCGGTTTCATCAGCGTGCGGAATGTTGGCTGTCTCTTCAACAAATTCATTTATAGCATCAATCAAATCACCTGTTTTTGTTCTTTTTTCTAAATTCGCCTCATGGACAGATCCTTGAGAACTTTCAATAACTGAACTCAAAACTGTTTCATCAGCATGTGGCACATTAGCCGTCTCTTCAACAAATTCGTTTATAGCATCCATGAAATTACCTTCATCTTGAGCATCATCTGGAGTATTTGCTTCAGCAACAAACTCTGGATGTGGAACATTAGGGGTTGCTTCATCAGATTCATATAATGCTTCTGCCAACGTACGTTTTCTTGAATTGACTTTGACTGGATTTTCTTGATTCAAAACACTCTCGTCAGCTTGTGGAATATTAGCAGTTTCTTCCACAAATTTGGTAACAACACCAGAAAAAGTAAATCTCTTGATTGCAGATTCTTGAGGTAGAGCACTTCTTTTATGAACGTGAACTTCTTCAATAGTATCATCATTTTTATCAGCGTCTTCAGCGAAATCATAAACAGACTCAGTAACTTGATTTTTTAATTGACCAACTAGTGATTGGTCATCAAGATTGGAAATCTTCAGCTTCTTTTGAGGTGGCCCTTCGACTTCAGCAATAACTTCTGGCTTTCTTTTAAAGCCAAAGAATCTTGAGACAGCAGTAAATATACTGAATATACCAAATGATGATCTAGTAGGTTGTTCTGTTTCAACCATTTCATTTTCTTGAACAGTTTCTGGTTCTTTGTTTTCCTCCTTTAAGGTTTTCTCTGTTGAGACAACAGGTGCACCATAAAAGTCTTCATCAATGACAAGTTTATTTTGGTTATCATCTTCATATTGATCATTCTGATAACCTTCCTGATAATAGCCATCAACTTCGTTATCTTCTTGGTAATAATCATCAACTTCGTAATTTTCTTCATAATCTTCATTATATTGTTCTTCATCATAAGGATAAACGTAATCTTCAGGATAAATGTAATCAGTAACTTCAACTTGTTCTACTGTTAGATTTTCGTATACAGGTTCTTGGACTTCTTCTGTTTTGCTTTCTTTTTGTTCTTTTTCCAGCTCATCATATGGTTTCTCATCTTGTGGTTCCGTTTCAGCTTCAACGTTCTCAACTAAGTCTTCAACAAATTCTTCGCCTGTTTCACCAAGTGCTTCTTCAGCTACTTGGTTAACTGTTTCTTCAATTGTATTTAAAACATTTTCACTGACAATTGGAATACTTTGAAGAACTTCTTCAGAATTTTCTGGGATACCACCAGTAACAGCTTGAAATACTTCTTCAACAACATGAGATACTTCTTGAGAAATCTCAGAAACAACGTTTTGGTTTGATTCTTTTTCATTCTCTTCTTCGATTGAATCAGTTGTTATAGAATTTGATAATTTAGAATATCTTGAAGAATCAGACCGTGGTTCAGGAGTTATTGATTTCAGGAAATCGTTTGAAACCTCTAAAAATGAAATTTTTGGCTTTGGAGAATCAAATATCTGAGAATCAAAGAATGAAACAAACGAATCATGACCTTCATCTTCTTCCATGTCTATTTCTTCAGGATTCTCAACTGCTTCCTGAGCTTCTGAAGAGATTAGACTTATTTTTTCCTTACCATCTGTTTTTGATTCTTCAACTTCAATGTTATCAGCTTCTTCATCAAGATCTTCTTTGAGAATCTCGGTATCTTTAGCAACACTGGCTTCTTCATCAAAATTTTTATCAACTTTTTTCGTCAAAACATTTTGTTTGTTACCAAGGTCATCAGTAGCATTGATCAGACTAATTGGAGACAGTTGGCCAAACAAACTAGTTGACGGATCTTCAAATGGTTCATTATCAGAATCGTAAAATTTTTCTTCTGAGTAAATTTCAGCTTCTTTTTCTTCAACTTCATTTTCAATTTCTTCGTCATTTTCTGATTCTTCAGTACCTGCTACACTATTGATTGTTTCAGAAACATGTTCATGCTCTTCATCATCTCTATCCTCTTCATCATCTCTATCCTCTTCCGAATTTTGAGCGTCAGCTTCCTTCTGTTCGTTGAGTGCATGTAATTGTCCATCATCATTATGATCATAATTTTCTTGTTCAGATTCTTCAATTGAATGGGAATCAGCGCTTTCAGGTTGAGTGTAGTTATCAGAGTAAATTTTTTCAATACTGTTACTTTTAGAGTGAATTGACATTACTTCATAATCTTGTTCATTTTCTTGATCTGATTCTTTTTCTTCATAAGGAACCTCATCACTGTCATTATAACATTCATTATCTTGTCCATCATTATATTCAGCTTCTTCTTCACCGTGAAATACCCGCAGATCATTGGTGATTGGGAATTGACCATGCTGACTTTGTTGTAACGCTGCTAAAGCAAGGGCATCAAAGTTGGAAAGATCGTCATCCATGTTTCTTTGCTCTTCTTCAAGTTCTTCTAACTCCCCAAAAGATTCTTCAGCTTGGGATCCTTCTAAATCGGAATGTTCAAGATCTACTACTTCTGATTCTGATTGCGCTGAGTCTGCTTGACTGCCATCTAAGCTTTCTTCAAAATCTGCATCTTCTTCATCCGAGTAAATACCATAACCATTAGACTCACCTGGATTTGAACCAAAAGGATTTTCCACAGCATACATGCTTCTGTTTTGAATAGCGACTTTATAACCTGTAGCATTGTCTATGAACTCTTCTGGATCGTAACTTGGTTCTCTCTCTGATTCAATCTCTTCATCATCATCACTGGAAACTTCAATGAATTCAATATCATCAGGAAATTCAACACTTGAGTCATGATCAGATATATCTTGTTGTTTTAAATGATCTGTTTCATTCTTGGACTCTTCTGTGTATTCCTCAGTGGACTCTTTTTTAGGTTCTTTTTCAGTTTGGGGTTCTGATGCTTCCTGATTTAGATAAGACTTTAATCTATCAAATGATTCGGTATGTATTTCATGTTTCTGTTCAGATATTCTTCTCTCTCTTTCTAAAAGATCGTAAAACTTTTTCTCTTCTAACTTTTCAGTCTCTAGAATATTTAAAGCTTTTAATTTCATTGATTGGACCCAACTTATGATATCATCGTCTTGTGCCGTATCATCATGTTTCAGATTATCCACTTCAGGCTCAATATCCAATTGATTTTTCTCAAACTGATTCAAACTTGGTGATCTGTTTCTATTTAATATTGATAAAGGTGAAGGGTCAACTGGTCTTCTGAATGGTGAAAGTACCTTTCTAGTAGAAGCAACATCCCAAGTTCTCTTGTTAGCTAAGGGCGATTGATATCTCTTTTGATAGTTGCTGAAATATTTCCTTTGCGGCGTGCCATTCCCATTGTTCTGTGACATTGCCTGCTGATCGCTATGACTCCAAATTGTTCAGAAATGATCTTTTAGTACTCAAAAACAGTTTGATCCAAAACAATTTTTTGAAATTTGCTTACATAATTAATTATGTCATCATTTTTCACTCTAATCAAATATATCCTAACCGAACCGAAACGCAGTTGAATATATATTCCAGTCACATCCAATGAATGGCAGAGTTCCTCCAGTTTGTATAGGAATATACGATCCATTTGAGGCATATCCCAGAATACGGGGAAGTTTGGACAAAAACCTACACCTAACAAACCTACATTGGAGAAAAAATAGTACAGATAGGCTTAGATCAATTACACACTTACCATTTACACTAGTGGAAGAATCACCAAAGTTCTTCGACAATCATGTTCCTAGAACATTATCTGAGATCAAGAATAATGAGTCAGCACTTGGTGATGTCCTGAGACTCATTGAAACCCCATATACAAGAGTAATGTTCCTACAATCTGATAATGTTGATATCTATAGATCACAAGTTCGCCCTTTAATTACAGCTTGGAAAGAATCCAATATTGATAAAGCCAATTGTCCAATTGAGTGGACTTTGGTCTACATACAGACTGATCCAAACTCCAAATCGCAGCCAAAAGTATTCGAGAAATTAAAAGTTGATAGTAATGAACCTGATGGGCCAGATCACTGTGTTTTGATCAAAACGAGTTATTCAAATCCAATAGAAGAAAATGAAGCATGGGGAGCTTTAAACACAAAACTCAAAGCTGATATTTTGTTTTCATTTTCAAGTAGATTGGAAATTTTAAGAGATGCTCTATTATCAACGAAAGAAAGACCGTTATTGACAATAGCGTTGAAAGAAGGTGTTGCTAGACAATTCTTTAATCTTCATCTATATGAAGACAGTTTGAACGAATACAATTATCTGCTAGATCTTGCTAATGAAAAAAGTGCTCTTTTAAGTTCGCATGTTGGTACATTGAAGAAATTTGAAACACTCATTAATTCAAAAGTGTTATTCGAATCAGAGAATGATGACATTTCAGAATTCACACTCAAATCATTTGTTTTTTCCAGAACATATTTAACTCTTTATACACTAGCATTAGCAAATTCCTCGTTATCAGTTTCTGCATTACATTTATCTGAGTTATTCAAAAAGCTTTTACGTTTCATTTATGATGTTAACAAATATTTTGATAATTCAGTTTTTGCTACTAGATGGATATATATCCTGATTCATGAAGTTCTTACGTTAGATATATGTGTTAAACTTTCAAATTCAATCGAAGAACTGCCTGAAGAATCCCTATATCAAGTATCCGAAAGCTTTGGTGAGTTACTATTGGTTCAAAGATCAAAATTACTAGTCCTTGGAAGCATTCTGAAGAATTATACAATAAATGGCATTTTAACTGATATTCCGCTTACGGAAAACATTAAGATTGAAGTTGAAGAAACTTTTTTGAAACAGATTCTTTCCTCAAAGGAACAATTTCAACAGAAATTCGTTGATCTAACAGAATCAGCAATACGGCACTATGGGTCTTCCGGTAAACCTCATACAGTTGATACATTATCCATTGATATTGCGTTGTTAGATTATCAAAATGGAGATTATTCCAAATCAGCACTGATTTTATCAACTTGTCCTGATTATTATGGATCTGAAGGTTGGAAATTCATTGGCTTCAATCTATTAGAGACTTATATTGACTGTCTAGAACATATGGATCCAAATGACGAACTTTTCACAAAGTCAAAAGACATAATCTTAGCTGAAAGTTATGTATCGTTATTATCTTCGATGAGTAGCAATACTAAAACTAATAGTCAGAATTTAGAACTAGCACTTGCAAAACTATATAATTTGAAAATTACAGAATCATCATTTGAAGATAATGGGTTTGATTTCAATGATATATTTTCGTATAAAGTTGAGCCTTTAGTAACACCAATCGGCAATGATACTTATTCAATGACTATCGATATCAAGACTAGATTAGATTTAGACTTTAAACTGAGAAACTTCCAGTTGATATTAATTAGTGAAGATGGTAGAACAAATATTTTCAAAAATGATGAATTACTAATAAATAAAAATACATCCCAAATTGAATTAAAATCAGTTGATATTTCATTGGGGTCATTCAAAGTTGATAAAATTTCTGCTGGTATTGGACCGGTTTTATTGAGTCATAAATTTGAAATAGAACCAAACATTATCGTTTACCCATCATCAAATGATTTAGAATTAAAAGCAGGTCATTCGACTTATTTGAATTTGAATAATAAAACATTTTCAATCTTTATCAAATCAAATGAAGATATTAACAAAGTTTCCATTCATTTTCATCAAATAAATGAAAATCTAGAACTTAATGGTAACATCAGAATATATGAACAATTTGATAACAAATTACTATTGGAAGTGGAGAAAATTGAAGATTTAAATTATCCATTTATTGAAAATTCAAAATCATATGAGATTGTTATCCCTTTTAAGCCTGATTTGCTAACTACCAAAACTTTGGATTTATTTGTCAAAATCAACTTTGAATCTTCAACTGACAATATTTCTAAATCACAAGCTTCATTATTCCATTTGAATGTTGGTCTGAAAATTGAGGTGTCAGTCCAAGATATTTTTAAATACAATGCTCTATATTCAAATTTCAGTATTAGTACAGCAGATCCAAACATTCCAGTCAGACTAATAGATGTTGATCTAAAAGGTGATGAAAACTTGAAAATTGAAACTGCACTAAAATCTGGCGAGTTAGTTGCATTTCATGAACAGCCAGGTAATTATTTTTTCAAGTTATATAAAGAAGATCAGAATCTAAATAACAATTTAGTTTTAACTGTTTCATATCGTGATTTATTTGAAGAGAGTTTTGAAATTTGGAAATATTTATTAAAGAAAGAATTAGTTGAAAACAAGTTAGAAGCTTATTTCAGATTACTGACAAACTCATTGATTTTGGAAGTTGATTATATTAGTTATGAATTAAACTCTGTCATCAAGTTTATTAACAGAGATCCCATCAATTCGAAGATATTAAACTCAATTCCAACGAAAGATAGATTGAAAATTCAGGAACTTATATCAAATTTCATCTCAAAAACTCATAATAAGAGTAATGATATAAATTTTGTCAACAGTCAAATATCCATTGGTGTTCCTATTCCAACTGTTGAACTTTTACAACAATATGAACTGAAATTAGAACATTCCAAAATTTATACCATATTGGGTGAAGAATTACAAGCATCATTAACAATAAGATCTATTGTGAATAAACATGAAAACAGGAGCACGAAGAAAGTTTCCTTTCAAGATCAAATTTCCAATAAATATGAAGTAGAAATTTCAGCACCTACATCATCTTGGTTGATTAATGGTCAAACTAGATTTTCATTTGAGTTACATAAGAATCCAGAAGATAATGATGTGGAACAATTCAAAGAGAAGACCTATAAATTGAGTCTAATTCCTTTAAAGATAGGGAAACTAACATTACCTAGAGTGAAGATTATAAAAGATGATGTCTCATTCAAGTTAGATGAATACGCATTAGAATTAGATTATAAAAATGAGAATGAAACAATTTATGTTGTATCTGAGAAGGCATAAAATGATTAATAAATAAAAATTAAAATACATGATGATTCTATAAATATATAAATGCTAGCAAACGAATGATCAACTAGAAATGGAATTGATACCATCAAATAAGTTTTGTGCATCTGGTTTCTTTGATACTAAGTCAACTTTAATACCGTTTTCAGTTAGATATCTTTCAGTAGTTGGACCAATTGAAGCAATTTTTGTCGTTTTCAAATCTTGAGTTTTCAGATGTTCAACTATTTCACATGTACCTTGAGGACTAAAGAATATAATCCATTTTGATTCTTTCTGAGAACTATGAAATTTGGTAGTAAAATCCTCAATTATACCTGATTTATCTTCAGTTTTATAAATAATAACCTCATTAACTGAAATACCATTACCTGATAATTTTTTCGGAATGATGTCTCTTCTGATTTCACCAGTAAAGAAAACAACTTCATCTTCTGGTGATAATTCTTCTAGAATTATATCAGATAATATATCACCATTTCCTGCTCTTTCACCACCTTTAACATTTTGAAATCCCAATTCTGATAAGATTTTGAATGTCGCAGGACCAACAGTATATGCAGGTTTTGCTAAGACTCTGTCTTTATATTCTTCTGGGATTTGAGCTATTGTTTCAGATAAGGATTCAACCGCTCTTTGAGAAGTAATGATGATTGCACTGGTTTCAGATAGGAAACTATTTGAGGTTAATAATGAAATCGTACTTGACTGATTGATATGAACATGATTTAATAAGGGAATGAATGTAGGGTTATGGGTAGATTCTGCTAATATATCATGATATGGATCTTTAGGAACAGTTCTGTTCTTCAAAAGAAAAATATCTGACATTGAATGATGAAATCCTAAAGACTAACAAAGCGATGAGATGAACAAACTAATTTTTCTTTATCTGTAATCTGTAATAATTGATCCGAAAACTTTTACGTAATAAACACTAGTTATATTATGTAAGATTTTATGAAGATATGAAGATATAGACTATAAAAACACGAAAATTCTTCTTGATGATGAAGTGATTGAACTGCTCCTATCATCAATTTAGCTCTATTCTTATACTAAATGATGCTCTGCTGCTGCTGCCCTGAAATTAATAATCTTTACTTCTTCGATATCTAAAGAATCGTTTTTCAAAATCATTTTGACTGATCATCAAATTTGGAAATTAGGTGAAAAATTCTCCCGACGTATAGACAGACGGATCAATTGTCGGATTAAGTACATCCGAATAAAAATGCTGATTGACACATGTGGGACATAAACACAAATAATAAAATATGAATTATCAATTAATATGATAGAACTATTACATTAAATATACACAGCTAATGTCTGTCATTAATCACATTTCACAGTCAACTTCTAATATATTGAATACCTATAATTAATACAATAGAAAAATTAGGACCTCCACACAATTAATAGAATAAAATCATGCACCTCCCTGTCTACTTATTAGCTTCTGGGTTAATGAACCCAGAAACAATACTTCCACCCAAACCATACACTCAAAAGGCATTAGATTCATACAACGTCTTAAGATTTTTAGGTACTTCATCCCCTTATATAAGAAATCCTGGATTTGGTATATCTAGAGATACACCACCAAATTGTGAAATTGAACAAGTTAACATAATTGCTAGACACGGTGAAAGATATCCCACTTACTCTAAAGGTGTTCAAATGATAAATGAACTAGATCGCATCAGAGATTTTGAAGGGTATATAACTGGTGAATTGAGTTTTTTACCAACTTATGACTTCTTAGGGTTAGATCTGTCACAATTTGATGAACTAAGTCATAGTGGACCTTATTCTGGAGTTTTAGACATGTCTAGATTCGGGTTACAGATAAGAGATGATTATGGGTTTTTAATGAATGAGACTTGTAGGAATTATGCAGTTTTCTCAACTGACCAAAATCGTGTATTTGATAGTGCAGTTGAATTTATAGAAGGACTTGGAGTCGATGAAAATGAAGTTCATGTGTTGGCAGAAGATAATGAGTTTAGCGGTGCCAATTCATTAACTCCAGGTTATTCGTGTCTTTCTTATAATTCATCGATCAATGATGATATAATTAATGAGTTTGATTTAAAGTATTTGACAGATATTTCCAAAAGATTCAATAAACAATCTCCAGAATTACAAATAAATGAAACTGAAATCAATGCATTACTGAATTATTGTGGTTTTGATTTAAACGTTTCAGGAAATTCTAAAATTTGTGATCTTTTCACAACAACTGAACTACATCATCATTCATACAGAAATGATATAAAATATTACTATTCAAAGGGTCCTGGACACAACATGACGAAATATATTGGGGAAGCATACATCTCTGGATTGATTAATTTGTTTAAAGAACATGGTGATATTAAGATGACAGTTAGTTTCACCCATGACACTGATTTGTTTCACATCTTTACGACATTAGGAATATTTGATAACTTTAATTTAAAAGAAAACCCATTAGCTGTTAATCATGTTGATTTTAACTCAAATTGGAAAGTTTCTAATATAGCTCCAATGGGTGCTAGATTAATCTTTAAGAAATTGAAATGTCAAGGCGATGATGATGATTATGTGAGAATATTGGTCAATGATGCTGCTATTCCAATTAATGCTAATAGTGATGGACCTGGATACACCATATCATTGAAGAATTTTGAGAAGTTTATAACTACAAGATTAAATGGTAGTAAGTATCATGATTATTGTGAATTGAAAAATGACCTGATTCCTAAAACAAGCACATTTTTATGGGGTTGGAAAGATTGATACAGTTATAGACAACACTTGCTTATAATTAAAAATCAAAATGAACATACAATTAGAATAATAAAGTATATCATTTCATTACTTTTTCTTCTTTCTTCGTAAAAACATTAAAATAAAAACAAAAAAACAAACTAATATAAAAATGAAATTAATAATATCTAAAAACAAAAATAAAATTCAAACATTTAGTTCAACTTAACGTTTTAGGTACTGTAACAATTCAATAACATTACCGAAGTCTAAAGAACTATGATAAATAAAATCAGTACTTAAGTTAGTTGCAAATAAACTTTTAGCATAATTCTCTGGTAATCTTTCTAAAAATTTCTCAATTGAGCCAGTTTGTTTAACTAGTAATTGTGGAACACTGTTTGATAAAACTTTCAATCTCAGTTTTCCATCACTCCATAATTCATCAGAGTTAGCGATTAGATCACTTAGTTTGTTAATCTCAACAGATAATAGATCTGAAGACTCAGATAATGATAAACCGGTTTTCTTTTGTAATCTTAACAAAGCAGCAGCTTCTTTGTGGGCATTTGAAATAATTTTAGCTTGAACTTCTTTGACATATTCATCATAAAATGGAGAACCTTTATAAAACTGAGATTTGAATTCATCATCAGTTAAAACTAAAGAAGCTAAAACCTCTAATGATGAGGAAGTAACACCACCTTTGTTGGCTGACGCATCTTTGAAAATAACAACACCGGCATGTTCTAAAATTAATTTGGCTTGTTGAGTAATGAATAGATTAGCACCTTCAACAATATATTTAACAATTGGTTTACCATTTGGTAATAAATGCTGAACTGTATCAATATCTAAAGCTGCTGGTCTACCACCACAAGGAACAAATAAATCAATATTACCTAAATATTTAGCAATATCCAAATGGAAACGGTTTCTGAAAAAAACACCATTTGGAATAACTTCACCAGTTTCAGGAATTTTGAAATTAATGTCATCAACAAGGATTACAAAACCTTTAGAGGATAGTTTTGATTTATCATAATGGCTAATCATTTGTCTTGAATGGGCTAATTTTCTAAGCTCAGCTTTATCTAAACCATTAGTATCAACCAAGACACCTGAACCATCAACGATACCTACATAAACTTCATTATCAGTTGATAATAGAATTTCATTAGAACCTAAATCACCATCTGGACCACCAGTTTGGAATTTTCTTATTGGAGTATCTTTCAAGTTGTAAGTTTCATAAGTTTTTTCAACATAAGAACGAACTGATAAAGAAGTCATACCATATTCATCATGAGGAATACCACCTAAATTAGCAGATTTACCAGTTAAGAAAGATTTCCACCAAGTAGCACCTCTAGCTTTAGCATGTAAAGTAGCCCAATCAGTGTAACCAGCAGTACCTTCATCAGGACCTAAAAATAAAATTTCTTCTTTACTATATAAATCCACGATTTTTTCATTTTTAGAATTTGGTAATAATAAATCAATAACAGAATCAACATATTTTTCAAAACCAGTTTGAGGATATTCTTGAGCATCTAAATCTAACAAGATAACACCTTTTGAACCACCTTCTGGAATATCTTTATTTTTACGTTGTTGAGTGGAAGCCAAGTTATAATTTTCATCAAATAAATTACGAACGTTAACTTCATAAGCATCTTGAGATCTTGATCTAACAATTCTAATACCACCTCTTGCAATATCTCTGAATCTAATATGGAAACCTCTAAATTCAGCACCAACAATTAGGAATAAACCATATGGAATTTCTGGATATTCAACTTTGGATAAAAAGAATTCTGGGTTTAATCTAAATGAAACAGCCGTTTTAGTAGAAACGAAGAAGTTTGTCTTCAAAATTGATTTGTTGAAGTTGAATAGAGCTCTCAAGACTAAAGCGTGATTTTCATTGAAAACTTGAGACTGTAACAAATCTTCAAAATCTTTATCAGATTTGATTTGTTTGATTTCACTAATTCTTTGATAAGATAAAGTTTTTTCTAAGTTAGATTGAATATAATGAACATCAGCGAATGATCTGAATAATTGTTTCAAAATTGGTTGATAAGATTGGAAAACATCAATAATATATTCTTGGGTAAAAGTTTCAGATCTTAATCTTTTTTTCAAAGAGTTTAATAATTCTAGATTTTGAGAATCATCATTTGCACCCAATATTTTCAATAATTGTTGATACTCAGGTCCTAATCTGTTTAAAAAATGAGTAACAAAGATAACACCAATATGAGCGTAGATGGATTCTTGTAAAGATAAACTTGCTGAAGCAAAAGAATCTTGGAAAAAACCTTTTGGAATGGTGTATAATAATGAAACCTCTCTAATCAGCTGATAAATTGATAATGGATTAGTTTGAGAGTTTGGTTGTAAATAGATTGAGATAATGGTGACACCATTAGAGAAATTCTCAACATATTTTCTAGTTTGATCTAAGTTGTAATAATTAATCAGAGAGGATAAAGCACTGTAGTATTTTTTGGTTGAATTTGATTTGTAACCAATAATAACCCTATGTTCATCAGTGTTTTCGATTGAGAAATGTTTGATGGTTGGACCAGTTGACTTTAAAACGTTATTACTAACTTCATCATATAATTTTTTAGTATGAGGTGAAACAATTTTGGAGAAAGTTTCATCATAGATGGAATTTGGGACGAATTTGTTTTCATAAACAAAATGAGCTCTAATGACAGTATTTTCAGGTGGTGATTCTGGTGAATTTTGAATTGAAGCATTTAAAGTCAACGGAGCTGAAAAAGATTCAACTCTGTAAGATTTATCTAATTGGTCTAGATACTTTTCATCAATTCTTTCTTCATAGTTGGTTAGTTTGGATTCTAAAGAGCCAGGCTTTGAAGTATCGAAATAAACAGCATGATCCGTTGATTCTCTTTTATGGTGAATGAAAGTTTTATGATCTTCAACAGTTGAACTAGTTCTTGAAGCGAAGGCGTCAATTTTAGCAGAGTATAAAGCATGGATATGAGAAACGATATCTTCAGTAGATTGTCTTTCAAAGAAGACATCATCGATACCTAAAGAATTATAGAACCAATTAGTTTCATTTTCAATCAAGTTTTCTGGGATTAAACCATATTTGTCTAAGAGATCCAAGACGGTTTCATATTGAGATTCTTTACCAATAAATTTCAGGTTATTATAACCAGATTTCAAAGAAGAGATTGATAAAGTTGCAATATCCGGAAAGGACGAACCAATGTCCAAGTTGTTGTTATGGACCATTATTAATTGAGGAGTTTGTTCGTTTGTTTGTGCACCTGTTGACAGCGGCTGTTACTTAGTTGAGTAATTGATTACAATTAAAGAAGAAGTGGAAATGGGGAATGAGGATAATATTTATACTTTTTTTCAACCGCTGAGTTCATAAAAAAAGGCTTCTCTAATAAATTTGTGTCTTCTTCTCTTCTCTAAAAAATGAATCATTTTCTAAACGGATAATTGTTGCCGCATATTTAACCCACATCATTTTTAGGTGCTAGAATTAATATATAATATATAGAGCCTTGACATAATTGTAATTTGTATGGCATTTAACTTGACTAATTTGTGTCAACTGACGAAAAGATGACTGAAATTAGTTACAAAAAGGTGTTTACTATACATTTTCCTCATATCAAGACTGTTTTCATTGCATATATAATTACTTTCATTTAGGAGCAAAAACGTTTGTTAGAGACGAGAGAGTCGAGAGTGTGAATCCAGCCATAGAACCAAGAGTCTAATTTCACTAAATGAGAGTCTAAAATATGGTTAATTGAATTTAATTAGTGTCCTTCAGATAAGATCTATACACACAATTGGATTAAACTATGAGTAACACTGCTTTAAAGATAAAAATGGAGGGCAAAGACTAGACGAAAACCGTTTTAGTAACTATTACCGAGCGCAATTTTTGTGTAATTTCGCGGTGGGAACTGGAACCTGCCACTATCTGTAGGTGGAAGGCTGAAGCCCTAAGCCAACGCCTTCTACTGTCTCTCCACAATTAGCTTTTATGAGAGCGACGAAATGAGCGAGAGAAAGACTATTGAAAATAATGAGTGAATACACTACAATTCCACACTCAGCATAAACTACCATAAGCTCATCAGTAAATACTTTAAATAATATTAATACTAGTCTTTACTAGTTAATATGTGACACAAAGAACAATCAATGTTATAATGGAACCGCCATCGCACTATAATTTGGATTTAACTGGTCTGACTTTCTTTAAAACACTCTCAATATTTGCCGCTTTCATAACATCACCTTTGACTTTCAATTTACCACTCATGAATAATTGTTGCGAATTACGCTGTCCTAATACTAATTTCTTGAAATCTAAATCCCCAACACTGATGGTTAAGTCAGCTCCTGATAATTCATCTTTTGACGCTTCTTTAACAACTCCGCTATCTTTCAAATCAAGTAACCATTGTTTAGTTTCACCTTTTTTATTCTTTAAGTTGAAAACAATCTTAGAATTAGTGCTTTTAACTAAATCTTTCTTTAATGATTCGTTTTTTTCTAATGTTTCTTTGATATCGTTTAGAACTTGATCTGATTTGAAGGACATTTTCTTTGATATATTATAAAATCGTTGATATGAATTGAATAAAAACTAAACAACTCTTTGATTGCTGTGAATTTTTCTTTAATTTATAGACTTTTTGAAAAATACTGTGGAGTTTGGGCCGTGGTTCTTTTACCAGTACATACTACTATTACATATGTGACACTTTTACCTACAGCTACCCTACTGAAAAAATCCTGTTCTTTTTTTTTTTTTCTCTGTAAATTACAGCTATTTATAATCTACAATCAATGAAGTTAGTCCAATATGATCATCGTTCTCCCATTATGAATAAAACCAACTTTGTATTATGTAACCTATTCTTTGAATATTTTCCATAATATAAAATTATCTTAACTCTATAACACTGTTGAATAATATCTAAATTGGTAATGTGTGGGGTTCTTATCTGAACAGTGAGCAGTGAGCACTGAGCAGATTTGAGGTGTGCACTGTGCATACACAAAATATAAAAAAATAAACGCTTCTGATTGTTAAATTCAAGTATTTGACATATATGTGTACTATGTAGCAAATTTCTTTGAAGCTGGTAGTACTTATTTATGATTCTGAAGCAATTTCTATACCTTAAACACTTTTGTATTATTTTTGAAATTCAAAATCTTGAATATCAAGCATATTAATAACTTTTTTAAAATTCATGACAGTTCCATGAGCTGTAATGTTTAATGTTGGCCACTAGAAAATCAAAAAACTGAAAGAACTTAATTTTTGTTCAACAAACGTATCCTGACAGATGTGACACCTTCGAATCTCTGAATAAGTGAATTATGAATAGTTCTAATCAATCATTTAGTTGTTCTTCTATAGTTTTGTTATATAAAATATTTAAGAATAAAGTAAATCATAATCATCACAATCTACAATCAACATTTGAGTGTATTTGATATTGATTCTAAGGAGGTCCCAAATATCGGCTAGTGTACATCCGAATAAGATTTTGACAGCAGCCGGGGCTTCGTAGTATTAGTGGTAGGGACACTACAGCTCATTCTACAGATAAAAACAATTAGAATGCTCTCTCCAGTTCTCTTTAATCTAAAGAAACATCATAGAATCATTGCAACATATCATTAATAATTTCACTCATCAAAACACTAAATAAAGAGATTAATATCTTATCCCTATTTTAAACTACTTTAGATTCCAGGAAGTCACTCAGATCTCACAATATCATAAAATATAGAACATCACTAAGTGGCGGGCTAATTTTAATCAATATACAGATAAGAACAAAGAAAATCCATCATATAATTTAAATCATTTAAACATCATAAGCAACATTCAATAAATTAACCCAAATAAGTAGTGCATCATGGCTCCTCAGTGGATGCCTCAAAACATTCAAAAGAGATTGTTATTATACATTCTTAAACAATTATCTTTGTTTTCAGGAATTGATCTCGAAAATTTAGAAGTATCATTAGGTTCCAACAGTCAAGTTACACTAAATGATGTTGAGATAGATACTGAAGCTTTCAAAATCCCAGATTTTCACTTGAGAGACGTCAGAATCAAAAATCTTCAGTTAACTCTAAATGTTTCTGGAGGTGTTAATTTTGAAATCGATGGTTTATGCATAACAATGGCTTTAGCTTATACAAACAATTCATTATCAAATTTGGCTAAATCAACTGCATCGATGTTAGAATCTATAATTAGTGAAGAGTCTAAAGAAACTTTGACTCAAAGTACTTTGGATTTAGCTCAGAGTATGTTTGAAGATGAAGAATTCAAGACTCCAAGTCAAAGTTTCCATGAATCAATGAATAACAACAATAATAATCAATCTACTTTGAACTCAGTAATGTCAAAAGCTGTAGAGATGGCATTAGCGAGATTGAATGTCAACATCAAAAACATCTCAATTCGTGTTATTATGGATAATGCAACAATCGATTTAGAGATCGGTAGTGGCTCACTGATAACTGAAAATGGAATAAGATCTATCAAGATAATTGATGTCATGGTACTCAGTGTAAATCCATCTGAAGATCCTGGTGAGTATTCTCAAGAATCAGAGAATAAAAACAATACAGATAATCTCAAAGAGACTGAAATCGAAGAGAAATACCAAGATGAAGTTGACAGTAGTGATTCAGATGAGTCTGATGATGATAGTATTCACGAAATGATGTCCTCTTCAATATTGCAAACGAATACAAATCTTGATGGTAGTTTAATCTATTCTAAAGAAGATACAAGCTCAATTTATATGAGTGCTGCTTCTGACACATTTGAAGCCAGAAGAAGAGAAATCAAAGAGGCTACTAAGTTATTGTTTATCAATAATATAACGACAACTTTTAGTGAGGCTCTATCCTTTGAAAAATTGAATGTGGAAATTGACCAAATTAGAATAGCTTCTGGTCCTTTGCCAATAACCGCATTACATGTTATTGAATCATTAGGTGTTTTGAATGCTCAAGAGAAACATAGAAAAAATGCAAATATCACAAATAGTTTAAAACAACAAAGACAAATGATTGGAAACATGATACTAGAAGGAACTGATGATAACCAGCAAGCCAGTTTCATTGAATCTTTGATCATTAACAAAGTTGAAATTAATCTAGTGTCTGCTTTACTGCCAAATGGTGAATTTTCTATACCAGATGAGTTTAGATTAGTTTTAGAAAAAATTAGCATCAATCATTCTGATTCAAATTTGCTACATGGTGGAATTTTGAACTTCAATTTTATTGATGGAGTTGATAAAGTAATTGGTTCATTTGATGGTGATTCAAACAAAAATGATGTAAGGTTTGAAAAAAATTTGGAAGTTGGTACTTTCACTCTACTATTATTCAAAAATTTCTCCATGACTTTAGACAATAATCATATTCAAAGATTTATCAACTTCAGTGCATATTTTCCTCAAATTTTTGAATCTTTAGCAAAACTGAGCACTAATAGCCCAAACATCTCAAGAACCAAAAGTCATCACCTCAAGAAACAAGAAGAATCAAATACTATCCAAACTTCGAATATTTATATCGAAATTAAGTTGAATGAATCAACTAGCGTCAATTTAAAAATTTCTCCAGTTTCATTTGAATCACACACTAATTCACTGTCAATTAGTAAGATATCAATAACTACTTCAGATGATAAAGTTCAATCTCCATTAGTTGTAATTTCAAACTTAAAATACCAAATTTTCAAAACTGACAAACAAATTAAAAGTTTTGATAATAAAGGACATGACACTTTTTATTTAACGAATTCTTCATTATTGATTTCTAGTATTGAAATAGGTCATGAATTCAATCAATTACTGAAATTGAGTGATTTGATTAGCTCATTTGTTGATTGTTTGGTTGTACCTCAAGTTAAAGTGATCTTCAAGATAAGAAAGAGAACCCGAATTTCATCAAATTTAACATATAGTTCAAGACCATCTATAAAGCTCAATATAAAAGTTGACTCTGTCAGTTTTGAGTTCTTGGAAATCAATGAAGAATTCGGTAACTTAACTGGTCAGTTCAAGAACTTATCATTATTGAACTTCAAAGCAAAAAACATCCTACTTAATGTTCTAAAAGCTGAAATCACAAGAATTTTTAACAATAAATCATCCTCTGAAAGCTTTTTTAAACTCATCAATCCTGATGATACAGGAACTCCATTAATCTCACTTAAGTCCAATGGTGGACTCAAAAAAATAGATGTTTTTTTAAGAAATACAATCGTTGATTACTACACTGAATGGTTAACGTTATTAGTACACTCTAATGATGATGGCTTGCTTTCAATCGATTCAGAATCAACTGAAAGACTCCAAAAATCTGAAGATAGGAAAGAAATTCACTTCAATTTGATTGATGTTGCTATTGGTTTAAATCCAGGTAGACTGAAATCCAAATCTGTTCTTGTCATAACTAGCGGTAATTTGGAACTATTGATTGATCATCAAACCGCAATGAAATTTGAATTAAGCTCACCAAGTCTTCATTTAATTGATGATACTGAAAATATTTTAGTTCATGATGAAGCCAAAAGAAATAGAAATTATAGCAAATCTTGGTCACAAGCTGCATATATTAATTCAAAAGGATATGTTTCAATTGCGAAATCTAAAAACATTTCTGTTCAAATTGATATCAAACCTACTTTGAATAAGCAAGGTATTTTCACAAAATCTATGAATTTAGATATTTTCACTGAAAATTTAGATTTTAAGTTATGTGCTGATTCTGCTCAATGTTTTATTCAATTAATTAATGATTTGAAACAACCTATTGTCATTGAACCTGAATCAAAATATCATGTTAACGGTAAAGAAGTTAATGTTTTTGATGATATTGATGAAGATGCATTTAATGAAGCTTCTGTTCAAACAGTCAAAAATCCTGCCACTGCAAACAGAGATAATAATGAACCATTAGTTTTCGTTGATGATTATTATCAAGAAGTTGATGATAGAAATAACGGGGATGATATATCAGATAAAAGTTCAAGTACATCAAATATCAATGAAAATATAAGAAACTCAGAAATTCATCCATTCAATGAAGCTAAAAAGGATTTGGAAGATTTATCAGAAGCTAATGATATCAAATCAATCAACTCAGATGATACGTTAATCTTCAAAGATGACCATTTCAAAGAGAAAATAACTACTTCAAAGAGTCAAGAATTAGTTTCTCAGTATCCAATGACCTTAGACTTGAAGATCACTAAGGCAACTATCAAAATTTACGATGGTTATGATTGGAAATATACTAGAACTGCCATAAGCAATGCAGTTAAAAATTTAGAAATGAGAGTCACCGAACAACAAAAATTAAGAGCTGAATTACTATCCAAAGGATTACCAGAACAATCAGAATCACAAAATCATATTCAAAATCAAGATTCAAATGAAGATGACGAAGACGATGAAGAAGACGAAGATTATGATGATAACAGAGTGTTTGGTGAAACTTTATTTGAATCAATTCGTGTTTCATTACCTGTAAATGCTAAACATCCATCTGAATTAACTCAAAAGATCAATAAGAATTTACAAAATATTGATGAAGAAACCACAATTGAATTTGGCAAAAATAAAGTTCAAACCTTAAAATTGAAAAGAACCAAATTTCATAAAGTTTTAATCGAGTTAAAGGAAGTTAATGTTTTATTCACATTAATTTCAAGTCTTGATCCAATCCCATCTAATAATCTAATGAATTCTGAATCAAGTAATGATTTTGATATACTCAATGAAACTATCATCAAAGTTTCAGATTTTGAAATCACTGATAGTGTTCCAACTTCAACATGGAATAAATTTGTTACAATACTGAAAGACATCGAAAGAGAAGAAGGATCATCAATGTTATCTGTAAAGGTCACCACAATTCGTCCGATCCTATCCTCTTATGCAACTGAATTAATTCTTGATATTGAAGTTTTACCATTAAGATTACATATTGATCAGGATACTTTAGAAGTTCTAACCAGATTTGGAGAGTTTAAAGATTCAAGATTTCAATTGATTGATGAATATGAAGATATTATCTATATTCAAAAATTTAGTATCAATGCAGTTAAAGTTAAACTTGATTACAAACCAAAGAAAATAGATTATGCAGGTTTAAGATCTGGCCATACTACTGAGTTCATGAACCTTTTCATATTAGATGAGGCTTCCTTAATTTTAAAACAAGTTACATTGTATGGAATTTCAGGATTTCCAAGATTAAATCAGTTATTAAATGGATTATGGATGCCAGATATTAAAAAGACGCAATTGACGGGGATTTTATCAGGCTTAGCACCAGTCAGATCATTTTATAATATTGGAGCTAATTTTAAAGATTTGGTTGTTGTTCCAATCAATGAATATAAAAAAGACGGAAGAGTGTATAGAAGTGTTTCTAAAGGATTTAGTGAATTTGGTAAAAACACAGCAAATGAATTATTGAAATTCAGTATTAAGTTAGCCAATGGTACTCAGGCAATGTTAGAAAATGCAGAATACGCTCTAGGCGGAACTGGTTCAGCTGCTAGAAATCAAGCTAATTCAACTCAAAACATAATAGACGACTTGCCAGAAAGTGATTATGGTGATGAAGATGGAATTGATAGTGATAATGAAGATGGAAGATATGGTTTACAATCTCAATTAATTGGAGGAAGTTCTCTATCTCCACATTCTTTAGTCCGTTCAACATTTCAACCTGAACTAGAACCTATTATAGATATCAATGATATTAAATGGAAAAGAAAAGTTTCAAGAGCTAAAAATTTGAATAACCGCCATATTCGTAACCAAGAAATTGATGATTTATATGATGAAGACGAGGATGAACAACAACAAACAATCAGTCTTTATGCAAATCAACCATCAAATTTGAAAGAAGGATTATTATTAGCATATGATAGCTTGGGAAGAAACTTTTTAGTTGCCAAAGATGCCATTATAAATGCAGGCTATGAAATCAAAGAATGTGGATCAGCACAATCTTTAACTATTGCAATTGCAAAAGCTACACCAATTGCATTATTGAGACCTTTGATCGGTGCTACAGAATCAGCATCAAGAGCACTATATGGCATCAACAATGAATTAGATCCTTACTCAAAGAAACATACAGAGGACAAATACAAACAGATCAAGAAGAAGTGACTTTAACTTTGTTGGACATGATATCTCTATCGGTCCTTTATTTAACGAGTCAAATTAATGCTATTATTTAACGATATGAAGAACCAAAAAACGTGTAATATATTGAAAAGGATTTTAAGTAGTATCAGCTGAAGCTTTGTTTCTATCTATATTTTTGATCAGATCTGATTCTTTCTCTAGTATTTTTCCAGATCTGAATGTTTTGAAAAAGGAAAATCTAATTACAAAGAAATGTGTATGCTATTTTTGAAAACTTTCTGATTTGAAACGACCAATATTAGCAAATACGACAATGTTTACACAATCAAATCTTCCTGCTCTATATACATCTTCCAACTTCTCACACTGTTTCAATTCAGTTAGGTAAGGTATGTATTTTTTTTTTGAGTACATAATAATCATATAACTATGCCAACATGTACATAAAAATACATAACTATACATACAGATAACGTGGGATGACGTGTTCCAAACAAAGTAAAAGAAGTAGAAAAACTATATTTTTCTTGAGAATTGAAATCACTAAGAACGATCCATGAGTAATATAAGATATAATAAAACAGTCTCATCATGCTCAAATACTCTAAACACGCTTTTATCCATCAAATTCACCTTTTTATTCACTAAAAAATTCATTCTGAAGATTGAATGATGAACGAAAATGAATCTCAACACCCAGACACCTCAACTTTAACATTTTTTCCATGTTTTGTTTTCAAAGTCTTTGAGAGAAAAGAAATAAAAACAGATTTCAGGACAAACATTAAAACTAAACAAATAATTGTTGAACCACTTCTTGAAGTAACCCACACGCAGCAATCTCATCTATTAATCACATACATTCATCAATCCCCGATTACTAGTTGGAATTAACTATCGTTCTACAAATTCAGATCTAAACACGCTAAATTACACATTATCAAAGATCAAAGTTACAGTTTTTTGAAAATTTGTGTTATCATCAACTGTTGAATATTTCTACTTATATTTATAGCAAGTGAATTATTAGGCTGAACAAAATATTCCAGATAATTTCATTGGCCTGTTGTCTATTTTTGTCGCCTATTTATAGTTACAGGTTTGTCCCACAAACATCAAACATACCCATATCAGCGAAAAATTGTGGGTATTATTTGCTTTTGAAACATTAATGTCATTGATCTAATCAAGTCGGTAAGTCAATTTTATTCACTCATTTAACTTATACTTCACAAAAATTGTTCTTTTCAAACTCGATCTTCAATTAATTAATTACGTTTAATAATGTCAAACTATCCAAATTATACAAACCAAGGTTCCTTTAGTTTACCTGGATCATTTTCATCACAAAATCAAACTCCTGAGACTTCTTTGGATGGTATATCATCAAGTAGAAATTTAAGATCGCCAAAGCTTAGAAACCAAGGTTTTCAGAAACCACCACAAAGTCCATCTAATTATTCAAGTCCTTCTCAAAACCAACATCTTCATACAAGAACAAATAGTGATATGAATAATATCATAATGAATAAAAACACTAATTCTCCTTTCAATGATAATACTGTTCCTGTCAAATCTAAATCACACACTGATTTTTTGAAATTAATTCCTCCTATGCCAGTTGGTACTCAAAATCATCAAAGAACTCAACAACAATATCAGAAGAAAATACAGACATTGAAAGTTAATAGTAAAGCGGAATCATCTCCTCAAAAAGAACTAGATATGTATTCAAATACTCACAATGTCCAAAGTGTCTCTAAACAAAATCATAATCAACTAAAAAGATTCAGCCAGCAACAATCTAATCAGGTTCATTCTAATAGTCAACAATATTACCATGAACCAAAGAACTTGGTTCAATTACAAAGTAATGTCGCACCTCATCATCATAATTCATATCAACCTCAAGATCAGTTTACTCAACATAGGCAATCAAGAGAAATTAATCAGATGACTCCGAGTACAAAATCAACAAGAAATAGTATTTTATCTGCAACTCAAAGTGATGATTATAATACCCCTGGAATTAAAATAGCTACTAACGGTAGCACTTCAGTATGTGCTAAATGTTCAAAACAAATCACTACAAAATCAGTGAAAGCTTTAGGCAAAAGATATCACACTCAATGTTTTGGTTGTGCTGACTGTGGTACTCCAATCTTATCTAAATATTTTCCATTTGAATCTCCAAATGGTGAAAAATTACCATTGTGTGAAGATCATTTTTATGAAAGAAGAGGTTTGGTTTGTTGTGTTTGTAATTCATTCTTAAAAGGCACTCATTATACTGTGTTTGGTAGAAAATATGATGCTGATCATTTTTGTTGTAAAATATGTTCAAAGAAATTTGATACAGATGAAGATTTTTTCAATCATGATAATAATATATATTGTCATTACCATTTTTCAAAATTTTTTATTGAACGTTGTGAAGGTTGTGAATTTGCAATTTTAAAGCAATATGTTGAGATTTTCAGAGGTGGTAAAAATCAAAAATGGCATGTTGAGTGTTATATGATTCACAAATGTTGGAATATTGCTATTTCTCCAAGTTCTATAGGAATAAGTTCGTTTCCTAAAATTGAACCAACTGAATCAAATATCAAAAATTCTTTAGATGTTAACCCAAATCCTCAAGAATTATTAACTATGGAATCGAAAGCAAATGAAAAAATTAGTGAAATTTGGAATACCTTATTCAAATTTGAAGAAGACACTGCTACCTGTATTTCAGATATGTTACAATTCACTACAATTGAATATCAGAAAAAAGGTTTAGAAGCTACAGCCAAATTGATTTTCAAAATCGATACATTATTTAAGAGTATTGAATGTTTGCATCGTTTAGGAATAGACCCGAATTTTACTGGAACTTCATCATTTCAAGGAAACACTGATGGTTCAGTTCATACCTTAAAGAAAGAACCAAGAAATTTATCAGCTAAGATTATGGTGTATCTAGCAATTTTAAGAAAGATCAGTAAAGGTCTAACAGATTCATCATCATCACAGGACCTAATTTTATCTGTTGTCACTGGGTTAGCATATTATTTGAAGTCATTGATTAGATATGGTTTAAACAACTCATTACAGTATAATAAAACTTCACATACAACAAGTGCATTGGATAAGTTTTTAAGAGAAGTTAGAAATCATGAAACGATTTCAAACAGAGACGTTTTCAGTTCATTAGATGTTCCAGTTGATGCATCAGATTTATGTCTCAAATGTTCAAAATCAATCGAAAACGAATGTGCTCAATATCAAGATAAAAGATGGCATTTAGATTGTTTATCTTGTCATATGTGTGCTAAAAACTTGAAAGACTCAGGTGGAATTGGTGATGCTACTTTTAATTCTAATAAGGGTATTGTGTTATGTTCAATTTGTGCTTTAGAAGATCCTGATGCTAAACCTGGATTCAAGTTGGTTTCAAAACTTTTACAATTAAGTTTTTTATTGAAAATTGCTGTACTTCGCTCAAAAGCAGTTATGGAATACGAAATTCAAAACGGATTAACAGTGGCAAATAGTTCCAAGATTGAGACTGAATCAAATTCATTTGATCAAAATTATTTGAAGACATTAAATGATATTAAAAGACTAAGATCAACAAGACAAAATACCAAAATTACAAATGCTTTGAACTCATTAGAGAATGTAAGAAAATCTGTTGTTATTGAAAGTACTGATAATAATGAAAGTCCAATCAAAGCAAACAATGATAGTGATTTTAATTTAGCTGGATCTGAAGAAGAAATTCTATCAAAACAAAAGATTACAATTGAAGATGAACCACTGTTATCAACTCAAATGAGTAAAAAAAGTTTTAATAGAGCTGCAAGTTTCATTAACAGTCAAAAAGTTTTAACATTAGATGATATCCCAAGAATTGTTGCAGCTGAACATGCAAGAGAATTAAGACCAAACACTTATAAATTTCATAATCCTTATCAAAAGGAAGAACCTAAAGGTGTCAAATCTAAAGTTAATTCAATCAATCGTAACGTTTCAATTGCTGAAAGTTCAAAGATTCATAATAAACCAATTGTTTCTAAATACTATTCTGAATTAACAAATCAAGAGAGGTTCATTATCAAACATATTTCAGCAATTTTATTGAAACGTTTATTATCTAAAAATCCAAATGCTAAAAACTTTGAAATCAGTAAATTATTTGAATTGAAGAAAAGTCCAACATTTTGGGATAAATTAAGAGGAATTGGAAACAATATCAATAAATCTTCTGGTCCTTTGACTAAAGTATTTGGTTCTGAATTAGATGATTTAACTAATAAAACTGGAGTTGATTCATCTCAGAGTAATGGTCCTTCTAAAATTAAAATTCCTTTACTAATTGATGATTTATTAACTGCTTTATATGAAAAAGATATGTCAATTGAAGGTGTTTTCAGAAAAAATGGTAATTTGAAAACATTGAGAGAATTAACAGAGAAAATTAACGGTAATCCAACCAAGGTTCCAAATTTAGAGCACGAGAATGTTATTCAGTTGTCTGCATTATTGAAAAGATTTTTAAGAGAGATGCCAAATCCTTTATTAACCTTTAATTTATATGAGTTATGGATTTTATCACAAAAATCAAAAAATCAAAATCAAACAAAATTATATACAGAATTAACTTATGCATTTTTACCAAAATCTTACAGAGATTTATCAGAAGTTTTGTTTTTTTTCTTTATGTGGACTTCATCGTTTTCACATATTGATGAACAAAGTGGATCTAAGATGGATATTCATAATTTAGCAACAGTTTTATCACCAAATATTTTATATGCAAAACCAAGTGAAGTTGCTCGTCCTTCACATAATAAAGGTGTTGCAGCAAATACTTATCATGAAGCTTTTGGAGAAAATGAAGGAGAGAATTACTATTTAGCAATTGAAGTTGTTGATTATTTAATTACGAATAATGAAAAATTATCCATTGTACCACAATATTTTTTAGAAATTTATTCAATTGGTAAGTTTAATGAAGTTAATGAGATTGGATCTAAAGAATTATTCAATAAGATTGAAGATTTGTTAAATTCAAATCCAAAATTAATTGAGAAAATCATTTCAGGTGATGGTTATTTAGATTGTCAATTAGATGAAGAACTTTCAATTTTTGAAGAGAATAAAGCACATCCTTTACAAACAACTTATGAAGAAAGAAGTTGAATTTTGTATTTTAATGAACACTACATGTAATTTGAAGTTTGATCTGTAGATATGTAAATAACGCTTATAAGTATAAATAAATAAATAAATAAATGAATAAATAAATAAATAAATGAATAAATAAATAAATAAATAAGTAGATTACATCAACTGTTTTTCATCGTTTCCTTACCATCAATCTCAACAAGATTATCTTCAGAATAAGTTAAAAACTTATCAGCCATGAACACAACCATTAATGTAGATACACCAATATATAATCTGATTCTTGGTGGTATGTCAATCCAATTTTTAAAAAGGGATTTAAATAAATTAGGATTTCTATCAATGAATTTAGCTTTTGTAGCGTTATTTGATGGTGAATGAAAGGTCTTTTTGGATGATGTTGATGATGTGATTTCATTTGGTTTAGGTGAACTTGACATCGTTAAAACTGGTGGGTTCATAGAATACATTGATGTAAATTAAATTAAATGCGGGTTAAGTTGGGTATCGGTATGGGCAGTATGCTAAAGGGAAAGTAGAGAGAATGGAACCAGAGACCCTGTACTAGTAACTTATAAGTATTCGATATGTCATTGGCTGTAGTTGTTAGCTTTGAAGGGTAAAATATCGATGATTGACCTGAAGAACATTTGATGATTTAGTAAAATATAAGTAACAAACTACAATTTCGACACTGATTATAGTAGTATATAGTATTAAATTCAGCTTTTACCTATTGTGGCAACAAAGTTTCCTAGAATTGTAACTTACTATATTAAGACATTAAAAATTTCAAACATTTTAGCAACAAATTTCAATGATAAATCAATCATTTATTCAAATCTTTTAGATTTATCTTATGGAAATTCATGTAATTTATCAAATTCTAACTCAATTTGTACTAAATACTTCAAACAAATGAAACCTTTTTATGCTACATATTACCTATTGATTAACTTAAAAGAATTACAGGATCATCAAAAAAGTTTTGTTAAACACAAAAAACTGATTTCTGCAAAATATTGAGAGTAAATTGTTTTGAAAATGAAAAACTTGCGAATATTCATCACTTCAGTCAATTCAAATCAAAACCATTAACAACAGCCTTCATCTCTTACTTGACACCATTTAGTTTGAAATTCACTTCCCCTTCAGTACTCTTTCTCAAACCAGCATTTTTCAAATTAATATCATTATATTCACAATACTCTTTAATCGCAACTAATAATCTTGTCTCCATCAATCCACCATACTCTTTAACCAACTCAACATCATTTGGGTCAAAAAATTTAACATGAGAAAAATCCAAAATCACTGCTTTACCTTCATGATTAACTCTAAAATTTGGATGTCTAATATCTAAGTGCTGAATCCCTGCTTTTTTCTAATAATTGAACTTGTTTCAAACCTTGAGTAACTGTGTTAATTCCAATTTTATCTGAGCAATCTTCACAATATTCAAACATCAGATAATTACCATGTAAAAATTTTCCTAATGCATTTTTGAAACTAAATCTAATCTCACCAAATGCTAATACACTAGGTGACATGATTCTATTGCCTGGAATATTACTAGAATTGAAATTTTCAATTTTCAAATTAGCTTCAACTTCTGGTTTATAATGATTATCTAAAATGTTATCAGCATATTCAATTGCATCTATGGTAAACTCATATAAGTATTCAATTTCCTCGTAATAACACTCATCAAAAGTCATATAATCATAAACCTTGAGGACAATACATTCTGGAAATTTACTAGGGAAACGATCTAAATTACTATGAATTGTTAACTCATTACTGGATAATGACTTGAAATCACTGATCTAAGTTTGAAAACCTGAGTATTGTACTCAAGACCATATTGCAACTTTTCAAATACCTCACAATCATCTGTGCGGATAAATAACATCTCTTTGAATTTGAATCACTGGTCTTTGATCTCTTTTGAGATTTACTGTTAGATTGTGAGTCAGGTTTTCTCTTTCCACCTTTTCCACCACCATCTCCTTTTCCATCATCACCACCATTATCCTTTGTTTTTGAGTCGTTATCTTCCTGCTTCATTTCTTCATGTTGTTCGTTGAGTCTTTGAGATGCATCTATTCTTTCCTGGATGAGCTCATCAATTTTGGTTTCACCAATCTTCTTTCCACTTTCGAATCTTAAGCTGAATAACATCATTCTTGAAATCAGCGCACCAGCAGCTGAAATGCGATTATCTTCTGACCATTGATCAAAATAAAACATTGTGAATTTTATATTTAAACCTTGGAATTCAAGACCGTTCTCACCAATATTACCCATATCAGTAACTTCAGATGGAATAAACTTAATTATCATGTAATTTCTACCATCAGTTAAGAATGCTTCATTTTTTTGGAATCTAATACAGTAATAATAAACCTGTCTCAACAGTGAGTGACCAGTATAGTTATTTTGATAATCATTCAACCTTTGGATATAAATTTTTATAGTTTCATCATTCTCTATTTGAGGTATACCTTTGACGTTTTTGTAAAAAGTAGGAGATATAACATACTCATGTTGTAACAACTGTGAATGAAGCTTCTTGATGGATTTGTTTTTGACTTCAACAATAAGCTGACATGGATTTTCTTTTCCAGCTTTTTTGGAGACTTGTAGATCAGGCTTAATATAGTGTGGTTGTGACAGCAGTGATACCTTCAAACATAATTCGTGAACCAAGTCCATCCAACTACAAGCGCATCAACTCAGACTGAAGTCAGGTGAAATGTTCACCAAAGAAACAGGATAATGCAAATCAATCTCTTATTTCAATTAAAAGAAGATAAACCTCCAAAAACAAAGAGATCTAACTCATCACCCTCAATTTCTTCTATTCTTGTTGATGATATTTATAATGACTTCTAAGTAACAAGTACATTTATCATGGTAAATCATAGAATAGTACACCTAGTTTGTAGTCAATTAATAACTTAGATTCCCACTAATTGAAGGTGAAATTGAAGAAATTGATAATACTATGGATTTGATAATCCATCTCAGAACCTCACTCAGAACAGTCCCAAACAGAATATAAGAGTAACTTATTTCCACCAGGAGAAGCTGCAGGCTCCTTTAATAAACTAGGGAAAAAGCATGCTCTCGAGTCTCGAGTCTCTACAGTCTGATCACTTTATGGCACTCGCTTTGTGAAAGCTGGGATTTCAAATTTAGAAGTTAAAGCAATAAACCGTTTTTTTCATTTTTTTCCTCACTGTTGAAAATAATTTCGTAGCTAAAAACCATTAAATATGAGTATGATCTAACTTCTAAATTTTGAATGATGGGTCTCAGTTTTGCTAATTATGAAAGAACTAGAGTGTTGTTTTAAATCATCATCCACGTTGACTGTATTGGTTTTACTGCCTCCCAACAATCTTCCTGAATAGTTGGTTTATGTTTATATGTATTATACAATAATTTGGTTCATTAATCACAGGTTTTATGACAAATAGTCTAGGTTAAATGTTTGATATATATATATATATATATATATATATAGTAGTAGTAGTAATACCAGATTCTGTTGGGCTGGAGTGGTATTTATACACTATGGAAGTTATCATGTTTAATAATCTGTCTTTATTAGATCTCAAGTTGAAAAGGAAATCATCATTATCTCACACAGAACAAAGAATGGAAAAACAGTAAGAAGAGTCAGATTCCAAATCAAAGGTAAAATTTACCTTCCTGCTGGAGATTGATAGGATCAATAGCTGAGATGATTGAATTTGATCAAGACTAGAATTATGGTTCAACGATTAGAGAGATTATGGTAATACTTCATGAAGTTGATGGTATGTATGAAATCTCAATTCTTTTTTTCCCAGATATTACTACTTAATGAATATAGTTTCAGTTGGATGGGTGAATAGATTGGATTAGTTGGATTGGGATTGTTTTCAGATTCAAAGTTTCAATGGATATTCAATCTCTAATCACCGATGAATGGATTGGGTGTAACAAAAAATGGTTCAATTATTTCAATGAATATGACAAAGAAGATAAAGAAGCTAAGAAAGTGTTGATAAAGTCAACAAGTCTTCTGTGAATCAATCTCGGTTGCTGATCTATTACAGCTCTTTCGTTATTAGATGGTTAGACATTGTTGATATCAAATGACTAGGATTCAGATGCGGTTAAGTTGAAGGTTCAGATGCGGTGAAGTTTCCTGAGTTGGTCAACATGTGGAATACTAGGGGTTATTATTCATGTTATTGAATGGAATTTTCACTTCTTGGTTTTCGAATTGAAGTTGGAATTGAAGTTGTGGATTGTTTCTTATTTGCTGTTTATCAATGAAGTTATATTGGAGTGATGATTTTGGATTCAAGTTGAAGCTAATGGATTGTGGATGGTCTGTAAAATAAGATGTCTATGACTGAATCAAAGATCGTGATCCAGGGTAATGATGATGCAATCGAAACAAAAGGATACAAATAAGCTATATTTGTGTCCAAGGAATATCCTAATAACCCATTAAATCATACAAGAAAACTAATTGCAGTGACTAGTATCGTTAGAGGGTGTTCTTTTACAACAAGAACACCCTTTCCTATAACTCTAGGTTACCTACCTGAAGAGAAGTAATTTTTTTTTGAATTCAATGAAGGCACATAAGTTATAACATATAATGATAAATTAATTATAATTGTAACTAGCTAGATCTTACTCAAAATTGATTAATGATCTCAAGCAATAGCGAAAAGATTAACCACATCTATTTTAAACTTCTGGTGTTGTTATTTATTATAAGTAGTAAATCTCAATAATCCAGATCAACTGAATCATCAACATTATCAGAACCTGAAGTTTTCAATTTTTTTCTTGTTTCTTCAATCGATTGTTCGTTTAGTTTTCTTTTCCCTTGCTCTTCTAATTCTAATTCTTGCTTCAATTTTAACGTTTCTTGTTTCAACTTTGATTCTTCTTCAGCTTTCACTTTATCTAAATTTTGTTTGATTGATGAATCATATAAACCTTCAATACCTGTTTCTTCATTAGCTTGATTAAATTTGAATAAGTTATTTTTTCTACTTAATCTCAGAGATTTCCAATTGTTTAACTCCTTTGACTTGTCTAATTTGATCAAATCTCTATATTTTTGTAATGTAACTCCAACTTCATTTTCCCATGCTAGATTGTCATCTTTTGTTAATAATTCTAATCCGGTACGAATTTGCCAATGTTTTGTGATTTGAGATGTACCATAAGTAGCCCAAAATTTTGGCTTAAACGTACTTCTTTTAAGAAAAATTTGTTTCAAATTTTCATCATAATTGAAAACTGAAAATTCACTGGCAAAATCACTGAAAAGTTGAGTTTTTTGATTCAAGAAGAAATTCTCTGATAAATCAATGATTTGTCGAGTGACGAAAAGTTGTCTTTTTTCAATGCTTTTAAGTAATTCAATAATGTTCTGTTTTAAATCACTAAATCTCTTTTCTTGTGAACTTGAGATACTATCTCTTATAGTTAATATTTTTTGAGGTAGTGGTTTCATATCTGATCTTTTAGATGGTAATTTCTTTAAAATTGAATCAATAAATCCCAATGAAATACATAACTGCTGTAACATTATTCTTCTGAAAGTATTGTCATTTTTCAACTGATGATCAAATTTCTCTTGATTTACGAAAAATGACGGATTAAATTCTTTGTTATCATAAAAATCATGTAAATGTTGTTTTTGTTCTTCACTCAAATCATCTCTTTGGTAAATTTTCAATCTATTATCAGCTTCAGGTTCAATACGTTTATAAAATGGTCCATTGATTGATTCTTCAATAGCATAAATGTAATTATAAACGGTTTCCATATTTTGAATTACAGTATGTTTTAATCTTTGATTTTTAGGGTCCAAATGATGATATGGATTTTGAAAAAAACTTTGTAATTGCCAAAAAGCATTAAATGTAGTATTCTGACTTCTTTCAAATTCTGATTCTTTCGATCTTTCTAAATTCACATCATATGATCTATTTATAAGTAACGGATTGAAAGTTGGATATAATTGGGTTGTTAGGTATAATAACTTAGAGCGTAATACGTCCCTTGATTTTTCGTTATTTCCAATCAATTGTTCTAATTTTGTATTAATGGCAATCATAAAGGTTAAGCCTGGAGTTTTTGTTGGTGTCATATTTGGTTCAATTTTTCTGAAATATGTGATTCTATTTTCAATGAAGGACCAGAATTCCAATAACCATTGACTTGTAAGTTGGGTGAATAATCTTTCAATTAGGAAAAACCCTAAATGAGTAGTTGAAGATGATAATTCCTTCTCATTTAAATAAAATGTTAAATCAATCAAAAACGCAATTGATTTATAATTCTGGCCATTTTCAGTGGCTCTTTGATTAATGAAATCAGATAAGCATCCTTGAATAGCAAATTCGTATACTGGAATAGTTTCTGTTGATGAATTCTCGTTTTCTTCTGGAATTGAAAAGCATTCATCAAAAATAGAGAATTGTTGGCTTGAGTTAAGAATGTCATAATCTGGGAATTTTTCAATACAGTTTTGGATGCTTTCAGAAATCAAGTCTCTCTTTGCAACAATATCCTCTCTATACTCTTCAAAACCGAGTTGTGTCATTTGTGTTTATTGTGTGAGTATCGGTGATGATGACAATAGTACAATTTTCGGCCTTTTTTTTTTCAAAACATCAACAAAAACAAAAATTTGCAGACTACTTTACAATTTACAATACAATATAGAGGACAATAAGTTAAGTTGTATGAAGGTGTGCATTTATATGTTTGAATGTGTTCATGAATGTCTCGTAATTGTAATTGGAATGTCAATTTGATCTTAAAACGTTTTTCAAGCGATTTTTCTGCATTCAAAATGAGTTGCTTCAACATCAGCAGGAAGAGAACAGAAAAATTTCTATAAACAATCAAGTTAGTGCTTCATTCACAGTGGAGTGTAGATTGATACTTACTACTTCTTGCATCTTTTTGAATAATGTCACTCCATCAATGTCCAAATTCAAACAACTTTATGATTTTTAGTTAGTGGATCCACCATTGAATACAAATTACAATCACACTCACGTTTTATCATTTGCACCGTTGTTTCTGCAAATAACACTTCTTTGGACTCCTTTTGTACTAATGATATTGTTAGTATTAAAATACAACCCTTGATATTCTGAATTAATACTCACCCATCAATTAAGTATAACGCATTGGGATCTTTAGCCACAAAACTCTCAACTTTCTCGAGGAATTCTTCTTTACTTTGAGGGATTTCGTCTGTATTGTTCTGGAATAACCCCATCTCTTTATATAAAATCGAGTAAGTATATGATGAAGTATTAATAGAAGCAAGTTTTGATCATAATTGGTATACTAACCTTGCCTATTTTGACGCATATGTACCACAAATATTGAACACAACAGAATATTGATTTACTTCTCACTGTTTAACTTGAGATGTTTCATATTAAATAGAATCAAAATGCCCTAATTTCTCTCTTTCTATCTTTCCTTTTTCAACTTGTACAGTTTGAAATAGCTACATCTTCAATGCTCTTTCCATTAGCTTTATTATCAACACTTTCACAATTTGTGATCTCTACAGATCATGATGATAAAGTCACAAAATCTGATAAAATCATTATTCCTTTGACTAATGAGGTCCAATACATTTCAGTAAACGTTGAAGTTGGCTCACCACCTCAGAAGATTGCTCTTTTATTAGACACCAGCTCTTCAAACACCTGGGTTGTGTCTGCTGATAATCCGTATTGTCAACACGTTAAGGTAATTCCACCTTCAACTAAGAGAGATGATATTAATGAATTAGTTCAAATCAAGTCAGACCTGATCCCAAAAGGCTCGCTATATGATTGTGAATCATCAGGGACTTATAATTCAAACGACTCATTATCCTACAATTTAAGCTTGACTCCAAACCTATTTAATTTGAAATACTTGGACACAATTTCAGTTACTGGTGAATTAGCACTTGAAGAGTTTAACATCCCAACAGTTGGAAAATCTGATGATTTCAAACTAGGATTGAATGATTTTGAAATAGGAATAGCGAAAGAAACTAATTCAAGTATTGGAGTTTTTGGTCTAGGTATCCCAGAATTCAAGTTCAATAGGGAACAATTCTCTATAAAATATGAGAAACAAAACTTTTTAACCAAATTAAAATCTGAAAGGATATTAGAAAGAAATATCTTTAGTATTTTCTTAAATGATAGAGATGATAATTCATTACATGATGGCGAATTAATGTTTGGATACGTTGATGAGGCTAAATACCAAGAACCATTATATACCATAAAGTTCATCAATTCCATCCAACCAGGTGATCCTATTGAACGTTTTGAAATTCCATTGACAGAACTCTACATTGATACTCCAAAACGCTTTAATAATACATCAGATAGAGTTCAAGTTGGATTATTTGAACGTACTGAAGTTTTGAAAAAATCATACATTTCTGTATTATTAGACACTGGATCACAATTCACTTACTTACCTGCCCAATTATATGATGCATTGAAGAGTCATTTGATGATGAATTATAGAGTGCGTGGTGAAATTGATAATCAATTGATTTTACCATGCACTGAATTAGATCAAATTGATGATGTTATACTAGGTTTCAAAATCAATGACGTTGTTTTCAATATACCAATGAGATCGTTCTTAGAAAGATCTTCTAACAACGTTACTAAATTATTGAAATTTAATAATGATAGAAATTTATGCCATTTAGGAATCTTTTCTACAGATTTAGATTATGCAATTTTTGGTCAATCTTTTTTCAGGTCTTTATACACTGTGTTCGATTTAGATAAAATGGAAGTTTCCATGGCTGCTTCAAGGTATACCAGTAAAAGATCTTTAAGAAAAATAACAATGCATGATGGTATTAATGGTGTTAAAACAGAATCAATTATTGGTGATAATCCACAAGTTCTAGTTTTAGATCCAGTACATGATTTTATTGCAGATACAAGAGATGGTTTTTATAAATATCATAATGTTGGTGTTGCAATTCAACCGAGTCATGTTTTATTGCTTTTTTTACTTACATTTATGTTACTTTAAATATTGTTGAAACAACATTGAAATAACTTAATATATATATATAGCAAAGAAATATCAATATTCTCTAAATTATTGAAATTAAAACTGTGATAATCAATAATACTGAAGAACACTTTAGTCTCAGTCCACTACTCTTTGTGAAATCAAAAGGCTCATCCTCCATACTTCCATGATTGGTATGTTGTCCATCATAAGTAGGTCTCTCGTCACTAAATAGTAATGAAGGATTATTCTTAAATTTTTCTGTAACACTCGATGGATTTTCTTTATTGTTCAAATTAGATATTTTTGATCCAACTTTTGAATTGGTAGTATATTTTGAACCACTTCTAAATTTCAATGTATTGCCAAATTTATTTGGAGTGCTTTCCTTTTCTAAACCATCAGATTCATAGTTATAAATTGAATGGTCAGTGTATGGATCTTGTTGTAATGTAGCCCCCATGTTGAATGAATCACTTTCAGCTGATTTTTTTTGATCAAGAGATTCATTCTTGGCGGAATTATTACTAGATAAAGAGACTTCAGTTAATTTTTCAAATTCATCTCCTTTACTCGTAGACGAGTCTTGAGATGGTTCAAATTCTTCAACTTCATCATCCGGAAAATAATAATAATAATAATCATCGTCATAGAACTCTTGAGTTTCATCATTTTGTGATTCTTCTTCAGAATAGTAATCTTCATCTAAAATACCTTCAGATCCTTTCAATTTTGAATCACTTTGAACTTTCTTATGATCATCGGAATATTTTCTAGAATCTTTCTTCTTCTTTTTGGAAACTCTTCTATTGTTATCAAATATAATATCCACCACATCTCTAGGAATTTCATTCAATCTATCTAATTGATATTTGGCATTTTCAAGTGTTTTAGTATCTTTATGGGTTACACCTTTTGTATCATAGTTGTCACTAAATGTATTCAAAATTTCAATGATGGATTTCAAAGTTTTTAATTCATTTATCAAATCTTCTGCCGTGAAGTGACTTTTAATTTTGTTAGTAGTTTGATTTGCTTCATTGCGTCCTTTTGGAAACGGTTCTGAACTGAGAGTTTCTTTAAAACCTTCCAAAATATCTGAATTTAAAACTACTTTTAAGACTTTCCTCAATCTTTCAATGTTTAGACCATCAAATCCATTTTGTAAACTTTGTTCAACATCTTTTAAAATTGATTCTGTACTCTCTTCCATATGGTCTTGCTCGTGTTTAACTGATGAATGTATTTTCTCTAAAACAGTTGAAGTAGATGTGGATAATTCTGGAACTGTAGTTGATACTGGTGTATGAACAAAATTTGGTGATAAACTATCGAGTCTTTCTTTCAAATATTTCTCAATTGAGCGTTTTACGGCCTCTTCAATCCTTATAATGCTCTCTTCACTGATTAGTTTATTATCTGATAATGGTACATTGATTGTAGAATGAGTTAGTGGATTTCCTGATTTGGTGGATCAACAGGGTTGAAGGGATTTGGAGATGGTTGTAGTTGCGGGTCTGGATAATGAGGTGTTGGATGGACAGGTAGTGGATTCTGAATTGGTGGGCTCACAGGAATATTCTTCAATAAATGTTGAGGTACCGGATTGGAAGATATTTCTGGAATTAGAACTGGATGTAAATCTGGATGGGTTGAGAAATTAGAAGAGTATCTGTCAGTATCAGCTCCAGTTTCTTCACTTATTAGTGTTGGCTCAGAATTACTTTTGGAACTTGTAGTAGTTTTAAAATTGTTTGGCAGTAGTGTTGGAATGACATCGTCAAAAATAACATCAACTTCGAAAGATGATGGAGTTATATCAGAATCAATGCTGCCTAGTGAAATTGAAACATTTTCAACTATTTTAGTGACAGTTGATTTAGGAAGTTGAGAATATTCTGATAAATCTTCAATTTCAAAATCAGTAATAATATTTTTACCTAAATCATTAACACCTTCTTTCAATTCTGATAAATCTTTGGAAACAGATATTAGCTCATTTGAGTTCACACTTGAATCATCATAAATTCCTAAATCAATCTTACTGTTTGAATTTATACTGGATTCACCTAGTGATTCTATGAACGGTAAAACTGCATCATAAGATTCAGTGATCACTTCACCATTGGTAACACCACCATTGATCAAATCAAATGAGTTTACAAAATCCGTATCCTGTGGATCAACTAGCGTTTCACTTGAAACAGATTTCGTAACGATATCGGCACCCACAACACTTGAGTATAAAACAAGTACTGAAACTGAGATTGCTTTATATTTCATGATATAGTAGTTGCTATTTTGGAGAATATATAGCTAAATTGAACAACTGAAACAGGTATCCTGATATTTTCAAACCACAATTTTATTTTACATTGAATTTTTCAATAATAGAGTATACTATTTTCGTTTGACACAAAAACCACAAAAATATAATCATTTTTCAACTAAACGAATAACGTTCTTACCTAGATCCATATATGAGTCTTTGATCATACGATCCTCTGCCGATAACACCACTGGAGTGCCTTGATCACTCTTTGAACAAATATCTTCATCTAATGGGATATTACCTAAAATTTCCAATCCTCTTTTATCAGCTTCTTTTAACGCACCACCTCTACCAAATATATGTGATTTATTATTACACTGAGAACAAACGTAGTAACCCATGTTTTGAACGACACCAATGATTGGAATGTTAACTTTTTCAAACATTTTGATTCCTTTAACAGCATCAATTAACGCAATGTCTTGTGGTGTTGACACTATAACAACACCGTTTATTTTAACTTGTTGTGATATACTTAATTGAGTGTCACCTGTTCCTGGTGGCATATCAACTACCAAATAGTCCAAGTCATTCCATTTAACATCAAATAGTAGTTGTTGAAGTGCTTTCATCACCATCAACCCTCTCCAAACAACTGGAGTTTCAGGTTTAATCAAATACCCCATTGACATTGATTCAATCCCGTAGTTTGTTAATGGCAGTAGCTTCCCATCTTTAGACAATCGTGGCTCACCGTGTAGTTTCAATAACGTTGGAATTGATGGTCCAAATATATCAGCATCTAGAATCCCAACTTTCCTTCCCAATAACTGTAAGGAGACAGCCATATTTACTTAGAAAGAGTTAGTAAAGAAGACTTACATAGATGACATTCCAACGTACCTGCAATCGTTGATTTACCAACACCACCTTTACCAGAGGAGACCAAGATGACCCTTTTAACTCCTGGGATGGCTCTTCTTATAGGCAAATCACTACCCTTTGATTTATGGGGTAGTCCCTAGTCATGGAATTAGTTCTAATGATAGTATTAAATTGGTTCAAAAGACACATACCAATGGATTTTCATGTAATAAAACACTCCTTGTATGAAATTGACGATATCTTGTTGGATTACTGACAATTCTGAACATTTTCTGATGTAGTTTTCGTTATCAATACAACAAGCTTTCTATCGCATAAAAAAAAAATTTTTTAAGACGAAGCTCATCGCTCAAACAAATCAAAAAAATGTTTATCAGAAGTCTCAACAGACTCATATCGAGTGTGCGACTTAATGGGTGCAGATACATCGCTACTGATGTCAGAATACCCACAATCTATGCCCTTTCCACCCATCTATCCAGAGCAGCGATTGGTGTTATTCGTATATCTGGCCCGAACTCACCAAATATATTACAACAACTAACACTAAATCAAAAGATCCCAACTCCAAGAACTGCATCAGTGAGGAGGCTTTATCTGCCTCAAAGTAATGAACTACTAGATGAGTCATTAGTTATTTATTTCAAAGGTCCAAAAACTTACACTGGTGAAGATTTAGTAGAATTACATGTTCATGGTGGTGTTGCTGTGATTAAATCTGTGCTAAAGGCAATTGAAACTTTACATGATCCAGAAATGCCTGTTAGATACGCTGAAGCTGGAGAGTTCTCAAGAAGAGCCTTTGCTAATGGAAGATTTGACCTGACAGAGATTGAAGGGATTAGAGAATTGATTGATGCTGATACTGAAACTGCAAGAATTGCAGCTGTCAATTCAGCCACAGGACAGAATAAAATATTGTTTTCTGAATGGAGAGAACAGCTGCTTAATGACATCGGATTATTAACTGCAATCATTGATTTTGCAGAAGATACTGAGATTGAGGACATTCAAAAAATATACAACACTGTTAGTTCAAATATTAATGATTTAGAAGATGAAGTTTTAAATTATCTACAAAGAGGTGAAAGATCTGAAGTTTTATTGAAAGGTATTAAAGTTACATTATTAGGACCTCCAAATGCAGGAAAATCATCTATCTTGAACCAACTAGCATCAACTGAAGCAGCAATTGTGAGTGATATCGCAGGTACAACAAGAGATATAATTAACGTTCCATTAGATATTAAAGGTTATAAAGTAGTTGTTGGTGACACAGCTGGAATTAGAGATTTGAGTAAAGCTGATAAAATTGAAGCAGAAGGAATTAAAAGAGCCAAAGATTTTGCAAAAGCAAGTGATTTAGTAATGATCGTATTAGGTAGTGATAATTTGAGGATTGATGAAGATTTCAAGTCAAATATTGAGTTATTGAAGAATTTGGACAAAAAGATTATAACTATATTGAATAAATGTGATTTAATTGAAGATTTAATTGATGAGACAATCAGTGAATTGAGTAAATCGTTGAATTTACCAAAAAATCAGTTCATCCCAGTCTCATGTTTGAACTCAACAGGTTTGGATCAATTAAATGATATTTTAGTACATCAATTCAAAATAATTTCATCAACGGAATCAACAGATCCAATAATATTAACAACAAGAGTGAAAGACATTTTAAAAAATGATGTATTATATGGTTTTAATGAGTTTAGAAATTTTAAAGATTTAGATGATGTCGTTTTAGCAGCTCAAGGATTACAATATTCAATTGATGGAATTGGTAAAATCACTGGTGAAACAGTTGGTGTTGAAGAAGTTTTAGGTGTCGTTTTTTCTAGTTTTTGTGTTGGTAAATAATTTATTTTTATAATTATCATTGTCACAGACCAATTGGAATAAATAACTCTGACTTGATTATTAATGTCTATTGAACTTGTTTTATGAACTAGAATCTATAACTATTGATTTGATACAAGTATATTAAATCCACGTGAGACATCAATTTCTTTCCATTCACTCGCATCTAAATATGTTCATGTTCGAAGAGTGTTGATCCAAAGGCATTATAGTAATTACCAGACTCAAAAATGCTTCAGGAATATCTAACAATTGTCGTGTTGATTATTTGTAAAGTGCTTCAAACATTATATCTGTGCAGAGATAGCTTCCATTCCAAACATGTAAAGTATAACTGTTGATCAGTAGCATTGCAAGCTTTAAAACAATTGGATGCTGGTGTAGTCTGTTACTGTGGTGGAACCTGCCAAATAGTTGTAATGACACCACTAAATCATTGATAAAAACATCTTGATTGTTCAAGAGAAAAACGAATACCTTCTTATATATTTGAACCAATCTCTTAATTACAATTTTTTAGTGAATTCGTCCAATTCTTTGGTTAAAGATTCAATGAAATCAACTTTTGTCTCAACTTTATTAAGAGTGTCTAATAAATCATTTATTTCATCGTCTATTTTATCGTTAGTATCTCTATGATGACCTTTCACTATAAAAATGACTCACTGATTGCTTCTACTTTCGATGTCTTTCTGGATAAACTCTTTAGTTCCTCTTCTTTTCTAATAAATTTAAGTGTTGTTGAAGTATTGGCCTGTCTAACGTTTTCCAATTGTTTGACTAATTGCTCAGTGTCATTGTTTAGAACATCACCTACTGATTCCAATATGTCTCCTATTAGCTTCTGGTTATCAGGCATTATCAGTCTCACTATACCTCAACAATTCACTACCAATTGGAATCATTTGACAAGTTTTGATATCTCCGGGCAATAATTCCGACAGACATTAAACAGAAAGAAGTGTCACATTCTGTTTCAAGCACAATAGACTTCTCTAATCAATATAAAACCATCACTGATCCACAGAGACTCATCCAGATGATGAAATTCTTTTAGTCCAACAGAATTATCATTATTTGAAGGCGTGGAAGATGTGCAGACAATGTAAAAATTTATTGTATATTGGATTCAAAGAAAAAGAGTACATCGAAGAAGCTGAAATTAAAGAACCTTCAGTATCGAAAAAGAGTTGGTTTTGGAAGATGATTCTAATTAAAAAGAATATTTATCACAAAATAACGAAAACGAAATTCTTTCAGCTATGCCATGATGGTTATACAGAAGCAGATCTTTGGGCTTCACCAGAGGAACTGATAGTGAAAGGACCACCCAAAAATGTACCATTAACTAAAAGATCAACGTTTGTTGAGCCATCAATTGCTTTTAATTACGTTCAAAAAAGAGAAGAAGTCAGAAGAAAAGCATTATCTGCAATTCTTGATGATGAAGAATACTTAAAATCTGTCAAAAAAACTGTGGATCGTGAATATAAAAAGTTATATCTAATTGAATCACAACGGTTCCTTTACGTTCTCTCACGTGTTGAAACTATTGTTAATGCAATGTTCAAGAAATATGGTAAAGTTAATTGAATGAATGATTGAATATTGTAAACAAAACTAAATGTAGTAGATCTTTCAAGACTCAGTCAAGATGGGGTAGATTTGGCTGCAGGAATTTTCCCATACAAAATCGCGAAAATTCAAAAAAAAAACGCCAAATTTAACTAGTAAAATGACATATAAATCAGTCTATTTCTTTAAATACCTAGCTTTAAATTTCCATATTTCCCACAGCTTACATTCTCAATAAGATAATTATCCTCTAGGAACAGTGAGTTTTTTCATAATTTATTAATGGAGCTTGATGGCTGCATGGAACCACATATAGGTTTTCCAGAAAAAAAGTTCAAAATTTGTTAGTAAAAGACAAAAAAAGTCATCTAAAAAGATTAATACCTTCTTAACCACTAATCTGTAGTACTTGAAATTTGAGTGGGTGGTTACTGACATAGATTAGAAACGTTGTTCCAGACAAATTTCTAAATAAGGTCTTATTTGTGGAGTTCACTCAGATGCATAAATAAACTCGCAGCACTATTTATGAGTCGATTGGACGTTGAAAGTTACAACAAATCTCTCGCCAAACCTAACATAAATGTGGTCTCAAGATGATGGAAGCGTTTATTTTGATAAGGAAGAATTAGAACTATTCTGTTTTGATGAAGATGACGAAGAGAACGAAAACATAGAAGCTGTTGCATGAAAATCTAGGAAGATGTGTTGAACCCAGAGAAATGTTTGCCGGTTTTTCGCTCGATAAGAATCGGACGACCTACAGTACTTGTGAAAAAAGTTCGGAGGCCCTAAGCATTAAACTGTTGAAGTTTAAACTTTGAATTGATGGGTTGAAACTTTGGCATAGTGTCAAGATACAGTTTATATTCAACTTCAACCAGTTGGTCATATACTTAGAGATTGGCTATTAATTCCACTGTAGATATCGGATATTACTACTGTAGCAATTCAATCGATTTTCATAGAACGACACTATTTTTGCTTTGCTTTTAATTCTTTCCATCTTCCATTATTCATATCAATTGACTTGATTGTTGATCTTCTATCTACCCATCAACAGAATATCAAATGCCAAACATAACGTTAATTATAAGGATCTTAAAATCTAAAACATATGGTCCTTTAATTGCATTTATACTACTCATACTAATATCATTAATTTTTTCAAATTCACACAGAAACAGTACTTATGACAGATTGAAATACCATATCGATAGCTTATTAGACACAGAAGCGTTCACTCCAAGTGATATCATCATCGATGAGAAAAGTTTATCAGATTCTCCATATAAAGCAGTTTTCGAAAACTACCCAAATTTAAAGAATCTAACTTATAATCAAAGATGTGAAGCGTATTTTGATCAATTAAATCATCCTGATAATCAATGGGAGACATTTCCAAAGAAAGAACATCCGTACGATAGAAGTATTTATGAATCCAAGGCTAAATTCATCCAAACGAGACTTGATCGTTATAAATTAATCAATTTGAATAATAAATCTGATAAAGAAGTACAGAGGGTGTTTGAAGATAAAAATTTACATCATGTTTACGAAATAGAATGGCACAAGGCATGTGAAGAAGCTAAAAAAATTGAAAGAAGATTAGTGAATTCATTGTCTCATACAAGATTATTTTCAGCATGTTATTTAAATCAATTTGGTAATTACAATAGATTGAGTGGAAATGATGAACCAGATAAAATAGATCATCAATGTCATGACGTTGAATTGAAAGGTTTCCCATGGTTGAATAGAGCCTTTCCAACATTTCATCGTTGGGATGGAACTGTTTTGAAACAAAAATTACCAATCATGTCAGATTATTTATCAGATCAACCAAATCCAACATCCGTTCAATCAGAGAATTCACAATGTTTCTTGAGAATTTTCAAAGATCAATTAAATGGGAAAGGGATCGTTATTAGTGCAAATGATGAACATATTCCTGACTTGATCAAATTAATTAGTAATTTAAGAGCACTTGGAAATAAATTACCAATTCAAATCATTCATATTGGTGATTTCTCTGAACTTCAACAAGAGAAATTAATTAAAATAGGTAGATCAATTGATGATATTAATTTAAATGTTATTGAAACTGAATTGGATCAGTTTTTATCACAAAAGTATATCAGTTTAGCAAATCCCAAAGAAAATATTTCAGAATATAAAAGACAATTAGAAATTTTATTCCCAAAGCAAGAGATTTGGTTTGTTGATGTCTCTGGATTGATTAAACCTAAACACATGCATAAAGTTTATTCTTCCGCTAATAGATTATTAGGATATTTATTCAGTTCATTTAAAGATACTATCATGATGGAGGCAGATGTTGCCATTGTTGCTGATTTAGATAAATATTTACTAAATTCTCAAAAATATAAGAATAAAGGAGCTTTATTCTTTAAAGATAGAGAACTTCAAACAAGAAATGATGGATATAATTTAGGTTTAATTAGAGAACTATGTCCTTCAAAGATAGATACTGCATTATTTGGTATTCCACAAACCATTCAGAACACTTTATCTCATAGATACATCAAGGGGAATTTCTTAAAATATATGGATTCGGGAGTATTTGCAATTGATAGACAAAGACATTTCATCAATGCATTAACGAGTTTCCAATTATTATTTTGGCAACCACCAGGTAAAAAAATTTGGAATAATTCAGAGTTATATTGGTTAGGTTTTGAATTTAGTGGAGATTCTGAATTTCAATTCAATTCATTACCAGCAGGTTCAGTTGGTTCAATAACGGATAAAGAACGAAGATTATTATTCGATTCTAATTCAGATAGAAGAGATAGATTACAATCAAAAGAGATTTGTTCTCAACATGCAGGACATTTATCTGATGATTATGAAGGGAAATTGATCTGGTTTACTAATGGATTTGAATTTTGTACTGATTCAAAATCTGCAAATGAAGATCATTTCAAATCACCAATAACTAAAAATTTAAAATCAAATGCTGATGAGTTGAGAACTTATTATAGAGATCATCAATCTATTGAAGCCATAATAATCCCTCAACCACAAGAGTATTATCTACCGAATGAAGAAGGTGAACCAACAAGGGGTTGGATTAATGAAGAATGTTGTAATAAAGCATTTTGGTGTGCTTATGATAAAGTTGGTGGGAAAGATACTGAATATTCTACAGGTGAATTAGTTAAATTTGATTTAGATGATCAAGAATTGTTTAATTTTTGTGGTGCAGTTTATCAACGTTCTGAGAGTATTTTTGATCCAAATGGTCATATTATGAATATTAAATCTGGTAAGGTTGTAAAAGTTCATTAGTCAATATTAATGAATTTGAAATTATAGATAATGTCAATGTATTTTCTTTACAACAGTGTTTAATATTAATTATTATGCCTTTTATTCTAATTAATTCTATAAATTTTATGATTTTATTATACATAGATACATGCATATTTCACCACGTCTCTTGTAAGTATCTATTTGCTAATTCTAATTCTAATAAATATTTTTTTGAATCATCTTCATTTAATCCACATTGTTCTTGTAAAATAGTTTCCAAAGTAATTCTTATTTGATTTGGCATCTTACCTGAAGATCCACAAAGATAAATAGTTGCTCTTTTTTTAGTTAATAATTCTGCAATTAATGAAGCTTGTAAATATAATTGATCTTGAACGTAACCTCCATTCTCTCTTGAAAATGAAGTCGTTAAAGTTAATTTATTCTTATCGACTAATTCGTTCCATTCGTTCCCGTAAATGAAATCTTTATCATGATAACGACAGCCAAAGAATAAATACAATTGAGTTGAATCATATCCATGATTATTAACCAACTCATGAATTAATGATCTCATTGGTGCCACACCGGTTCCTGGACCAATCATTATCAATGGTTTTTTAGTATTATTACCATTGATTTGGTTATTAATTGAATTGATATTAAATCTCATATCATTTCTATTGATTTTGAAAATTATTTCATCATTTGGTTGTAATGTCTTAATCCATGAAGTACATAACCCTTTTCTTATTCTTCTTATATTGGTTTTATACTCCACAATTGCTATTGTTAAATCTATTGAGTTTGAAGAAGGAGGAGATGAAATGGAGAATAATCTTGGTTTAATCAATGGTAATAAATCAAATAAATAATCGATTGGGATTCTAACGCTGAAAAATTCTTGAATCACTTCAATTATGGATCGTCTTGGTTTATTGATATAATCGTATAAATCTTCAGGATGTTTTAAAGAACTAAACTCTTGTAATTTTTCACGTTCTCTTTCATCTGTTGCGAAATGTTTTAATAAGTTGAAAAAAGAACGACGAGGTAATGCTCTTAGATCTAAATGATGTGTTATTAATGATCTTAATGTAGGTAATTTAATCAATCCTCCATCTATATCATTTGATAATTCACCTTCGATTTTGATTCTTCTATCTGCAACGTCTTGCCAATCTTGAGATTCAATGAACTGTTGTACATCAATTGGATCATTTGTTGGATATAGTGAAATGTTATCACCTGGAAAATATTGAATTTGTTGATCTGTTATGAAATTAAAATGACGAATATCTTGGAAATGATCTGATGCAGTGATTCTTTGATTTGATATGATTTTACCTTTAATTAACAGATCTTCATTTGATCTATTCAATGCAATAATTTTCATGTTTGAATCTGTTAATCTTTTAGGTTTCTTCATATCTATAACGACTCTATTCTTTGGTGGTAATAATTCATTTTCAGAGATTGGAGGTGAGGTTAATGGGAATAATTTTGTTAGATTTTTGATTAATTGTTTTTCAAATTCAATATAAAACCCGTCAATACCTTGAGAACTCTGTTGATCTGCTTCTGCTCTTTTAGAGAATTCAACGGCACCTAGTTGTAAAATTCTATGATGTAATTTCTTGATAGCATAGTTGAATTTTGGATAAGATGAATCACCTAAACCGAATGTAGTGAAGTATAAATGATTTAATAAATCGTTTGGTAATTTCTTCTTCAACATGAATTTCCAAAATTTTCTACTATTTTTAGGGAATTCACCTTGTCCAGTTGTAGAACAAACCACAATCAGTACTTTAATGTCAACTAGTTTCTTCAAATCAAAATCATCTAACGTTGATAGATGGATATCATAATGGTATCTTTGTAATGTACTTGTTAAAGTTTCTGCGATATCATGGGAATCCCCAGTTTCAGAGCCATACAACACAGCTATTGACGCACTCATTCAACAACAGAGCAATGAAGTGGGAATAAATATATGAGTATTGAACTAGAAATTAAATTGATTATAATATGGGTATTGAAAATAATGCGATGAGCTGTATATATGTCTGATTAGTAATAGATTAATTACTTTTTTTTTCTGAGAATGAAAGTGAGGAAAAGTGGAATGACGGAACAGTGTGAGTGTAATGAATAAATATGAGAATAAATAAAAGAAGAGTCCAATTCAGCTGATTTTGCAGTTCAGATTAAGTAGAAATTTAAAGATTTTTTAAAAGAAAAAAAAAATCGAAAAAAAAAATGAGAAGATCCGGGCATTCCACGTGACTTTGAAGGACTCCGACCGGAACTCATTCTCTCCACCAAAAATAAAAAAAAAAATTGTGTGAAAATTCGACGTTTCTTTCAGTGTAAAAACTTCACTTCTAAATTGAAAAGATTCAGAATGTTCAGACACTTGATTGCCACTCCAGTGAGAGTCACACCAGCCATGAGAAGCAGAGTCTCGTTCCCTTCAATGACCAGATTCTACTCAGAGGAAGCTAAGAAGGAAGAAGGTCCAAAGGAAGGAGAAGCAAAATCTGAAGAACCAGTTGATGAATTGACTAAATGCAAACAAGACATCGAAGCTGCTAAAAAAGAGACTGCAGATTTCAAGGACAGATATTTACGCTCTGTTGCGGATTTCAGAAATTTACAAGATTCCACCAAACGTGAAATCAAAAAGGCTAAAGAATTAGCATTGAAATCATTTGCTAAAGATTTATTAGAAACAGCAGATACTTTTGAAATTGCATTGAAAACTTTAGAAGAAGAAGATCATTCAACCACTGAGAAAAAAGTCAAAGAATTGAAAGATTTAATCGAGGGTGTTAAAATCACTCAAAACTTGTTCACTAATACTTTGAAAAGACATGGTTTAGAACCAATTGAAGCTCTAGGTGCCACTTTCGATCCAAATATCCATGATGCTGTCTTTGAAGCACCACAACCAGATAAAGAAGCTGGAACTGTTTTCTTCGTTCAACAACCAGGTTATTATTTAAATGGTAGAGTTTTGAGACCTTCAAAAGTTGGTATCGTTAAAGGTACCGAATAATGAAATTGTTTGTTTATATCGAGATATGAGTTAATGAAAAAAAAAAGTGTTTCCTTCTTGTACATACATGAATATATATATATATATATATATATATAATTAATGATATATTAATGATCATAGTAATAATAACAATATTTATTTTAGATTCTATTTACAAAAGTGTATATTTATCTTAATTCAAGATTAAACTGTTGACTTATCTGTTTTCTAATTTCATCTTGAAATTGATTAATTTCTTCATTTGTCACATTTCTATCCATTGATTGGAAATTAATTCTATAACATTGAGAATTTCTACCTGTTTTAGGATGAGTGAATTCATCAATCAATGAAACGTTCTCCACTAAATCCCCAGCTATATTTCTAACAATTTCCATAAAATCATTGATATGAACTTTTTCATCAATTGATGGAACCCAAAATGCAATATCTCTTGTTGTTCCCGGATATTTAGAATATGGTTTGAAAGTTTTAATTGAACCCTTTTGGAACTGATTTTGGAACCTTTCATCTAATGTCCAAAATAATCTAATATCAGGTATACCAAATAATAACATTGCAATTCTATCTAAACCAACACCAAAAGCCCATGAAATTGAATTATTAATTCCTGAATTGGTTAATACTTGTCTTTGCACGACACCACATCCACAACATTCTAACCATTCACCTTTCCACCAAACTTCAATCTCCCAAGAAGGTGAAGTCCAGGGGAAATAAGCTTCAATCCATCTAACTTTCAATGGTTCATTTAAATATTCTTCTTTTGAACCTTGTAAAATTGCAGATTTTTTAGCTTGATTGAAAACTTCATTCACCAACACTTCTAAAGTTCTTTTCAAATGAATACCAACTAATTCAACTTCTTTATCAGTCATATAACTTTGTTTGGGGTTTCCTTCATGAAATGGTTTATTAGAATCTTCCACGATGATCCCATCAATTTTAGGAATTTCATCAATGTCTTTTTGTAATTGTATCAACAATTCATCTTGTGTTTTAAAATCATCTCTATTCCATAACCTAGCACCTTCCATTTGATGGAACGCAGGGTAATGGGTTCTATCAATTTCATCACGTCGATAAACGTCAGCACTGATGAAATAACCCGGTGTCTTCGTGGACATGAAGCATTCTCTTTCATGAGCAGAAGTGTGAGTTCTCAACAGATGATCTTTATTGATGTAATACGTATCTGTTTTACTTCTACCTGGATGATCTTGTGGGAATCCCAACGAATCGAAATTCTCGTAAGTTGTCACGACTGGTTTGAAATGATTGTAGAAAGTGTATCCCATGCCACTGAACTTGTGCTCGATCAGTGAGCGAAGGATCCCAATTGGATGGTTCTCGTTCAGGTGATGAGATCTGTCGATCAAAGACAGGATCGACGGAGTGACGTTCGTCCATTCGTCTGTGTTGTAAGTCTTTCCCTGGACTGTGAGTGTTTTCTGAGGGACTGACTGTGAGCTGAGTCTGACGAACTGTCTGGGAACGAGTGAATTCCTCACGCTTCTGAGCATTTCCTGGTGAGTTTTAACGAGAGTCTCTTCTTCTTCTCTTTGAAATATTTCCGATTTGAACTTCACCGGAATTCATATCCACCGCCAAAAAAAACAAAAAATCTTCCAGAAAGAAAAGAATTTAAAAAGAAAGGAAAAGAGTCAATTTTGGTGATGTTCTTCAGTGTTGGACTCGCAAAGAGAGCGTCAGTGCTCCAGTCGCCAGTGGCCAGTCTCGGGAAGCGTTTCTCCCACGAGCTGGCCCCAAGATTCAAGAATGTCAGAAAGGCACAGAAGGGACGTGTCAACGTTCGTACTGGAGGTTCCACCAAAGGTAACACTTTGAAGTTCGGTACTTATGGTCTTAGACTGAAATCTGAAGGGTTGAGACTGAAAGCGATCCATTTGAAAGAGGCAGACCAGTGTATAATGAAGTTCATGAGAGCTAATGGTGGTCAACTGTGGAGAAGATTATCAACTCCAATCCCAGTGTGTATTAAAGGTAATGAAACTAGAATGGGTAAAGGTAAAGGTGCTTTCGATCATTGGATGGCCAGAGTGCCAACGGGGAAAGTGCTGTTTGAATGTGGTGGTGAGCAATTACACGAAAAAGTTGCTCGTGAAGCACTCAAGAGAGCAGCTGATAAACTACCTGGTTTATACGAATTTATCACAGTTGACACTCCAGTTAGAGTTGGTTTGAATAGTTTCAAACAAGTGGATGAACCAGTCAATTTCTATGATAAATTGAAACAAGATCCATCGAAGGAGTTTATAAATAAGCAAAAGAGTAAAGAAGATATTTATAGACTTTACAGAGGTCGTTAAAGGGATGTATATATATAAAACAAATTTCATGTAAATAATAACCACTGTACCATCATAATGTGTCTTCAATAGCAACCATCGATTTAGCAACAAATCCTTCTAAATGATAAATAGCTTTATTACCTAAACTTAACCTTTCATCAAAGATGGAAGATAATTCAATGATTTGTAATTTCGCATCATTGTTAACCAATTTCAATAATTCAAATAACAACGTCTTCAAGATTTCAGTTGCTGGTATACAATGAGATAATAATTCATAAATGATTGTTCTTGATTGAGAAATCCCTGAAACACTTCTATCTTTTGATACAGTTATTGCTAATTTCGATATAACGTTTTCCCAATCTAATTTGATAATTGGAGTGTCTTTAGTTAATTTATCATTTTGCATAACGATTGCCTCTAATAGCAACAATGATCTTCTTAAATTTCTTTTACTCTTAATGGCAATCGATGATAATATTTCAATACGATCCTGTTCATCAATTGATACGTCTTGTAATTTAACAACTTTACTTAAAACATCAACGATTTCATCGACTTGAGGTGCTGGAATTCTAACTAATAGAGTTCTTGATCTGATTGGTGCAATTATATTCGAAGTTGTATTTGAAATTAAAATCAATCTTATATTTCTAGAATATTTCTCCATCGTTCTTCTTAATGCAGCTTGAGCATCTCTACTCAAACTATCAGCTTCATTGATCACAACGACTTTGAATCTATGCTTCCCTGTCTTGAAATCAACTTGCTCAGTTTGTGCAATTTCTTTCAACAAATCTTGTATAACCACACGATCATTGTTACCTAAATCAGAAGGAGTTATCTCTAAATGGTAAGGACTTGACACGACGTTGAACTCCAACTTCTTATTAGCAGATGTCGTGAACGTTCTAACGTCGATCTTCATCTTCAACACACCAGAACCGTACAATTGGTTTAGTAGAGCTAAAACACGAGTCTTTTTACCAGCACCAGATGGGCCATAAACTAAAAGATGTGGGAAATCACCGGAAGAAGCGAGTGCGGACAATCTGGATGAGATTTCATTGTGGAACGAGAGCTGTGAGAGCGTGTTTGGTCTGTGTTTGTCTACCCAGAGTGACATTTCTTTAGTATTATAACTGATTAGTTACGCGATGAGTTTGAAAAATTGGAAAATTTATATGGATTTTTTGTAGATGAATTTAATGTGAATATATTGGTATGAAAAGGAAAAGAGACGACGAGAATCCAGAGTTTGGACAACAGCAGGCACTCCCGATCTCTCATGAAGTGCTGAATTCCATCAAACCAGGAACGATTCCCACCGATGCAGAGAGTTATTTGGCATTGGTGAGGAAAGAAGCAGAGAGTGGTAGTAACGTCATGTTCATCCATGACATTGACTATGATGGTTGTAATCGTAGTAATGATAAAAAAGATGATAATAACAATGATAATGATGATAGTAATGATATGGAAGAATTAGCATTGCGATTATCAGATATACTGATGGAATACCATATAAAAAGATCAGAGTTCCCAGAAATTGGATCATTGCCACCACCAGACACGTTCACATACACACCTGCAAACTACACGCAATGGTTCAGATTCCTAACGACAGCACCACCTTGCGATGCCCTCATTTGTAATTTTGATCAAGAATTGACGTTGAAACTGTTGATTTATTTGACTAAAATGATTGGAAACAAACAGACAAAACAGATCGTGTCTGATTGGATCTACGCACTGCTAGTGAGACTGCCCACACTGTTGGAAAGTAAAGACGTTGCTGTCATTAGAGCACTGGGACAGAGAGCTAGAAACGTTTATGATAGGAAACTTGGTGATGCAATTACTGAGAGTTGTTGTCTGTTTGTCATCGTCATCGTGGCGAGAGTTTACGATCAGAAGGACCTTGATCTTGTGCAGTGTTGATATGTTCAATGACTATTGTCACCATTTGTAAGTGTATTATTATATGAATGTAATCATCAAATAAATTCCGTTATCTTATCGGGAATACTCATTCCTTCTACCACCATCCAGGGACAGAATTAAATGAAGAACATCGTCGTTATTGGTGCCGGGGTCTCAGGCCTACAGACAGCTCACACGCTTTTACAGAACAACTACTCCGTCACTATCGTCGCTAAAACCATCCCTGGTGACACTCATCCTCACTACCCGTCTCCATTCGCTGGTGCCAATTGGCAAAGTTTTGCAAGTTTAGACGATAAGTTCACTCAAGAGATCGATAAACCTGCTTACCTTGGTTTCAAAGAATACGCTAAAGATCCAACAAGCTCAATTCATATCGTTAAAAACGTTCATTATTATAGACAAAGTGAAATATTGCCAAATGAAGGTATTAAATTACCATGGTATAAAGATTTCGTTACTGGTTCAAGATTATTGGATAAAGATGAGATACCTGAATCATTGAACGTTGGTGAATCTGATCCAATCGTTGCCGGTTACGAATTCGAAACAGTTACAATAACAACTTCGTTGTATTTGGTTTGGTTATTAAACAAGATTCAATCATTAGGTGGTGTTTTAATTAGAAAAAATTTGAATCACATCAATGAAGCATACGAATTACACCATTCTGGTGAGAAAGCAGACTTGATCGTAAACTGTTCTGGGTTATTAGCATCCACATTATGTGGTGTTAACGATAATTCAGTTTATCCAATCCGTGGACAAATCGTTAGAATTAGAAACAATTTCCCAAAGCAAATTTCTGTTTCAACACCTGGTTTTAAAGATGAAATGTTTTATGCGTTTCCTAGAAAAGAAGGTGGTGGGATCCTTGGTGGGACTTTCATCTCTAAAAATTGGAGTACAATTGTTGATGAAGAATTAACTAAAAGAATTATAGAAAGAGCTAAAAAATATATTCCTGAATTGACACAATCCAATTTCAATAACCCAACCGAAATCGATGTCATTGAGCAATACGTTGGATTGAGACCAAGTAGAGCAAATGGTGTTAGATTGGAAAGAGAAGGTTCGGTGATTCATAATTATGGAATTGGTGGAGCTGGTTATCAATCAAGTTTTGGATTAGCTGAAAGAGTGTTGAAACTTACAAATGAGTACTTTAGACAATCTAAATTATAGATAAATAAACACTATATTGTTGGTGTTGGAGTTGCAGTATCAGTTAACTTCTTCCTTTTCTTTACACCTTTTTTAGTAACAACTGGTTTCCTTTTTAATTTCATAACAACTTGAGAATCAAATTGACTTTCACAAGCAGGACATTTCTCATCTCCAGGTATCACGCTCAATATACATAAACAAACACTACAGATATAACCAACATCAACGACTTTACCAGTAAGGAAACAAGATGCTCTAAAATCAATATCTCCAACGTTTGGTTTGATTAAAATGGATCTTAATGTAGGATCAATACCTAATGCCGTTGTGAAATATTGTACTAGTCCAAATTGATTAGATATCTTCATATAAACTCCATTAGTGGCATCTGATGCCTGTTGTAAGAAAGTTGAACTAGAATTTAATTGACAAACATCGATATTAATCTTCATCTTTTGTGCTGCAAATATAGAGTTCATTATCTGAATGTATTGTAAATGTTCATCTCCACTTAAATTGATACAAAGGATCCTTGCCTTGTATTGTGGGTTTAATAACTGTGTCTTGTGCGCATAAGTCAATGCCAAAGAAAGGGCACTTGATATATGATTCTTTGGTCTTTGAACATCTTTTGATAATTGCTCATCTAATAAATTGTAAAGGTTCTCAAGAAACGTTTCATCAATGATCTTGAACTGTCTGTACATTTGATCATTGACGAACCTTGCCCTGTTGACGTTTATACTCTCTTCATTCTCTTCAGGTGTAACTGATCTTGATATGGTACTATTGTTCTTCTGTGGTTTCTTCTTCTCTTCATTCTGAACTTCAGGGTACAAGAACCTCGCACCATCACCAGAGGAAGCAATGATGGCTATTCTGTTTGAGTTGTTTAAGGCGAGGTGAGAATTGACACCAATGGTTAAAGCTTGTAAGACTGATTTCAAATTGAATTTATCATTGACTCTCAGCCATGATTCTGCAGAGATATCGAAGATTATAGTGAGCAGCGACGGTGAGTCCTCGCTGGCTCCTGACCGTTTCAGCTTCTCTGTGGTGAAGTTCTTGTCTGCGATGGCGTCCATATGTCTTCTCTATTATATACTGACTTACTGACTTACTGAACTAATTTTTATATTACATAAACACAATACACTTTATATAAAGACTCACATTTCCACTTTGATGATAACACTCTCACTGTGGGAATAACCAGCAACCAACAGTTGAGACTCGTTGTTCCACTTCAGACTCGTGATGAAATTGTTTCCTTCAGTCGTCGATAACGAAGGTTGGAACTCTCCAATTGGCTTCAATTTAACATCAATCAGCAAATCAATCTTCAATACAGTGATTGTTCCATCTGAAGTCCCCAGGGCAATGCATTTCAAATCATGCGACAGTTCTGCTGTTATCACTGGCAGTCCTTCAACGACGTAAGTGAAGATGTCTTTACCGTTTCTGATATCCCAGATCTTGATTGATCCATCAAGTGACGAACTTATTATGAAATCTCTATTAATCCAATTTGCATACGTTATTGACTGTGTATGACCAGTCAAGATCTGCGAGTTGTTGTAATTAGCACCATTCCATATCCTTATGTTCTGATCATCTGAAACGGTTAACAATAGTTGTGATTCTTTATGGAATTTGATTCCTGTTATTGGTTTAGTATGGCCTTTTAACGTACCTTGTGGATTACGATCATTGATGGAGAACAATATAGCTGATGAGTTCAATCCAGGAATTAGAAATCTCGTGTCGTCTAACCATTCTGCTGCAAGACCTAACAACGATGACTCACTATTAGTAACAGTTGTTGTGCTTTGAGTCAATTCAGCTTCATTCTTAGCAAAATTGAAATTCTGAATAACTTGTTGAGTGTTGATATCCCAAACTGCAATTGAATTCTCAGCATCTAAAGTGATACAATATTTCGAGTTTGGAGACCAACAAATCAACAACACTGGTGCATTATGGAAATCTAACGTTGATTTCAACGTCCCATCTGCTGCCCATAACCTCAATTCACCATATTGAACACCAGTCATGACATAATTCCCTAAATTCGACCACGAAACAGCAGTGACATTCGATGAGTAATCGTTAGTGAATGAGTTGAACTCCTGTGCATGATCTATCTTCAACTGTTCAGATTTACCATCTTGTAAAAACACCAGAATTCTAGCTCTTGCATCTGTTAAACCAAATGATAAAACTGATGGTGAAGTTGGATTCCAATCTGCAATGGTGCTTGGTTCAAATTTAAACACTTGTGGCAACACTTTGATGAAACCTGGTGACTCTTCTCTATTCAACTCATCGTCTTTCAAATCAACTTCCATATCTTCAACTTCTTTACTGAATCTACCAACACTCTCAATAGGTTGATTAATGGCAAAATCAGCTCCCAACGCATGCAAAATGCTGAACTTCTCCCTGTAAAATCTATCCTCCTGCACGGACCCGTTGCTGTCAACTAAAGAGTCAACCTCGCTGTATAGGATCCCCTTCTGGATAAGATTGACTAGAGACCCAATGGGTACTAAATCCTTTAATCTCTCATCCAGCTCGTGCACTCTGGACTCGTCTTGCAGGGCAAACGCACTGACCTCCAGGCCGGTCTCCTGCAGGTACCTCCACACCAGATAGTTGAGCTCGTCGGTGGTGAAGGACATTTGCTTTTCTATACACAATTCTTTATTTAAAGATGCTTTTTCCATTCTATTTATTTATTTCTTCACCGAATTTGTTTACAATGTACAAATAACTAACCACACACTGTAGAATGTCCAATCCATACGCCGTGATGAAGCAGGTGAAGCCCCAGGCACACCAGCTGCCTGCCGACCCGTTGCCCAACATCAAGCAGGCAGACAAGGCCAAAATGGGGAAGTCCATGAAGAGAAGAATGTCTGTCAGCCACGGGAATCTCGATATTGCCAAAGTCATCCAACAACAGTCTAATGAAACTACTCCTGCCTTGCCATTAGACATCCTCAATCAATACCAGGCAGGGGCACACCCTTCAGCTCCTTATACGCAAAGCAATCTATCCATCAGAGTGTCTAGTGGAACTGCACCTCCATTTAATAAATCTTCATTATCAGATCAGACACCAACCAATCCATCAGCACATTCAAAACCAAAGGGAATTGATCTCCATGATGATCAAATAATTGAACTCCTACATGACCCAAAGTTCAACGCTGAGAGTTTCATCTCGTCAAGGTTATCAGATGCCACTGCTACTGATATTGAAAGATTTAGTACGAATCTAGCTACACTCAATAAAAAAATCATGAATGATATGAAATCAACTGCTTTGAAAACTTACGAAAGATTGATAAACACTTCAAAAGAATTGAATTCAACTGAATTAGAACTGAAAACATTGAGAACTGCCGTTTCTGAATTATTAGAAGTTTCAAACTCAATGAAAGAAAGTGCAGAAACTAGAGTTCAATTAGAATTAGAAAATAATAATGAAGTCATCAGATCAAAATCTTCCAAATTAGCTCAAAAGAGGAAAGTCGATAGAAGTAGTGTCTTAATGTTGGAGAAAATTTGGACAAATGAGATGAATTCTTTATTCAAACACGTTGAAGGTGCTCAAAAATTCATATCTCCAATCCCTGGTCGTCATGTTGTCGCTGAATGTGGAAGATGGAATGAACTGAATGCTGCAACGTTCAAAGCTTTACAACCTGCTCATATTTTTTTATTAAACGATTTGATCTTAATTGCAACTAGACGTCGTAAAAATGCAGTCATTAAAAATCAAGTTAATAACAATAAAAATACAACTAAACCAAGTAGTGGATTGATTGCTGAACAATGCTGGCCATTAAGAGATGTTTCACTAGTTGAAATTAGACCCAATCAAGAAAACACATATGCAATCAAAATCACTTATAATAGTTTAACTTATATTTATCAAACAGATAGATTTGATCATTATCAAAAAATCTTGAAAGGTTATAAAAAATCAAGAGACGAATTGAGAGACATTTTAGATGCAGAAAATATAAAACAAAAACAATTAAGAGATTCTTTAAATTTATTATCAATTAATGAATTAGATTCACCTAGAAATTCCCAAAATTTCTCGAAAAGAGCAAGTTTGCCAAAAGAAAACCAAACAATCTTACATAACTTAGTTACATCAATGCATGGTAGATCAAGAAGTTTGGATAATTCATCAACTATTAGATTTTTGAAAAAAATTGATGAAAATTTAAATGATATTGATATTTTAATCTTTCATGAAAATTTCGATGAATCAATTGATAAACTTGATGAATCATTAAATGAATTAAGTGATAAAAAAGATTATTGTAATGAAGAAGAATCACTATATTTAAATATAATTCAAATTAAAATTAATTTGAAGAAAGATGAATTATTGAAAAATTTAATCAATTTAATGTCATTGAGTTCAAATCACGTTGAAATTGATAAAATAATCAAATCATTAATCAAGTTAAATCAATCAACTATTGCTCAAACATTATTTTTAAACAATAGATCAACGTTAATCAATTCTTTAATTTCAAACGTTCAAGAATCAAAAGATTTATTAGGAAATCCAAAATTAATCAATTATTTGATTGAAACTTCAATAATCGTTTTCCAAACTATAAAATCAACCATCTTAACTTATAAAAAATTATTTAAACTAAATAGTAAAAATGCTACAAATTTAGCTTATTTAATTCAATGGTCAAATAATCATATCAATGATCATCTAGAATTTTTAAAGAAGAAATTCGAAAACTTGAAACTGTTTAAAGAAGAGATGGAACATTTTGTATTGATTTTACATAGACAATCAAATATGTTGAAAGATGTTGGTTTGAATGTTGAATATTCATTAGATGAATTTTATAAATCCATTAATTCAAAATAATTCTTTAAAGGAGAATTTTGGTCGCATACCTTAAAATACATATATAGATATCACTTGAATATAATGTACGAATTATAACAATCATACACAAAACATTTATACATTTCTTTGATGCTAAGTACTAATCTATCTTATAAAGTCATATCGCCGAACATTCTAGAAGTAAAAAAAAAAATTGTATAAAACCGAACTTCAGTAAAATAATGAGTTAACAAAGAACTTTATACAAGTACTTATAATAATAATAATATAAGATAATGGAAAAACTACTACAGTGGTCAGTCGCACAACAAAACCCAGAAACAGCAGGCAAGGTTGCTCCACCTACTGCAGATCAACTAGCACAATTATTCGGTGGTGCAGGAGCTGATGATCCAACTTTAATGAAACAATCAATTGAAATTATAAATGATCCAAGTATCACAGATTTAGAGATCAAATTAACAGCATTTGAAAACTATGAAATGTTGATCGAAAATTTAGATAATGCTAATAACATTGAGAATTTAAAACATTGGGAATCTTTAATTAATTATTTAGATTCAACAAATGAAGAATTTAAAAATTTTGCAGCTAGTATAATTGGTATTGCAGTTCAAAATAATGACAAATCTCAATTAGATTTCTTAAAATATTCAGATTTAGGATTTCCTAAATTAATTCAATTAAGTAAAGAAGAGAAAAATATTAAAGCTTTGTTTGCATTAAGTAACATCATTAGAAATAATAATCAATCATTTGATAAATTTGATCAATATAATGGATTTGAACTCTTAAGTGATGAACTAATTAAAGATAGTCCCGATAAATTGAAATTGAAGTTATTCAATCTATTAAATTCTTTATTAACATTAGATGAGAAATCTAAAGTTTTACAAAAAATTGAAGATCATAAAGTTATAAATCATATTCTAGATTCAATCAATAAAGATTCTGACGTTAATTTGGTTGATAGATCATTGAATTTAATTACTTCATTGATAAATCATGGTTATGAATTCAATGATGAAGAAAAGTCTAAAATTCATCAAGTTATTTCAATTATTGAAGGGAATTTTAAAGATGTTATTAATGTCGATGAATATCAACTATTAAAGCAAGTATGAATATAAATTTGTGTTTTACATTTCAATGACTTCATATACTAATAATTTTAAGATCTTATGATAAATTACAATTCATTAAGCAAGCAAGAAAAAGATGAGAGGTTTATAAAATGAAAGGTTATTCAGAATATACAAATGCATGGTTTTTTCTTTAAAATTGAGTTAATATAGTCAAATCGTATCTAAATCATTCATTATACAGATAAACAAATTTCTCTTGTTAGAAAGCTCTTTAGCTTTCATGAAATAATTATATGTTCATTTCTTTAAACTGTTATCTGGTATAGAGTGATAGATCCTTTATAGCCAATTCAATGCATTTTTAACATTTGAAGTCAAAAGACCATATTATATGTAGCCAAAATATCTTTGCAGAAATATTGATCTTGTATCAGATGCACTAAACAGAACAAAAAAAAATGAGACAAGGAAATGAGGTTGAAATAAATGGTGGATACATAGATCCCCAGAATAATTCAAATTACTTGTTAAATTTGCAAAAAGATAAATAGAATAATGAATAACTAATTAATAAAAATTCAATCCTTTAAAATTTGAGAATCATCAATTGATCGAAAATATTTCCTTATCTGTAATTCTAAACCACCACCAGTGTATTGTAATAAATCATTCCCAGAATTCAAATGATCAGATAAATTTTTCAAACTTTTAAAATCTTTAACAATTTTACCAACTTTCAAATTTGTCATCCTTTTGAATTGCATCAACATTTTATCAAACGTATCTTGTTTATTGATCCCTGATCTAATGACACCAATGTTTGCAAAATCTCCATTTCTTTCATATTTATCATATCTTAAATTAGAGATAGTATAAGTGAAAGATTGTAACCATAACATAGTTTCATGAAGATTCTTAGTTGGGAATATTTTGATACCATTAACCCTTAACATTGATATTATTCCTGTAATTTGATCAATTGATAATTTAGTTATTGGTTCTTTGGTTTTATTTTTCCTCTTTTGTGTTGCGGTAGACTCTACGGGTTGCTGAGTTGATGATTCCATGTTTTCTCTAACTCTTTTAGTATATTCTCTATTTTCTTCATTTTTCAATTTTTGAATGAATGGAACTAATCCAACGATTAAAATAATTACGTTTGATTGACCCTCTTGACCATCTTTCGGTACAACGTTTTCAAAAATTTTGATAATTTCATCCTCATTTAATAACATATTATCATTTAAAGATTTTTCGATAATCTTAACGAATTCTAAACTTTCAAAAATTAAACATGATTGTCTCTCTTTAATCAAATGGAAATTACATGGTTTAAAAGTATCTGTATTTGAGTCATATTCTGAGTTTGATTTTCTTTGCCAATATAATATATTTGACTTGATTTCACCAAAACCTGTAAATGATGATTTGATTTGAATTGGACTCAATTCTTCTGTTAAATTAAGATCACTTGCTTGAAATAAGTCAATTAATTTTGATGGGATGTTTAAAATCATTTCTGTTAATAATTCTTCTTTTGTTCTTTTGATTTTATTGACTTGTTGATGAAGTTTTTTAGAAATTTTTTCTTTCTCCTTTTGTTGTTTCATTAGTTCTCTTTCTTCTTTTGTCGTTCTACTTCTTGTAGAATCTAAAGTTCTAGTTCTTTTTGAAGGTCTGGCTAGCTCAGGTTCTTCTTTTTCTTCTTCTGATTCGTTGAGTGTTTCATTGATGGAAGTATCATTAATTGGATCACTGAATGATTTATCTAAAGATCTTTTAGCTTGGTTCAAACTTGACATTTTCTGAGATGTTTTTTTAAGTTGTTCATTTGTGTCTAATTCTTTTCTCAATACATTCAGTCTTTTATCTGATTTAGTTTCGTTTGAGTTGAATTCTTTCAGAAAATGATTGTTAGCTTTTCGTTCAGCTCTAGCTTTTAATGTTGCTTCTGATATAGCATTTAGTTTATGTAAAGGTAACAAAGGCTTTGCAGTTTTATTAGAAATTTGAATATTACCTATTGAGGAAGATGTATGTGGGAATGCATCAAATGAAACATCACTAATGGCATGGTATGTTCTTAGATCAAGACTATCTTCCGGTTCAGGTGATGATAGTAAAACGTTATGTTTAGTAATTGAAACATCAAAATCATCGTTATCTTCATCATCAATATGAGTATCAATATTAGGTTTCTTTGGTGAATTATTTTGAATTAAAATTGAACTTTTAGCAGGTGATGAATCTACTATTAGGGCACAGTTATTTGATGAAGAATCGATCGGGGAAGAATCAGGAACGAATAGATGTTGATTTTTAGCAACTGGGGGAATAATTGGAGTATTTGGTGCAAGTAATGGTTTCTTTTCAGTAGATGACTTTAAGTCAGGTATTATACTGTTTACTGTTGGAAGATTATTTGATGCTTTCTTAGTTATGATTATACCATCATCATCTGAACTGTCTGAGTCAAAGTTCATGATCTTATCAACAAGTTTCTGATTTATAGACGGTTTGGTAACTGGTTTAGTTTTCGGTGTTTGAGTTCTAATTTCTGTAGTAATCTGTACTGAATTCGTTATGGGTATCACATCATCATTGTCGTCAATTTCAAGAATTTCAATTGATGTTAAGTCTTTTTGAGTTGATGTCATGACAATATTATCATCATCATCAGAGAGACTGATGTACATAGTTAGTGGTAAAATTCAGTGATATGGGTTTAAGATTTATGCATACAGTTCAATGACTTCATGACTCATTTTTTCCAAGTTGGGTTTATGATAATTAAATAGATATTTGAGAGTGTTTACAAATTTATACATTCTCGCCAAATCAGGAAAGGTTTGCAGCGATGGGATTTTTCTCTGAAGTTTTTACGTTTTTTTCTCAAATTTCTTCCCAATTCAATATAAATATTAAAGAAGCCTCTAGTTATACTTTCTGAAATCTTTTCGTCTTTTCATTTCTCATATCTGCATTAAGTAATATGAGGCTGAATGAAGCTTTTACATTCTTATTTCTTGTTATTTGATGGCTATTCATTTAGGTGAACCATGTGTAAACCCATCCATATATTGATAAACCTAACTATCGGTAATCTTTATAAGATTTGTTTCTAGTAAATAACGTATTCAACATCGCGTTTTTTTGTGGAAAGTTTTGATGAGAATCACTGTGTGGCATGACTGCAATGAATAAGTTTTGAGCTTGAGTGTAAGCTTTTCATCTGTGCTTAAAAGTTGAAATTTATATTGAAGTTTCTGAAATCTGATCTTTTTATAAAATAACAAACCGACCCTTAAGTGTTGATGTTGACTATATAGTTTGATTCTTGCAAATGATTGATAAAAATCCTTACCATATATCGTAGTTTATTATTACAGTGAAGTTCGATAATGATTCAGATTAATAGATGGTACAGATTTCTTAAAAAATTTGTTTCAATGCTAAATCCATATTTTATCTTAACCTTCAAATGTGGCTGGGATGAGCTATAAGAGATAATAATCACGGTAATCTTAGATATTATAACAAATTTCTAACCAAATAGATAGTTACAATTATTTAACTTTTCTATAAAACGCCTAACAAATCACATATTACAGAATGAAATAAACATTAACTCATTTATTGATACAACAAAAACACAACCAAAATTAAAGAAATCTAATTGAACCAGTTGTTGTACAATATTCATTTATTTTTCAATATGAATAGAGTAAATTGTAATCAAAATTCAACAGTAAAAAAAGGGAAAATATAGTAATACAAAAAACAACAATCTGAAATTAACAGATCATCAATATAATAAAAGGGAACAAAGAGGGCCAAAATGAATAAAAAAAGAGGAAAAAGATCAACTAAATAAAAACAACATTATAAGATTTCATACGTACTTGAATTTAATTTTATTCAGCTGAGTTAGCAGCGTAACTAGCTTTTTGTTCTTCGTATCTTTTTTTATCAGCTTCAGCCTTAGCTTCATATGGTTGTTTTTCTTCAGCAGTTAAAGCTTTCCATTTCTCACCTAATAATTTACCAACACCACCGAAAGTGATACCTGGGTTTTCAGATCTGACAATATCTCTGTTATCATTAGCAAAGAACATGTAAGCAGATAGAGATCTTTTTGGTGCGTTTGGATCCTTCTTCTTTCTTTGAGTCTTTGGTTTTCTAGCAGCAGTTGACATCTTTGATTGTTGTTAGTATTTTATAATTATATGAAAGGGAAGAAAAAAAATGGGAGAATAAAATAAAATTGACGCGTTTGTTTATGTTTGTTTTTTCATGTTGTCATGGAGATGAAGGGAGAAAAACGTAAACAAATGATGACATAATTTCTGACTAATCCAGCAAACAACAAAAAACAACAAAAAATGAATTAAAAAAAATGATATTTTCGCTCAATCTTTAAAAACAGCAGAAATTCAATCAATTGCAATTCCCAAAAAAACACCAATTTTCAGTCAATTTTGGGAAGGCAACATCAGTTTCTCTATTCAACTGTCTCGTATGATTTAATCGTATCTTGTAATTGCATCAACAGTTATTTATCCCTTTCTCAATAATGTGGAGTAACTTATAAACACAATCAATAAAGTAACAGTACCATGTACTCTTGTTTGATTTAAGCACAACCCCCCTGAAATAAGGATCAATTTTTTTGAGAATGATCATGAGATGAGTTCAAGCACACACACAAACACCAATTGAATGTAAATATCATGAAATTTCATATTATTCCAAGTTCCCTCATAATAAATTTTATCCGATACTCACATTAACTTTTCACTAACAAATTTTTTTTTGTATGGGAGAATAATTTAATAAGAAGAAATTTGAGGCGAAAAAAGTGTTTTAATTTTTTGGTGATGAAAACTTTTCTGTGTGTTATGTAATCATTATGTAATAGTCACGTGAGTCTACAGTGAGGGAGGGTAACTCTATTGGAACAGGTGTGTACATATTTCATCTCTTCTGGTACGCTACCAGCGCATTAGGACCGAATCCTTCTCTCTGTACAAGCTGTGTTATCATTGTTAGTACTGTTTCCATTGGCCTTCCCGATAATTGTTTTCCACTCACCTCTCCGATCTTGATATTGGCCTTGTAGAATTTACCAACACATCTATCAATGCACACCATTTCACCTTTATTCAAATCAGCTTCTCCATACTCTTCAGGTATACACTTCTTAGCACATGTGTCTAGTATACTAGTCCTCTGTTAGTTAATCATTTTCTATCATTAATTCAAAATACATATTTAATACCCACTTATTGAACGTCACATTCATCGCATCAAATTGAATCTCTGCAACTTTTATCTTTTCAGGGTCTGCTTCCTGGTTCATATATGCATTCTTCAGTAGAAATGACATCGGACCTTCTTCTATATTCTTCTAATTGATCAGTATGTCTTATTGTTCATGGTAACAATTCAGTTTTTTTTTTCCATATAAAAATCAAGAGCGATGCCCATCAATCCACATTTTTACACACTTTAATACCGTTTTACTTAACAACACCACATCTCTTTAATCTATACATATTCAATATATTAAGACATGGTTCACGTTTTATTGACTAACGATGATGGTCCATTGAGTGACGAATTCTCTCCATACGTCAAATCCTTCGTGGACGCCATTGAAAAATACACTGATTGGGATTTAACCATCGTGTTACCACACACTCAAAGATCATGGATTGGTAAAGCTCATTTTGCTGGTCAAACTTTAACAACTACTTATATTTACCCGACCAATATTGGTAACGAGTATAAAGGTCCTTTCCCTACTTCAAGAAAAGATTTAGTTGAACAAGGTTATAAAGAATGGAAATTAGTTGATGGTACACCTGCTTCTTGTGCAGATATTGGTTCAAATTATTTAAATGATGATAAAGAAATCGATCTAGTCATCTCTGGTCCAAATTTTGGTAGAAATACAAGTGCTGTCTATATCACATCATCTGGTACTGTTGGTGCTGCAATGGAGGCATCAAATTTAGGTAAAAAAGCCATTGGATTAAGTTTTGGATTTGAATCTAGAAAAACTGAACAATTCATCGTTGATGAAGCTTCAAAGATTGGTGTTTATATAATTAAACATTTATTTGAAAATTGGTCAAATCAAGTTGATTTATATACCATTAATATTCCATTATTTGATGAATTAAAATTAAATCAAACAAAAATTCATTATGCTCCAATCTTACAAAATAAATGGACATCTTTATTTGAAAAATTACCACAAATTGAATCAGATCAGGATATTAAAGACCAGGATAAAGAACAAGATATCTTTGATACATCTGCAATTCATAATAAAGTTCAATTTAAATGGAAACCTGATTTCCATGCCGTTCATAAATACGTTTTGGCGTCCAAAAATAAAGGTGAACATAACGATGGTGTTGTCTTGAGTAATCGTGAGATATCGTATGTATTAATCCCCTCTTATTATTTAATTGTTTTTTTACTAACATTTTTATAGTGTCACTCCATTAAAAGCAGTTTTCAGAGAAATTGATGAAATCAAAGGCGAAATCAAGCTTGATGTTCAAGAGTAAGTTATATTATTTAAAATATGTATGTTTTAGTTCTTATACTGTTTTTATTTTTTGTGATCATTCTAAAATAAAAGGGTATACTTCATTACTTGATTTCAATACAAACAAAAAAAAAACTGTGTTTTTATATATTTATTCATCAATAAATAAAATTAAGAGAAATCTTTATTGCTTTAATATGTCAGTTGTACCTTACAGTTATAAAACAAACATATCAAACCAAGTTTGATACAATTTTTACTAACTATTTTGTTTTTTTTACAGAATCATTAATAAAACTTCAGATCTATCAATCAATGAAAATACTAATGAGATTTATTTATCAATTGATTCAAATTCATACATATATCCTGCATTGGCACAATCATTACAAAAAAAGCTTCCAACAATCAAAATCCAAAACTCAATCCCTCAACTATTTAATAAAAATCATAAAATCTTCCAGTTTGGTGATTATGAAGAGTTGAATTTTGATGAGATTTATATTAATCCCAACTATAAAATAAATTCATATATTTACAGAAAAGCACTGATTAGAAAACATCATTTATCTCATACAATACACTCATACGTTGTTAAAATTCCAACATCTATTCTAATCAAGGCATTTCCTGAAAGTTTCCAATTAGAAGTGGATTATGCTGAATTTTTAGATGATTCATTAGATGAAGCATATGAATTAAGATTGGAATTAGAAAAATTAGAAAAATATTGGATCTTGAAACCAGGTATGTCTGATAAAGGACAAGGTATTAGAGTCTTTAAAAGTATTGATCAATTACAAGCAATTTTTGATTCATTTGATGAAGATGAAACTGATGACGAAATTGAAGAATCAAATGGAAATAATAAAATCATTACCTCCCAATTAAGACATTTCATCGTTCAAGAATACATTTCAAACCCATTATTATTACCACAATATGGCAATAAGAAATTTCATATAAGAACGTATGTTCTATCTAATGGATCTATTTCCGTTCATGTATTTACTAGAATGTTGACATTATTTAGTGCATCAAGTTATCAAATTCCAAATGACGATGAAGATGAAGTTTCCATGGTTGGTCATTTAACAAACACTTGTCTACAAGAAGAAACTGAAATTTTATCTCAAAATTTAGTTGTTGAATTTGATAAATTACAAGGAATCTCTGATGATGATAAAAAATCAATATTACAGCAAATTTATGAGATCGTTCGTGAAATTTTCAAAGCAGGTTTAAACGTAGATAGAATGAATTTCCAACCTTTAGTTAATGCTTTTGAAATTTATGGATTTGATTTTTTAATTGATGAGAATTTACAAGTTAAAATTTTGGAAATTAATGCATTTCCTGATTTTAAACAAACTGGTGATGATTTGAAAGATTTGATTTATGATTTGTTTGATTCTGTCGTCACTGAAGCTGTTGTACCATTCTTTAATGAGAATGAAGCTGTTGAAACTGAAAATCCATTATTGATTAAAGTTTTTGAACAAAATACAAATAATTGGTGATTTACACCATATATAAATAAAACATTAAAAAAAAAAAATTTACATAGAATTACATTAATCATAAATTGTTGGGAAGTTTTCTAATATGTAGGTGGTCTACCACTTCTTCTACCACTTTTTCTACCTGGTTTAGCAGTTGTTTCAGGAACTGGTGTACTTGCATTACTTGAAATACCAGGTTCTTCCTGAGTTCCAATACCACCTGATCTAATATTAAAATTATTTGGATTACCTTTACCATTGGAATTATCGTTATTATTGTTGTTGTTATTATTTGGATGATTTGGGTTAGATATTGCTAATTCTTTTAAATATAAATCAGATTCATCGGGATCACCATTTAATTCTTTCGCCCAATTGAATAATTTTTCCTTGACATATTGAGCCCGACTTAAACCGTTTCTTAATTGTGTTAATTTTCTAATAAACTCTTCGTTTCTTTGTAATGCAATTTGTGTTAGTTGTCTTGCCTCTTCTGCATCTTCTGGGTTTAAACCAAAATCTGGATTCATTTCCATTGTAGGCAGTGCGAAAAAAGGATCTGAACTTTCCTGCGTTGATTTCCTTCTTGTTATTCTTTTATCAGAATCTATATCTTCTTGATTTTCAACGACATCTCCATTAATTATATTAGAATCATCTTTGAAATCATTTGAAACGTTATTGAAATTATGTTGATAAACGGGCAATTGTAACTTTGATTCTAATAGTTGATTTGTATCCTCACATAAGAAGATATCCAATAATGAACTCAACTGTATCACTGTGTCTTGTTCCTTTTCAATGATTTCAATGGCTTGTTGTGCTAATTTTCTTAATACATCACTTTTATAAGTTTTAGAAATTGAGTCTCTACTAACTAAATCTGATGGTTGTTGAATTGGTGCTAGTAGTTTTAATAGATCAATTTGTAAATATGGATCATCCTCAGGGTATAAATCAAACTCATCTTCATCGTTTAACTTTGAATCTTTGAATTCTTCGTTTTCAGCATAAATTCCTGCTTTTCTATGCTCTTCAGATATATTATCAGCGTCAATTTTTCGTCTTTTCACAACAGTTCTATGGATGTTGTTGTATGAGACGTCTTCAATGTCTTCTAACCCATTATTATGACCATCTACCCTATCTCTATTCAGCTTTGTTGATCCTAGCTTTAACTTATTACCTCTATTTGAAAACTCTCCATTGATTTCTCCATCGGGGAACTCTTCTTCTACTTGATGCTGTGACTTTCTGACTTTTGCAGAGAACAGCTTGATCTGTTCGAATATCTCTGCTTGTGTGTAATTGGCACTGGTCATCTTCAGCTCTCACAATAAATTTATTTAAAGAAGTTTCGCTCCAAAAATTCTTTTCCTCGTTTCGTCAATTCCGGCAATCTTATCATACTTCCGAGGGTTTTACGTAATGAGAAACGCGAACTTTTTTATCGACGCGTAAAAATTTGAATTTATTTCAATTTCACTTTAAATTCATTCTTTTTTACACTTATTTTGTCAGTTAAGAAAAGATGTTGGAAGCCAAATTCGAACCAGCCAGTTTATTCAAGAAAGTGAGTGCACACCAACTTTGAGCTATCTAGTGGCTTTCAAATTACTAACTGATGGCAGGTTATTGATGCATTCAAAGATACAGTTCAACTATGTAACTTCAACTGTACTGAAAATGGTATCACCGTTCAAGCTGTTGATGACTCACGTGTCCTATTGGTCTCTTTGTTAATTGGTGCAGAAGGTTTCAGCAGTTATAGATGTGACAAGAACATCACATTAGGTGTTGATTTAGCATCATTAGCAAAAGTTTTAAAGTGTGGTAATAATACTGATACCTTGACTTTAATGGCTGAAGATACACCAGATTCCGTTTTAGTCTTATTCGAAGATACCACCAAGGATAGAATCTCTGAATATACTTTGAAACTGATGGATATCGAGTCAGATTTCTTAAACATTGATGAGATGGATTTTGATGCAGTTGTCACTTTACCATCACTTGATTTCCAAAAAAATGCAAGAGATTTAGTTCAATTATCTGATTCTTTAACCGTTTTAGTTACTAAAGATGCCATTAAGCTCGTTTCAAATGGTGATATCTCATCAGGTTCCATCATTATCAAACCATCAACCGATTTAGATCATCCAGAAAATTCAGTTAAATTTGATTTGCAGAAACCAGTTGATTTAACTTTTGGTTTGAAATATATCTTAGACATCGTCAAAGGTTCTTCTTTATCACCATCGATAACCATCAAACTAGCTGATAAGAACCCGGCTTTATTCGAGTTTAGATTACCAAGTGGTTATCTACGTTTCTATCTAGCTCCAAAATTCGATGAAGATGATTGATTTGATCAGTTTTATATTTAATATTGATGTTTATGTTTTTGTATATTAATAAAAAAGGTTGTTTAGCTTTAGTTATACGTTAATAATGTTTGCGTCTTTAGACATTGGTTCAAGAAATGAGGACCGTATTGTGGATGTTTCTGTGATTGGTAGTATTAATCTATAGGCATCATGCTGATTCAAATAATAACGATATAATCGTTTAATTCTAATGAATCCCATGTTTTCATAGAGCCCAATAGCTGGTAAATTAACAACTTCAGTCTCCAGCATTATTTCATCTGCACCTTGCTCAATCATCTGATTTATAACACTGTGAACTAGTCTTTTCGCTATCCCATGTCCTCTGTGCTCTTTCTTCACTGCTAGCATCCCAATGTATCCTCTCATCCTGACGTTTCTATGTGGCTCAAGCTTCCCAATGACGACTCCAATCGGCTCGTTACTCTCTTCATTTCTAGCTAAATAACATAAACTCGGCCATTGATTGAGGAAACAGTGGTACACGTAGATGGAGTAAGGCTCTGACAGGTCTTCCCCAATCAGTTTTCTTGCAGCTTCAAAGTCCTCGACGCTTTCCAGCGACAGTTCGTGGTAAGCAACTTTCATGGCCTCTCTTGAGAATTTATATCTTCTCTTTCTAGAATAAAATGGGACAAAATTATTCTCTCCGTCTTGATTGTTCCTTTTCAATCAGAAAAACAAACAAAGCACATTTGAATAATTGCCACTTTTTGTCTCCTTCTTGATTGTTTCCAATTGCAATTTGGGTACTATTTCTCGTTTCTGCTGGTCTGAAACATGAATAAAGACAAAATCTCAGTGTTTAACGCTCATACTGGGGCTTCATTCCATATAAAACGGTTTTATTTTGTGTCACTAGATGAGTTTAGGAAATTCTGCTCAAATGAGTTCAACATCCCGTTTAATAGACTGTTCTTCCTATCTTCGTTTGGTTCAAAGATAAGAGCCTCGTCTTTTGAAGAAATTGATGATATTTATGTTTTTGATAAAGAAGTGTTCTCAAGTGAAGAAAATGATGCATTGATTAAAAGATATATCCACTCTCAAAGGATAGAATCGTATAACTCTTTGATACAACCCTTAAGATCTCCTTTGTTTGATATCACTCTGGATTCAGTGGCTAAAAATAGAAACTCAAAACAACTAATTAGTTTGTTAACTACTAATCTAGGATGGGTTGCTGCAATTGAATCAGATTGTTCTTTGGCAATCAATAAATTAACTGAGTTTGATCATCAAATTAATATCTTATTTCAATCACTTAACGTTGCTTCTCAATACATTGAAACCTATTGCTCAAATATCAAAAATACGCTTGATGAGTCAATTGAATTTGTTAATCAATTGCAAAAAAATTCTTTAAATTTGAAATGGCTAGATAAATTTAATGATTTGAAGCAACTGAAAATGATAGATTCAAATCCATTATCTGATTTATTAGACTTTAATGAATTAACAAGATCATCAAATGATAGTTTAACCACTAGCGAAGAATTGAATAAACAATTTCAAGAATCTTTACCAATTGTTGAAAAAAGTAAGTTTGAGAGATATGAAATCAAATCAGAATTAGATTCATTAAATAAAGAAATTAAAGTTTTCATAAATTCAGGTAATTATAATGAAACTTATCAAAAATTGAGTAAATTATCAGAAATTGTTCGTAATGATACCAAAAATCTATTAGATAAGACTTCAAACTCAATTGATGATTTAGACGTGGATGTTATTTTAGATACTTTCCATTTACATAAATCAAAATATGTTGAGTTCATTTACGAATATTCAATGTCAATTTACTCGGATTCATTAAAATACAAAGAACTTTTCATAAACTTACAATACAAATCTTACAAAATTTTGAAGAAGTTATCAAATGCTCAATTAGGTATGGTTTCACTTAAAGAATTTCTAAAGTCTACGTCTACTATAATTGAAGAATTTCAATTATTGGAATCTTCATTGGCTCATACAATAGATTTACCTTTATTATATGGATTATATATTATTGAAAATATGAGAAGAGATCAATGGCTGAACCATATCAAATCAATTAGTATCAAAGCTAATGAAAAATTTGCTACTTTACGTGAACGTGAAATCAAACAAAGAAATCAATGGGTTAAAAATTATGGTATTATTCTGAAATTACTAAATAATGATATTTCATCTTTCAATAATAGAAATATCATAAGTTTTGAAATGACAAAAAATGAAGACTTATCCAAAGTTCAAGATTCAACTTTCAGTTATGAAGATTGTTTACAATATATAAATCAATTGCAAAATCATACTTTTATAAGTAAAGAAATAATTGATATTTTAACGAAAACTTTGAAAGAATCATTATTTAAGAAGCCTAACTTCAGTATAGAATTCCGGCCAAATAAAATTGACGATGAAACTATAAAAGGTTACAAATCAAGAATCAAGAAATTAGAAAATTTACTACATCAAGAACAGTTCAGAAATTTTAGTCAATGGCCTTCTAATATTGGTTCAAGTAAATTATCAAGAGTTATAAACTCTAACATTGAATCAAAAACAACTGAAAATTTATATCAAAATAATTCTTTTTTGAATTCTTTCTCAAGATCTCCTTCACCTTCTTTAAATAATGAAAATTTGAAAAAATTAGAAACTGAAATATTACAATTAAAAGAAACTATTGAAATCAAAAATAAATCAAATAAAGATTTACATGAAGAACTTAAAACATACAAACAAGCTGTTTTATCAAAAGAGTTTTCAAATCAAAGTTTTATTCAACAGACTAAAGAAGAAATAAATTCAAAGCAACTAGAAATTAATGAGTTCAAAAGAAAACTATCAATTCTTGAAGTTAATCAAATTACTTATGAATCAGAAATCTCATCAAAAGATGATTTATTGAAAACTTTGAATGATAAGTTACAAAAGCAAACTATTGAAATTAATGCAAAAAACAACGAGATTGATCAATTGAAAAATAACCATAAAGATCAAATTCAACATTTGAAAACAAGTCATAAAAATGAAGTCGATTTAATCATTCACAACTCTAAATTAAAAGACGATAAAATGTTAGAATTAAGAGAATCTTTCGATCATGATCTAAACGTCAAATGTCAAGATATCCATGAGTTAACAGAAAATCATACTTTGAGATACAATGAAATTCAAAATGAATTAATTTCAAAACAAAAGGAAATTGAGAATTTGAAATCGATTCAAGAATCTGAAATTCAAAAATTAAAAGAATTAAATGATTCAAAAACTAAAAAATTAGAACAAGATCATAAAAATGAATTGAAATTGAAAGATGATGAATACAATAAGTTGAAAACTGAGCATGAAGAAAGAATCAATTCAATTCAAGAATCTCCATATAGTATTGAAGAAAAAGAAAATTTTGAAAATGATTTGAATGATTTCCAAATTGAAATATCATCGTTAAAAGAAGAATTATCATCTCAAAATAAAGAGTTATTGAATAAATCTAGAATGGTGACTGAACTTGAATCAATATCAAAAGAATTCAAGATCTCAACGGAAAGTAAAATCAAAAATTTTGAAGAAACAATCGCATCACTAAAAGAAAATTTAGATACTAAAAGTAAAGAGGTTGAGACAAAATCGAAAGAAGTGATTCAATTACAAACAGTTTCTTCAGATTCTAAAGCAGCAACAGATGTTTTGATCAAAGAACTTGAAGAGAAAAATTTGGAATTAACCAAACAAGTTAATAAATATGAATCAAATCTTGAAACTTTGAAAGAAGATTTTGCGAGATTGAAATCAATGAAAAATGACTTGTTGGAAAATATGGCCAATAGAGAAGAAGAATTTACAAAGGATAAAATTGTATATCAAGAGGAAATTGAACAATTAAAAAATAAAGTTGAAGAATTTGAAAATTTTGAGAAAACTAACATTAGTAATGATGAAGTGGCATCAAAATATAAACAAATCAATTTACAATTATTGATAATCATTAATTCATTAGTTATTAAATCCAAAGATTTGACAGAAATTTTAGTTCAGTTTTATGATATATTTTTATCAAGTTTAAAATCATTAGGGTTATTGGCTGTTATTAATGAGAGTAATGGATACAAAACAGATATTATAAGAGTAAAAGGACTAAGAAAAAATAATAGCGTGGGATCATCAGTTGATAATTTAACAAAATCAACATTAGTTGAATTCAATAATGGATTTAAACCAATTTCAAAGGATGAAATCATTTTGAAAAGTCTAATCTGGAATGAAAATGATGAAACTGATGTACAAATTCACGAACTAATTAAACTAAATGAAGAAGATTCCACAAATGAAGAGTTTTTAAATAATTTGAATGATTTATTTATCAAAAATTATAATCTGATCACATTTGAAAAAAAATATTTGACATTTGTTAAATTCATTACAAATTTAAATCCAATCTATTCATCATGTTTATCTAAAAGATTTAATGAAGTCGAAAATTTAGCTAAAAAGGAATTAAAGGAAAATAAAAGATTGAAAAATAATAAAGATAGTGAAAAGATATCGATCAAAGATTTTCAAATTGGTGATTTTGTTTTGTTTTTACCAACGAGAATGACATTAGATGATAAGAATGGTGAAAATGAAGAGATTGATCAATGGGCTGCATTTAATGATATGGGGGATTGTAAATTCTTATTGAAGAGGACAAATAATAGAAGGATTTCATCAAATAAACAATGGTTTATTGGTAAGATAATAAATATTGAAAAAGTCAATAACAAAGAATTTTTGTTATCAACTGAAGAGTTTTAGTGATATATAAGCTTTACATTTATGATGATGGGATGATACTTAATGGATAAGGAAATAATGGATTTTATATAGAAGATCCAATGGATGTGATCAATGGTAATGCTTGAAGTGTAGTTTCGTTGCCTATTGTGCTTTGTACTTTATACCTTATACCTTATACCTTATACCTTTTCGTTTACGTCATTTATTAGTCATGGTTTTTCTGTGTTCTGTGTTTGAACTTTGTGATAAAGCCATACTAAAAATCGACGAATCAATCAAAACTTAGATTTACCTAGTATAAATAAAATGTCCTCATTCAAAAGAGAAGACCTTGTCGTTCCATACATCCACGTTCCACTAAAACCAGAAGGTTCTGCAAGTGGTGTTATTTCTCAAAGTATGCCAATGGCTGCCATGTTTATGAAGAATAAATTACTATCGTGGTTCTCTCTATTATCATCAGTTCAAGCGTTATTGGGTGAATTATATGGTGTTCCAGCTCCTGAAGGTGGACAACCTGCCTACTTACGTATCCTTTTAGGGATCGTTGGTCTAGGTGTTTGTTACATGGATTTAGTTTTGCCTCAAATGAATGGTATGCCAAAAGCCGTTGTCGATGAAGTTGCTGCTACTGTTACAGGAATTTAATGAAGCTGATGTACATATAGTACCCAATATTTTATGCTCATGTACGTTGTTTTTTGGTTCGTTTTAGTTTTTGAGGCCTTTTTTTTTCAATAAACGAACAATCAGTTTCTTTTCATTTAAATTCAATTTCTTGTGTTTTGATTTTACTTCTTATATGATTATTTATTTGATGAAATATGTATAATAAAAGATAATAATATTACAAATCTATAAATTATTCTTCTTCTTCAGAAGTTTGTCTTCGAAGTATTGTTCTTGATGTCCAAATAAGGTTGGAAAAGCTTTGAATTAATTCAATGTCCAATATCTTCGTTCCATTCATTTGGCTTTTCTCTGATGAAATCATCCATTAACTTTTTGCATCTTGGATCTTTTAAATTGACAACTTCAACACCTCTAGATCTTAAATAATCTTCACCACCAACAAAAGTTTCATTTTCACCCATGACAACTCTTTTGATACCATACATTAAAACAGCACCAGTGCACATATCACATGGAGATAAAGTAGTGTACATAGTACAGTTTTTATAAACGCTTCCCTTTATTCTACCTGCGTTTTCTAAGGTATCGATTTCACCATGTAAAGTTGGAGATCCTTTTTGAATTCTTTGATTATGTCCACATCCTAAAACAGTACCATCTTCATGGATTAAAGCACCACCAATTGGCACACCACCTTCTTTATAACCTGCTCACTTGTTAGTTGAATGAATGGTAGTATTTGAATGGTGCATTAACTTACTTTTAATGGCTTGTTCAAGGGCAAGTTCCAAACCTTTCTTATCATCAAAAGACATGTCGAATTGTTTTATATGTTCGTATAAATAGCTATGTGAATTTCTGATAATTTGATGATTACCTTCTGACTCCAGAGTATTGAGAACTAAGATGAAAAGGTTCTTCAAATATAGGGAAATCTTAAAAGTTAGAACCAAGATAAAAGATAGGGAAAAAATTTCGTTAAAAAATACTTCGCGAAAAACGGCGATCTGTCTGCAGATTTTAGTAAATCTGGACCGAAATCTCTAGTTTCGGTTTTCCGTTTTCTATTCATCAAGTCAATATTGAGAGGCTGAGGGTGTTTCATTGTGAGTTGACTCGTGAGTGTTAGAAGTGTAGTATGTTATACGGGTAATTGGAGATGTGAGAGATTCACTAATCGCAGAATTTTCTAGTTTTTATTGCTCATGTGAGTTGCTAGGAATGTATGATTTAGTTTACCTGCTCATGAGAATTGACTCTTCTACAGACTGAGTCAAAAATGTATAAATAAATATAATGTGTGTAGTTAAATAAATTATAATGAAAAGCAAAGGATTATCATCTTTGATGTTTCAAAGTCATTTCAGCCATTGATTCACCCAATTCTCCACCAACTTCAGTCTTATAAGACTCAACAATTTGATTTACGGTTTCTTTGTTCTGATCTTGATTCAACTTGAATTTAGCTTCAATGTTAACAATTTCAACTTCTAAACCATAGATTTTAGTCAATAGTGCGTCAATAAATCTTTCTGGAGCATCTTCAACTTTCCACTTATCCTCATCAGGAGTGTTTCTCTTAGATTCTTGCTCTTGTGTGACTAATCTAAGAATCTCTAGAATTGATTCTTTTTCAGATACAACTTTTGGTTTACCTTTAACATGAACAGCACAGTAATCCCAAGTTGACACAATTCTATGATCAACTTTCTTACGTGGATACCATGAAGCAGAGACATAGGAATCAAAATTTGATCTGAATATAATTGTGACATCAGATCCTGATTGTAAATGTTTAACTTGATCATTGTTTTTAGCTAAATGAGTCAATAGAGTAATCTTATCATCTTCTTTCTTGATGATGAAAGGTAAATGACTTATTTCGAGTTCACTTCCTGTTGATAAGTATGATGAAGATGATGAAATTAGGATACCCAATGGGTTATCTTTAATTAGTTCCAATTGTTGATCAATAGCATCGTTCTTGTTTAGTTTTGGAACGTACCAACCCATGGCTGCTTTCTAGTTATCTAGTTCTATAGGAAAGAAAGAAGGATTTGAATTGTACAAAATATCGTGGATTCTGTCTTTTATATATGCCATTACATCCTGGTTCCTTATCAGGATTAGCGAATTCTCTCAAAGGGGATTTTTCTCACTTTGTTACCGGATTAAGCTTGACTGATTAACTCTATGAGCAATAAATTGTATTATAATACAAATGATTGGTTCACTTCGTCATGACTCATGAGTCTGAGTCAAGTTTCAAGTTTCAAGAGGCTAGAGTCAAGTGTCACCAACTTTCAGGAGTCACAGATTGTGTACCTACTTGACTTGTGTTTTTATGAGACAAATGATATAACTACAATACCTTTAAAAGACAAAAAACATTTATTTTGAAAAGATACTCAGTAAAAACAATGAGCAATCACACGTAGTAATAAGAAGACAAAAAGAATCTGTATAACTTTCAAAGTCATAAAGGGTATATCGATGTAAAATTCAATAATCTAGCACACTATGTTCAAGCTGTTGGGATATCAGCAATTAATTCAGTGATCTCATCTAAATCAACACCCAATTCAGCAGCAAAGAATTCAGGAATTTCAGTGTTTTCAATTGATGAACCTAAGGCAGCTCTAATTCTGTTGGTACCTTCTTTAGTGTTAGAGTAAGCGTATAATGGAACATCTTGAGCAGTGTGACCAGTAGTAGTCCAGCCAACACCACCGTTTAATGAAACTAAAGTGGCCAAAGCAACACCTTGTTGGTCTGAATCAATAATGTTTTGAACATCTTCATCAGTATAATTTTCATAAATGTTTAAGGCGTTACCTAAAACTTCAGTTTTGACGAATTCAAAAGTATCATTACCTTCATAGTTAGCTAATAAGTTAGAAGCATATTCAGTTGAATGTGGAGTTTTCAAGAAAACATTGGTGTAATAGTTGTAAACATTATCAATAGCTAAACCATAACCACCAGTTTCATGATCAGAAGTACCAATAACTAAAGTTTCTGTATCTAATGTAGAAACTCTGTCAATAACAGCTTTCCAAGTATCAGTATAAGCTTTGGTTTCTTCAGCGTGAGCAGCTGGATCATTTGAGTGACCAGCATGATCGATTCTAGCACCTTCTAATAATAGAACAAAACCTTGTTCAGTGTCAGCAGTAGCTTGGATTAAAGTTTCTAATGCTAATAAAGAGTTTTCAAGTAATGATGGATCAACTTCTTCATCACGATCAATTTCATAGTCCATGTTATTTTTACCAAACAAACCTAATAATGGTAATTGATATTCACCATCTAAAGTAGATTCATATAGATTCTCGTAAGTTGATCTGTTACCAATGTAAGTCCAACCATCTTCTTGAGCTTTAGAGATGTAATCAACCATATCAGCTCTCTTACCTTTAGTACCATCATAAACGGTATCGTTACCATGTAAGTATTGACGACCACCACCAATGACAACATCAATAACTCTACCTAATGGATGATCATAACCTAATTGTTGTGTAGCGATCAAATCATAAGATCTTCTTGATTTAACATGGGTGTTTGGTGTACAGATGGTAGCATCTTGAACGAAAGTGGTAGTAACAATACCAGTGGTATAGTTCAATAATTTAGCACCTTCGTAGAAAGTACCAGCTGGAACACCTTGTGGATCAACAGAAATAGCACCGTTATAAGTTTTTTTAGCAGTACAGAAAGCTGAACCAGCAGCAGCGGAGTCAGTAACTAATTGAGAGGAAGATTTAGTTCTAACGGTACCAATCAAGTAATTTTCCATATCAAAAACGGCTTCAGAATCAGTTAAGTTATATTTATCTTGATAATATTGTCTAGCAGCAGTGATACCTGATTGACCTAAACCATCTGAAACCATGAAGATGATGTTTTTTTTGTCATCATATTTGATTGGTAAAGCTTGGACTAAAGCAGTAAAAACTAATAATAAAACAGCAGTAGGTAATCTCATTCTTGTGGAGTAGTTGATGATGGAGGTGAATTGTGGTTTTAAAAACGAAGATAATTGTTGGATTTTATACACAAAAACCAAACCATAGTGTACATACTACACTGTACAGGTGATATGTAATGATAAAGATTATTAATATTCAAGAACGTGGTTATAACTTATCGGTTATTAGTTTTGATATTGCTTGGTTTAAGTATAGTAAGTAGTACAAAGGATCTTAAAACTGTAGGAACATGTACCAAATGCATAATTTAGTTACATACCTTTATATGAAATTTACAGCAATAAACTCATGATAATTCTTGTTAAAATTTCGGTACTTGGCAGAACTGTTACCATTCCTATAGAGATTTATTGGCATCTGAAATCATTTTAATTGGTTGTTTGACCTTTATTTGGTAGATTAGTTCACAGTAAAATAATTGTGTTGATTATTCGGAAACATTTGACACATTCGGTTTGTGAATGTTTGAAAATGGTATAATCATGGCTATTTGGTGAATTGAGGTATGCTTTTCGAGGATAATACTAACTCAGTGATTCTCTATCCACCGATATTATTCATTAGTGGTATATACAGGGTAAACTTATGAGAAAACTCACTATTCATAGATTTCAACTCAAGGCTGAAGACTTTACTTCAATTCTTGGCAATAAACTTCCTAGATAAAACGTGTATAAGAACTTTTGAGTTGAAGATTCAAGAATATCAAAGTGTTCATAAGAGAATCATTGATCAGAAATCACATTTTTGATAGCTTGTATCAAACAAAATGGACCTGATTCAATTGTTTAAATAAATTTCATAGTATATCCGATTTAAAACAAATTCATAATAATATGATACACTCAGAGAAAACACATCCACGTTCTAGAGACGTACGTAATTCGTAGATCATATTTATCGAACGCCTTTAATTGGTAAATACTGTGCGTAATGTACTGAAATAGGAGACTTTATCCAACATGTGTGCACACTGGAAAGTTCAAGCTGTGTATCGTACTATGGATCGAATGAGAACCCATATAGCATTGAGTATAAGGTACAAACAATCAATGAAATTTACGGTAGTATAATACATGTATGTAGCTCATAACATCGTTTCATTTCATTATATCAAATCTCAAAAAATCCTAGAATTTATTTGCATAGTTTGACACAACCCATCAGATATTCCAACTATTGATATCTTTGAAAAATTCTTCAAACGTATTAAACTTACTAACATCTTTAAAATTATCACTGAATTCGAAATTGATCTCGTCATGCAATGGAATTAGAAATTCATCATCTGTAAAATCTTTTTGTCTATTGATATTTTTTATTGCTTCATCTTTGTTAATGTCATCAACTAAACTATTCAGAATTTGTAAAACAGTATCGGTTGCATCGTTCTTGCTTTCTCCAATCTCGTTCAATTTCCAATAAACTCTTGAAATTAAGCTTAAAGCCTTATCTTCTTCATTTTTGATTAAATCATTGAACTCATATAATACGAAACAACAATAAACGACTTGATTCCATAAATTAATAGGTGATCCTCTAATTAAGTTACTTGGTAACTTGATAAACCTTTCTAAAATATTGATTGAATTGATAATCGATGTATTATACCCAATATTTAAGTACTTTTTGATAATTTTCATATCGTTATCATCAGTTGAATCAGTTTCCAGTTTTTTATAGAAAGTAATAAATCTTTTAGACAATGTAATATAAGAAAATTCTAAGTTTGTCATCAATGTACCAGATTCATCAATTGATACAATTTCTTTGCTCTCCGTATACCAGTTTTCTAAATCTTTGAACTTGAAGATATTTTTAATTCCATCTATACTATTGAATTTGATTAACTTTGAAAATAACTCATTTGAATCATAAAACATATCATAGACTAATTTCAATAATTTCAATAAATAATAATTGATTTTATCACCAGTTTCAATTTTAGGAAATTTTAAGATAAATTCAGTTAGTTCATTTTGAAAATAATCTGATGGAATTAGATGAGGTCTACCATTTCCAATGGAACTGAATAAATGATTGATATTCAATAAAACCCAAATTCTTAAATGAAATAAATCTTCCTTACGGAATTCATTGTCAACTTTAATTCTTTCTTCAATTTTAATGAATTTTATACTTGAAATCATCTTTTTAATTCCATCTCCACTTAAACTCCAAATATCAAGTAATGGTTGATTTGGTTTTCTTGAAATATTAAAAATACAACAGTATAAAATAGCCTCAATATCATGATCAGTTAATTGATTGGTTAACAATGATTCACTTAATATTCTCATTACAATTGAATTTAATTCTTTCTGTTCTTCAACATATTGGAAATTTTCATCAAATGACATTGATATCAGTACGAAAACAGATGTGATGAAAGGATGCTCAAAAACGTAATCTTCATTAATTTCCTTGATTCCACCTGGTATGATCCAAAAATGAGCAATATTTAAAAAATCAGATGCGAGTTTCAAAACCAATTCCTTATTTTCCAGGTAAAAGCCATTGATGAATTGATCATTTGCTAATTTTTCAAATTTGGAGAGCGATTTAACTCTTTTGAATAATTTAGAGTCGATATTTGAAATCAGATTATTTGGTGAATTAGTTGTAGAATTATCTAAAAAATTACTCTTCACCATTCCATATTTTCTTAAAACTTCCCAATCTTTATTATCATATAGCATCTCTTCAGTTCCATTATCTTTAGTTAACTTCTTTATTAGAAAATCTATTTTGTCTTCTAACCTATCAATTCTATCATCTTTATCGTCAATTTTAACGTCAACCACAGGCAAGTCTGTAACTCTAACAGTATCATTCCTGTTATTACCATCCCCAGTATCACCATCCATCGTATTATTCAATGAACAATGTTTCAATAATACATTACATCTATGACATGAATTTGCATTATCAATAATATCACATCTTGTCTTCATTTTACGACAGTTATCACAGCTTGTTGCCTTTCTTTTCCGTTTCTTTATTGGTCTATCATTGGCTTTTGCACCACTTGAATCATTTTGATAATCTATAACTTCGAACATATTGTTTGATTTGTTTAAATTCTAAATAAGTACGTTGGAGTTAAGTGATATATCTCTTATCTCAAACTGGAATTCCGGGAGCCTCGGATTAAAAACAACCATGACAACCAATTTTTTAACCTATACCGATTTCATTCATAAAGAGTTTGTAAAGTACACAAACTTCTACAATTTTTTGAACTGAAAATAGTCATAAATTTTGAAAAAAAATATAAAAGCTTTCAACTAACAAGTTACAAACACTAACCTGTAAAAACTGATTAAAATCAAGTCAGAAAAATGAATAAAGTAATCAAAATGAAAATTGCTGAATAATTATTGTTACTTAGATTCAATCCATTATTTGAATAATCTTCCCTTGATTTTTCAATCTCATTCTCATCCGTAATTGAAATATATTCATCAACAATTGTACCATCATTATCATATTTGATTGTTTGTTCTCTACCACTACTTCTGCAAACAATACTACCACCTCTAATGATTGAAGCTAATCCATTTTCTCCTTCTCTTTTGGTCCATTTTGAACAATCAAATCCATTTGAAGAAGTTTCAATTAAAGCACTACCTTTAATAACTCTAAGCTTATTGAAAGAAGCATCTTTAAAATCACCAATAAATTTAATTGCACCACCAATTAAATTCAATTTTGGGAAAAAATTCAATTTATTCAAATAAGTATTATTGATAACCATCAATCCACCAGAAATTTCTTCAATTTCATTAAACTCAACTTCCTTCAAATTCCAATTTTCAATCAAACTTAAAGTACCACCAACTTTTGTTAATTTTGGGAATTTTAAAGATTGAAAGTTATTGTTGATTAATTCTAATGATTTATTGACACCTTTAATATTACTTAGATCTAATGAAGTAACATCTCTAATGGTGATATTATTAGCATATTCTAATTTTGGAAACGAAACCATAATATTTCTTGCATTTGCACTAATAGATAACTTTTCATTAATACCAGTTAAACCAGTTGAAATATTTTCTAAAAATCTATTGTTGTTAATGTTTAAAGTGTCTAAAACATCACTATCAAATCCATTGAATGCAATCAAAGAAGTATCAGAAATTGTGATACTTCTGATTGTTTTAATACCATTATCAAAGTTGATTGTACTTAAAATTGGTAAAACTTTCCATTCAATGGTACCAATTGTACTTAGATATGGGGAATTAACAGAAGTTAATGAAGTTAACTCGTTTAGTTTGAATTTACCGCCAATAACTGCTAATCTTGGTGTATCAATTCTAACTAAATTGGATGCATTGCTAATAACTAAATCACCAGAAATTGTCTTAATATTACCAGTATCTAAAGTTGAATCTTGATAATTTTGAATGAAGACAGAACCTAAGATGTCATCACATTGATAAAGTTCTGCTAATTCTGAAGGTGAGGAGATGTGATAATTCCCTTGAGAACATTGAATTCGATTTTTTGAATTATTCTCATCAGTATTTTGAACTGGTTCTTCTTCATTTTTTGAATCAGAATTAGACTCAGTTGACAGACTTGAATCTTTTAGAACGTTTAATCCTTCATCAATAACAACATGAAACTTCTCAAAAGTTAGATTTTCGTCAATATCAGAGTTTTCATTAAAAACAGGTAATATTAGTTTTGAATCTGGGGAAAGATTTAATTTTGATGAAGTTTTAAAAGATGTTGATAACGCTGTAAAAATTGAAATCAGTATAATGTTTGAAAGTTTCATGTTGTTTTTGTTTTAATAAGGGATATAGCTACTTAATGTGTAAAGAAATGAAGGAATCAAAAGTTTTTAGAATTCAACACAATTTTTATATAATTTAACTAAAATTATTAAAACCACAAAAACCACAAAACTACTTTTTTTACTCCACAATTGAGTTTAGAAGTGTAAACACTAGAAAACATGCAGGATCTCGCGTATAAGTACATATCAGCAGCCAGCTCCAAAGTTGACACAAAAGTCAGTTCAAAGTTCAAACTACTAACTAGTAACTAGTAACTACTATAGTCACAAACTTTCAAAACTATAGATCATGATCAAAACAAAAATGCATATTCGATAAATGATATAGAAAAGCTTATTATACAAGAAAAAAATAACATAAAAAGCATTGTAATATATCACTAACACATTCAGTTCAATCCTTTACCTCTTATTTGCGACATTCTCAACCAAATTTCTTCAGCTAAAGCTTCAGCTAATCCAATTTGATCCCTTTCTGCATTTATGAAGGATTTACTCAAGTTTGAAACTGTTGATTTTGTTCCAACTGTTCTTGCTCTATGATGAACTCTTTTAAAACTGTACAAAATAACATTATTTAAATAATCAAATTTTTCTTGTTGATTGATTTCATTTTTAATAATTTTAGTAGTTACTGGTAATTCAACATTAATTGATTCATCATAATCAGTATGATTCTCTTTATTATGAATAACTTCTCTATTAATTATTAGTGGCTTGACTTCTTCAATTGAATTTTCAGAAGTTAATTGAGTTTCACTAGAATCAATTTGATCATCAGGTGGACTTGTTGCTGAACTTGAAGAGTTTAAATCTAAATCAATTTTACTTTCATTATTGATATATTTACTAAAATCATCTCTTTGAGTAAAATTCCATCTAAAGCTTGCTTCACTTTTATCATATAGATCATTTTCTGTTGTATTTAATCTATATCTTGGTTTTTTAGAGCTTGGTTTGTTATTCAATTCCATATATTTATCCTTTTCATTGATTAACTGAATTAGTTGAATTTTATTATTGATAAATCTTTTATTATGAATTTTGATAAATTTTGATTTAATTAAGATTGAGGCAGAAGGCCTTGATTTTGGATTCTTGATTAAACAAAATTTAATAAATTCTTTCAACTCAACAGAATAATTTGGACCAATTAATAAAGGTGCAGGATTTTTAGGAATTTGAAATAAAACTTTCATTGGTTCTAAATCTGCATAAGGTGGTGCACCTTTAATTAATTCGATTGTTGTTATACCCAAGGACCAGATATCAACTTTTTCATTATAACCATTTGAATTTCTTGAAATTATTTCAGGTGCCATCCAAAATGGAGTACCAACAAATGTATCTTTTTTAAATTTCGTTTGAGTTATTTGACCACTTACCCCAAAGTCAGCTAATTTGACATCTCCATTCAAACTTAATAAAATGTTAGCAGCTTTTATATCTCTATGAACTTTTTTTTCATTATGCAAATAAATCAAACCTTTTAAAGTTTCATTAATTATAAAACAAGCGATTTCTTCGTTTAAACATTTATGGACTTTTAACAAATCTGAACAAGATCCACCACCACAGAATTCCATAACTATCCACATTGAATAATCCTTAATATAAGTGTTATAATAATTAGTGATAAAATTTGATTTTAATTGAGACAAAAATGAAATTTCCTGAACAAGTACATCAATCTCATCATCAGTTTCTTCTAAATTAACAACTTTGATAGCAACTATTTTTCTTGTTTGTTTATCAACCGCTTTATAAACATCTCCAAAATTCCCTTTCCCAACACATTCTTTAATATCATATAACTTAATTGGATCTATAATTTCATCAGAAATAGTTGAAATACTCATGATTGTAACTTAGCAAAAAAAAAAAAAAATAGATAGATAGATCTGGATCTTTTTCTTTTTTGATGATGATAGCTACCTACTTAAATAAATCAATAGCTAGACTTGCTACGCTTAGTAGCTAAACGTTTATGAGTATGAAAACAGGATCAATAATTTGATAGTTGAAATAAAAATGTGGGTTAGGAATTTTTTAACACAAATTCAAATGATGATGAAAATAGTTGTGTTTTTGTGGTTACAAAAAATAAAATCAACATGGTGATTTCAATAACAAGAAAGAGTTGATCAATGCGTCAATCTTTTTGTTTCTTAATAAACAGACTTAACCTTCTTGTTAATTTTTCTTTAATATCACCAGCATCTTTATTTGTATCAACATTAGCAAATTCAGATCTGAAGTTTGCATTATTTTTAACTGTTCTTAAACTATTACTACTGAAAATTCTTTGACTGCTATTCCTTGAAATTCTTTGACTATTGTTTTTGGATATTAATTGATCATGACTGGATTTATTGTTGACATTGAATTCTTTGATCTTATCTTCCCAAAATTGATACTGTTGATTATTTAAATGAAACTTATTATTAATTTTGACATCAATTGATAAGTCATTAAACAACAATAATTGGGAGATATGAAAAACTTCAATACCATTAACTTTGATTGATTTATTTAAGGAATATTCAAACAATGAAATTTCCACTAATTTGATTAATTGCTTATGATTGTTTTTTAATATTTTGATTTTTAGTAATGAATTATTCAATTGAACTGATTTGCAAATTGATTTAACGTTTCCATCTTTTAAATTTTTCAAAAATTGTTTGTTTGTTATCACTGATGAATCAATGTATGTCTTATTGATGTATTTTTCAATGAAGTGATTCTTTGGTGAATGATCTGTTGATTCTATCTCAGTGAACTTAGATAACCAGTATGAATTTGAAAATTGATTTGAAACATGAAATAATAAATTATATAACTCTTTATTTTGTCTTAAAATTAAATCATTTATTTTGAAAACGTTAGAATTTTTGACTAACTTATGTAAATTACCACAATCTGAACATAATGTAATTAGATATCTTAATGAAACATACTCAATTTCAGGATTATTACAATCACAACATTTTAAATTTGATTGATCTGATGATAAGATTTGTAACACCGATAGATCATTCTCTTCATCGTTTGACGAATTTATGAATTGATAGTTAAAATAATCTTGTGAATCTATTGAATCTTCATTTTGGAAATTGAATGTTTTGAGATTGATTGAAGTTGTTAATAAATTAAACCAGCTTAATTGTTCTAAATGGTTATAAATTTTGAAAAATTTGATATATTGATTAAATTGTAATTTGATTAAAAATTCATCATCTTTAATGAATTTTGAAATTTTAAACCCATTTATGTTTAAATTTAAGAGTAAATTATTATTAATATCAAATTCTTGTAATAAATTATCCTTTAGTTTAATACATCTTTTTTCCCATGAATTTTTTTCATTTAAAACTAATAAAACATCATTTTTTTCAATTAGATATTTTTTTGCAATTGGTTTTGGTAGTAATGATAATGATTTATGACTATCATTTTTACTAATAATGACATCATTTTCAAATAAACCGAATAGTTCTTCAATTGTTGATGAGTTTTTGATTTTATTCTCAAATAATGAAAGATTCAGTTCATATTTATTGATATCATTGAAATATAACTCATATGGATTATTTTTTTCATTGGCAGTTTTTTTTTCATTGTTATCATTAATGAAATTGTATAAATTGAATAATAAATTCCTCAATTTTGGACCATTTTTGTAATCATTCAGATAGATGAAATATTTAAATCTTTTTAGTTCAAACTCTTTCAAATTATTTAAAGATTTATCAACTATATTGTTACTGAAATTTAATAAATGATTATTGTATAAGTTTTTTTTCAGTTTGATTGAATTTAAATCATTATTATATTCAGTTAATGGTGTTAAAATGAACTTTTGTAACGAATTTAAATGATTTATATGATTTGTTGAGTTCATCGTTAATTGAGTTGATAATTTCTTAAAAATTGATGATATTAATGGATTATTATTATTATGATAATACTCAATTAATTTCAGAAATAAGTTTGATATTAATGAATATATTATTGCTAAATTGTTAGTTATATCAGTAATTAGTTGAAATTTTGATAAGATTTTATTTATAATAGGAGTTATTGAATTAATATTTGATTCTAAATGCAATAATTTTGAATTGAATTTGGTATTGTTTTTAGGAATTATCAATTCATTAGATTCAACGTCATTATACTGTATATCATCAAATTTATTATTTTGTTCTTTATTAGTATGGGTGTCGCTGTGTTGTATATATGACTGAAATTTCAACAATTTTGAGTCTTTTGATTGAATAATGAATGTAAGTTTTCCAGTAGTATTATTCAGTAATTGATTTAAATCAAGTTTAAATTCAAGATCGAATTCTTTCCGATTATTCAATAAAATTGTTTTGATTGATGGATTCAATGAATTTATATCACTTTTAAATTGAATAGAATCGTATAGTTTGATTGTATTGATCAGATCATCATCATCTTTATAGATCAGTAAACTGATGTCACTTAGATCAGTATTATAACTGTTTAGAAATTTCAAGTATATGGTTATACAATCAGATGAGTTTAAATTCAACAAGAAAGGGAACTGATTTGGATTATCATTTTGAGTGAAAGTTAAAAGATTTAGTGAGTTTATAACTATTTTATTTATTGGATTGATTTTCAGTTCTATAGTGGAACTATTAGAAATAATATTAACGGTTGAAATTTTCAAGAAATCTGATATTTGAATGGGTTGATTGGAAATGGGAGATGATATACTAGCGACTTGACCCATGACTTGATTAGATACAGAACTGGTAGTAATATAGAGATGAGAAAATAAGAGAGAGATAGAAAGTTGGATTTATTAAAATTTTTCACACTAAGAACTATAAAATTTAATTTGAATCGGGATGAGTTTGGGAAGGGAATTTTAATTGTGAGTATCATTATGGACTTGAAGAGTAAAGAATTTGAGGCTACTGTATCTATATATACAGTTTAAGATGACTAGTGATTGTTTTGTGGTTACTGTTTTAATATGGTAAAAATGTCATGTGGAGACGAGGTAAAATAAAAGTGTATGAAGTGTGGATGAGGTGTTTGCTTTGAAGAGTAGTGGTTCCCTGTATGGTGTATAGTATTTATGACATACTTTATTGATCTGTAGTGGATATATAGGGTGTTTTATTAATATGGGTACATAGTGGGACATAGTAAGAAAATCTGATTCTAGACTACACTTAACAATGAAAAGAAAAGAGAATCTAATTATAGAATGCAATCTACTCAACAATGGGCTAATAAGGGACTCCACACTATATAGAGCATAAGAGTAAGAGTTGGAAGAGAATACAGTACAATCTATGTAGCATCGATCCATGTTGTGTATAACACTCCCCCCTATTGGCCAATACTCCTATCGGGCTTTTTTTATCTAAGCCAAAAGATAATACTCAGAGATAACATAAAAACTACAGCTTCAAATCTTATAAATACACCATTAGACCAATTAAACTAAAAACAAGGAACAAAAAGAATCTCCTTTAGAGAATTAAAACATATTGTTTATAAGAGTTTGAATATTGAAATATAGAAATTCCTCCATAGCACTCTATTTGTTTGAATTAATATTAACAAAAAAATTTGATAATTAATAAATTAAATATAAAAGGTTAATGAATCTATAATAAGAAAGCGGCACCAGCAGCAACGGCAGCACCTAAGATACCAGCGTTGATGGCGTTTGAAGCAGCAGCACCAGTGGAGACTGAAGTGTCATTGGAGTGGTTTGATTGGTTTGAAGCGTTAGCAGCTTGAACGGCAGCGACTGAGACTAAAGTAGCGACAATGGTTGAGAATTGCATTTTTAAAGATGAAGAAAGGGAAAGAAGAAAGAAAAAAAATGGCAAGGAGAAGAGAGAGTGAGGAATTCTTAATCTTTTTATAATTAAAAAAAAATTCTTTCACTTTCTGTTTTGAGAAGAGAAAATTTTTCCGAGGCGTGAAAAAGAAACAGCAGAAGTTTCCTAAAACGGACGAGAATTAGTCCGAAAAGGGAAATTGAAGAATTCTGGAAAGATTGCCATCACACTTGAGAGGTCTAGAACTGTAGGTTCCAGTTACAGTGAGAGCTTTTATCAGAGATTTATGGGTAGGAGGTTCAGAGAGTGAAGCCTGACTGATACGTTGCTCTCTTCACACTTCTCACAGCAGTCAGATGGTCTTTGTGATACTCAGAGCAGATCCACACATTTAAGATTCGTTACATAATCAGGCAGCACATAGCACGTACAATTTGCCACACGTGACTCACGTGCTTTTTCCCTCAAAAGGGTCTAGAACTTTTGGAAGGCACAGACGTTGATGTATCAATCATCATGAGTATTAATTGCACATTAAAGGTGAGCAGTGAGAACATCAACATCAGTGAGCTCACTAGTGAGGAGTACAGGTATTTACAACTTATGTACTATCTGAACTGTTTAGACTTTACTATGAGTAGTATTGTATTAGAAAAACTTCTCTCTTATCAAAATATCTCTCATCTTTACTGTCACCCTGTCTGTCATCAGATAAGACACAATTTGCCTTGCTGTTTTGAAACATCCTTATTTTAAAAATACACACAACTCTTTATATCACATCGTTCTAACTAAATATATCGAATACAACACACAATGCACGCTAAAGATTGGTTCCTAGTATTCGTTGCTATCTTTTTACCTCCAGTTCCTGTCTTCATTAAGAAGGGATTTTTCTCAAAAGAATGTGAGTAAATCTATGTGTATTGAGTGTATCTATCATATCATACTAACACAAAAACTAGTGTTGATTAATGTCTTATTATTATTTTTGGGATTTTTACCTGGTTTAATCCATTCACTCTATATAATTAGTCAAAACCCATACGATGAATCAGGTTATCAACCATTAAGTTCATCATATGGTGCAGTTTAATTGGTTTTTTGTAACACTTATATATACCTAATGACTATATATACACCAATTTGTCTATGATTATATAAATAATGTAGATTTTATCTCAATTAATAGAAATTATTGTTTTTGATACATATAAGATTAATCAAAATAGTAAGATAATTTCATTGAAAATGGTGAAATATAAATCACTAATTCATATAATCAAACGAATAGAACAATTAGATAAATCAATTAAAAACTAACTGATAAACAATTGTAATATAAATTCTAATGAATTATTATGGTTATTGATCTTTGCAAATAGACACATTGTAGCGATGTTTGAAAGATATTCTGTTTGAGAATAGATCGCACAACTTAAGTGATGCATTTGTAGAGAGTGTCTCTGTATAAAAGTGTTGTAATAGACTTATTGTAACATATTTATACTCATATACACTTTATGACATGATATATTAAATCATTACAAGTGAAGTAAAAGTAAACTTTTCCAATATAAAAAAGCGGGTCACCCGGAGTTTTCCTCCTCGGCCAATCAAAACGCACAAAACTCATTTCAAATTCGCGAATGTTTTTTCCTTCAAAAAAATTTTTTTTCTTTCGAATTTTCTTCTTTTTTCAAAACTTTTTTTTTCTTCTTTAAAAATTAGAAAAGTTTTTTTCGTTTACGTAATCATTTCTGACGCCTTTATTGTGCAGATCAGTTCTAATTCATTTCATCTATTTATTATATTATGATCCTCAATATCAACCACGATGAAGAAAAACCTCTGAAGTTGTCCAATCCTTACAAGCGTGTGTGTCTGTCAAACTTTGTTCACATTCAGTGCCCTTTATACTCAGACCCAGATTCTGATGATAATAACGATGAAGATGACTACATCAACGATCAGATCAAAGCTAAAAAGAGAAACTATTCAATGAGGTCTTTATCTTCAATCGATAATAAACTAAATAAGGCCATCTCTAAATACGATGATGATGACAATGATGATGATGATAATGATGATTCTACCAATAGTAATATCCTTAATGAACAACTCAATGATGACACTGATTTATTTCGTAAAAGGAAATCATCCTCTTCAGATCAAATATCAAGAAACCGTTGCTTTGATTATTTAATTTCTTCAATTGATGAAGTTTGGGCAAGATATTGTAATTTAACTTCACATCAAGAAGATGAATTATACAACAACGACAACATCAATCTACCAACAACTCCTTCATCTATTTGCTCTGATGAGATCTCATCGGATATTGAAGATGAAGATCAAATCAATGAAGAAAAAAAACAAATCAATTTGAAACAGTTAAAAAATCGTTTGTTAAATGCTAAATATTATTTACAAGATTACGTTGATAGTTCAAGTGAAGAAGATTCAATCAAATTCTGGAAACGTTGGGATTTGATTAAATATACTACTATTGAATTAGTTGAAGATGATGATGACGAAATCATTGAATCAACTATTAAAGAATTGGAAAATGGAAGGTTATATCATGAATAAGTGTACTATATATATAAATAAAATAAATTATTGTCATGGGGAATATGGAGTTTTTGGTGTTTTTAGTTTTACTTTATAAAATAGCGTTAATTGATCTTAAGTATTGTTGTAGTCATCATTGTATGATATTCGTTTCATTATTTCTATTGTCTAAAGCCGAATTTGGTTTCAGAAATTATTTATCCGGGAAAACATGAAACAACTTTAAGGTTTATAAAATGGTGAATTATTCCACATATTTAATCATCAAATCAAGGATATAATCAATTCCATTCTAATGAACTTATCAATATCATCTGCCATCACCGAAGATTTCAATTTCAACTTCAAAAAATCTTCTTCTTTAAATAAGTTTAAATCATCTCCATTACAATATGAACAAACTCCAATACTGTCTAATATAAATAAATTCGATAATGATTATTCAAATCATTATATTCATTCATTAGAAAAACCAAATAAATTTATAAGAAACGTTAAAAATCCATTGATTGGTTATCCTAAATTAAATAAATTAGTTGAATTAAAATCTACAACTATAAAACAACAAAAATTTAAATCATTTGGTTTAAATTTAAAATTAAATAACATGATCCCATATTTAAACAATTTTATAATCCCTTCAAATTTGAAATTTGATGTGATTATAGTTGGTTCAATCACTAAAAATCAATTCATTATTCCATTCTTATTAAATTTACCATTAAATAAATTATGTTCAAAACCTGGATTCTTATTCATTTGGGCTTCATCAAATCAAATAAATGAATTATCAAACATTTTAAACAATTCAAATTTAAACAATTTCAACAATTTTAGAAAATCAGAAGAATTAATTTTCATACCTGTTAATAATTCAATCTTAAACGATTCAAATGATTCTTTATTAGATAATAATCAATGGCACTGTTGGATGTGTATCACTGGAACTGTTAGAAGATCAATCGATAATCATTTGATTCATTGTAACATCGACACTGATTTAAAATTAGAAAATGATTCACCAACATCTAATAATAATCATGCAAACCCTGAATTTATTTATAAAATTGCAGAAAATTTCGCAAGTGGTCAAAGACGTCTACATTTAATTCCATCAAATTCAGGTTCTTCATCTTTTGTTAAACCAAGAGATGGTTGGGTAATTATAAGCCCTGATATTCAACTTAATAATTTTAACGTTAATGATTATAATAATCATCTTTTGAAAAAAGGTAATAATGTCAAATATAGTGATGAAATTGAAAACTTAAGACCAAAATCTCCAAAGAAATTTACAAGATAAGAGTGTATAACATTTCTTTTTTTATGTTCAATTGTTAATGATCCTAGATATAAAGCTAATATAATATAAAATTGCTAATGATTTACATTATCTTATTTATTTAATGAATCCAAAAATACGATATTTTCTTCAACAAATACGTCCCATATAATGTAAAGAGTGAATTTCATCGAAGTTTCGATGTGTCATATTATTTCAATAAAAAATATTTTAATTGCTAATTCTGAGTAAAGTGATACAACATTTAAATAATACTTTAATTTCACAACCAATAAACAAGGATTAACTTAACCTATAAATATTCATGATCCATGTAAATGTATATAGTTACTATTTAGTCATAAAGCTTTAACTTAAAACTTTGTGAATTTTAAATAATGTACAAAACCGAGATATAGTACAATAGTGGTAGATATCAAATCATAAATGTATCGCTAATCTGTGTATTTATCATAATAATATAATTTCATAATAACTTATTTAAACCAATTCTCAACACCTTCTTGAATTGGAGCTAATAAACCTTTTTGTAATGGAACGTATTCAATTCTGTGATAACTGTTTAAGTTCTTTCTTAAGACAATTTGATAACAAGTAGCAGATCCTTGTCTTGAAATAATAGTAGAAGATGCTAAGAAATATTCCCAAATTCTAAACCATCTAATACCATATTTATTAACAACTAAATCCTTATTATCCATCCAGTTTCTATACCATCTCCATAAAGTAGCAGAATAATGAACACCAATGTTATCAACTGAAACAGTTTCAAATCCATTGGCTTCTAATCTAGAAATAACAAAATCTAATGGAGTTGAAGCATCAGCACCTGGGAAAATATATTTATTCATAAATAAACCCCAAATTAAATCTTCATATTGCCATGATTTTCTTAATCCAGCATATTGTAAAAAAAAAATACCATCATCATCTAACATATCATAAACTTGTCTCACAAATTGTCCAAATTTTCTAACACCAACATGTTCTGCCATTTCTAAACATGTAATTTTATTATATTTACCATTCGATGATTTAGCATTTGGTGTATCTCTATAATCCAAACATAAAATTTCACTTTGATCTAATGGGATACCTTGCAATTTTAATTTTTCATTACCCCATTTGGTTTGATTTTTACCTAATGTAATACCAGTAACTTTAGCATCATAAACTTTTGAAGCATATGTGGCTAATGAACCCCAACCACAACCTAAATCTAATAAATAATCACCTTTTTGTAAACCAATTTTATCAGCAACAATTTTTAATTTATTATCTTGTAATTCCTCTAAAGTTTCTTCTTTAGTGATATCACTAATAACACCTGAGGTATAAACCATTCTTGAACCTAAAAACCAAGTGTAAAAATCATCACCACGATCATAATGATCTCTAACTTGTTCTTCATCTTGAGATCTAGTATGCATGATAACTTCTGGAATCATTCCAAATAAGAAATATTTGAATAATCCTAAAGTAAATGAAAATTCAGCCCAATCATGTCTAAATTCTAAAATATCTAAACAATCACCTTTGAATGAAACCTTATTATCAAAATATAACTCATGGAAAGTTTCCATTGGAATTTTTTTATTTGAATATTTAGCTTTTAATTCATCAGAATGAAACTCTAAGTATTCACTGATTGGTTTATTTGGAAATTTGACTTTTTCATTCAATCTTGGTGAATAAGTTGATGCAAATGTCCAATATGCCATCAAAATTGGTAGAAACAATAAAATTGTAAAAAACAACCAGGTTTTAAACCCACCACCCAATTTATAAGTGAAATAATATGGAATTGTAACAATTGCTCCAAATACTAATAAATTTGAAAAATGTTTTGAACCTGGCCCATCGGCTGGTAATTGAGCATTATGGATAGTTGGTGAATCAGTGACTCTAATACCACAATTGGAATTGGATTTTGGTTGAGCAGGACCCTTTGGAGTTGGTTTGAACTCATGACCAAGAAAAGTGTTCATCTTAACGATCAAATTAAATTCAATAAAATCTTTAAAAGAAGTTGAATAAAACGTTGGAAGAATCAATTTTTTTATTTTGCAAGACAAGGGAATCTGGGACACCCGAAAATGGCAAAACAATATTTAATTAACTCCATTTGGATATTACCTGATCTGGCTAAAAGGGGCACGGATGTTTTGAAATGGTTTTGAGCCACTGGAATTTCTCTGTCAAAAAATTTTTTTTTGTTCCTTTATTGAAGAGATGAGCTAGATCAATATATACAACTGATTCATTTGATTTCTCTTCATCAAGATGGGTAAAACTCAAAAGAAAAACAGTAAAGGTCGTTTAGATCGTTACTACTACTTGGCAAAGGAGAAGGTATGTACCTCAACAAATTTCCCGTATTATAAAATACTAACTATCACAATAGGGTTATAGAGCTCGTTCTTCTTTTAAACTTATTCAAATTAATGAAAAATATGGCCATTTTTTAGAGAAGTCTAAAGTTGTTATTGATTTATGTGCTGCTCCAGGTTCTTGGTGTCAAGTTGCTTCAAACTTATGTCCTATTAATTCTTTAATTATTGGTGTTGATATCGTCCCAATTAAATCATTGCCAAACTGTATTACATTCCAATCTGATATTACCACTGAAGATTGTAGATCTAAATTAAGAGGACATATGAAAACATGGAAGGCTGATACAGTTTTACATGATGGTGCTCCTAATGTTGGTTTAGGTTGGGTTCAAGATGCTTTCACTCAATCTCAATTAACTTTACAAGCTTTGAAACTAGCAGTTGAAAATTTAATGGTTGGTGGTACTTTTGTTACAAAAATTTTCAGATCTAAAGATTATAATAAATTATTATGGGTATTCCAACAATTATTTGATAAAGTTGAAGCAACAAAACCTCCTGCATCAAGAAATGTTTCTGCAGAAATTTTCGTTATTTGTAGAGGTTTTAAAGCTCCAAAAAAATTAGATCCAAGAATTTTAGATCCAAAGGAAGTCTTTGAAGAGTTAAGTGAAGGTAATCAAGAAAAACAAAATGAAAGAAAAATTTTTGATCCTGCTCAAAAGAAAAGAAGTAGAGGTGGTTATGAGGAAGGAGATTATACTCAACATAAAGTTACTCCAATCATGGAGTTCATCAAATCTGATACTCCAATTGATGTTCTAGCAACAACTAATGAGTTTGATATTGATACTGAAGATGAAGATTGGAAATTGATCAAACAGTTGAAAAAATCTAATGAAGAATTATTTAGTTATTTTAAAGATTTAAAAGTTTTAGGTAAAAAGGAATTTAAAAAAATTTTGAAATGGAGAACAATTTCAAGAACATTATTGAAAATTGATAAAGATGGTGATGAAGATTCAAATGATGATGAGAAAGTTGAAGTTGAAGAATTAGATGAAGATGCTCAAATTGATAAAGAATTAGAGGCCTTAAAAAATAAAAAATTGGCTAAATTGAAGAAAGAAAGAAGAAAGAGAAATGAGTTAAAACAGAAGGAAGTTGTTAGATTACAGATGGACATGTTAACTCCAAAGGATATTGGTGCTGAAGCTGCTACAATTGGTGCTGATTCAATGTTTAGTTTAAAACAAGCTGAAAGAACAGGTATGTTGAATGATTTAATCAAAGGTAAAAAAGCAATTGTTTTCACCCCAGACGAAATTTCAAAAGAAACAGATTTTCATATTCCTGATGAAAACTTGAACGAATCTAAAGATTCTGATGAAGAAATTGATGATTTAGAAGCTGAATTAAATGCAACTTATTCTTATCAGAAACAAAGAAGAGCTGAAATCAGTTCAAATTTTAGATCCAAATTAGCAAGAGGCGAAGATGCTGATGATGAAGAATGGGATGGTATTGAGGACAAAAAATCTGGAGATGATGACGATGATGATGATTTAGAAAAATATGATGAAGATTCTGATAGTGACTTAGATAGTGATGACGATGAAAGTATAAATCAATTAATCACAACCTTAAAAAAACAAAAAGAAAATTCTTTAAGTCACAAAGCTTCTTTGTTATTCAATGATTCTATTTTCAATGACGTTGAAACTGAATTACCATCTACAAAGAAATCCAAGCCATCACAACCGAAAAAACAAAATAGATCTAATGAATCCTCAAGTAAATCAACTACTGAATCATTATCAGATGATGATTATTCATCTGAAGATGATGGAATTGAATACATTTCTCGTCATGATGAATATGATGATACAAATAATAATTCATCAGATGATGAAGATGATGTAAATTTGAGAAATCATCAAAATGAAGTTGATCTTGCCACTACACAGGCCATGACATTAGCACATAAATTAGCATTAGGACAAATAACGAAACATGAATTAGTTAATGATGGTTTCAATAGGTACTCATTTAGAGATTCTGAAGGTTTACCAGAATGGTTTCTTGAAGATGAAAAGCAACATTCTAAAATTATCAAACCTATTACTAAAGAAGCTTCATTAGCAATGAAAGAAAAATTAAAACAATTAAATGCAAGACCGATTAAAAAAGTTGCAGAAGCTAAAGGTCGTAAGAAATTAAGAGCATTAAAAAGATTAGAAAAAATCAAAAAGAAATCTGATATTATCAATGATGATAACGATAAATCTGAAAGAGATAAATCTGAAGAAATTGCTAAATTAATGAAGAGATTAACTAAAAAACAAAAGGCTAAACCTCAAGTTACTTATGTTTTCGCTAAAGGTAATAATAGAGGTTTAAGTGGTAGACCAAAAGGTGTTAGAGGTAAATATAAGATGGTTGATGGTGTTATGAAGAATGAACAAAGAGCTTTGAAACGTATCGCAAAGAAAAACAAGAAATAGATTTTTAGCGCAAACCACTAATGTTACTCATTATTTTTTTATTAAATTTTGTAGTTTTATTTATTTTTCTTCTCTTGATTGATGCGAAAGGTTTTAAATATCTTGAATAAAATATAAAAAATCCCAATTACTAATGATATTAGAGTACTCAGCTGAATTGAATCAAAATCATTTATATCACCAGTTGGAAGTTTATAAGTTAATGTCTTATTAAATTTATCAAAATGATAGAACTTTGTGAAATCTTCAAATAATGATTCATAACCTAAACCATTATCATCAAATGGATTATTACTAATTTCAGTATAATCCTCAATGAACTGTTTCGAATCACAAGCCCAAAATAATTCAGGTGTATTGAATTCAAATACATTAAATTCTGAAGGTCTTAAATACCTTGAATGAAATTTAATCTCAATTTCATCATTTAGATTATCTAAATCAGTTAATTGGAATAATTGAATTGAACCAAATTTGGAAGTTTTATAAACTGGTAATTCTAAATCAGATTCACCCCATGAATTTATTAAATTCAAATGATTATTATTGTATTGATATTTATCAAAAAATAAATTTGATTGAATTGTATTAAATAAAAATAATTCACATGATTCATGAGGTGATGACTTAATGAAATCATTATTCAAATTTGAAATCTTTAAAGTTGGATGTAATCCAATTGGTTGATTAAATTGGTATTTTAACTTTGAATCTAATAAAGAATGTCTGTTTTTAACAAAGAATAACGTTTTAGTTGGTGGTAATGGATCTTTATCATCTAAAACTAATCTAATTCCAGTCAATTCTAAATCTTCTTGAAATTTTTTAGATTGAACTAATGCGATTTCTTTACGTATTGTGGAAGATTTTGAAATCAATAAATCATACTGTGATGAAATCCATTGAATTGAAAGTTCTTTATTTTCATAATTTAGTTCAAGATTTGTCAAAAATGAAATTCTATCTAATCCACTTGGAACTAATTTTCTTAAAAATCTGTCTATTATTGATGATTTTAGTGATTGATTTGAATGAAATGAAGCAGAAGTTGGTAATGAAATCAAATTTGTATTATCAAAGGAAATATTCAAGTTCTTTGATAGATATTGACCTAATTTATCAAAAACTGGTTCATATTTAGCTATACTTGGAACAATATTTATGTTCAACCCGTCATTAGCGAAATTTTGAAACAAATTATCAGGTTTAGAGTCTATTGAGGACCACTGTAATCTGATCATATACATATCATCCAGAACTTCTTTTAAATCTAATGGTAATTCATCTTGGTTGAAAATTAATTTTGTTTGATGATTTTTGAACAATCTTGAGGGAATCTTGATCTGGTCTTCGTCTAGTAGTAAATTGTCTGTGTCAATTGCATCTAGAGAATCGAATTGAATGGTAGTTCTTTGTCGAACCATTCTTAATCTCTGATAATTGAATGGCTATATCGGTTACCAAATATATAATATGTGTGCTACACTGTGTAATAATAGGTGAATTGCTAAGTAAAAGATTAAGTCACGTGAAATTGTCCACCAATTGTGTATCGCAGTATTTGTACCACTGAGTTCTGAGTTCTAACTTCTGAGTGTCCAGTGTCCACTGTTATTATCTAATAGGAGGTTATGTATGTGTACATTTGTGTATCACTGTAAGCCCTAATAGACTGGTCAAGATTCAATATCCTCGTCGTGAGTCGCAAGACCCCTATTTTTCTATTCAAGACTGTTTTATGTGTTATGACGCGTTGATCCTCCTATTAAATTCTCCTATATTAATGTCGAGGTAAGCTCAAAGATCCACAAAGAAGTACAGGAATTGTACGTTGAAACCAATTAAGAGATTGCTAGTTATAGAAAAGATCACCAGTGGCCAACATGTCGTAAGATATTGGTTCGTTGTTTAACATGGTCTACCGTCAAGTGAGTTTTTATGTATAGGTATCTAGAGAAAATGCTCTAATTGCCCTGATGAGTTGATCTGTACAGTACTTGAACGAATTGTATGGGAAAACTGGAGTCACTGGTGTATATATTAGGATGTGCGTGTTTACTCTTTAGTCGTGACTCGTGAATGTGATCAATACGTGTCTTTTCATGTGATATTGATCTCTCTTGATAATAATAGAAAGGGGACATATGGTTAATGGTTGTCCGAGACAGAATTGATAAACTTGATAAATATTAAACACGTATCTCTTTATTACTGACACCACATCCATTACAACTTCACCACACTCCACTAGACTACCTTGTAGTGCTCACCTAGTACCATCTACCTTATAGTATCTCCCACCTAATTGTACCCACTCCCGAGTCCCCCACCACCGCAAATTTCCCACTATTTACTATTTACCCAATTCCTTCAGTCCAAAAAACATTCAAAACTGGGCGGTAACTGAAAAACTATTTAAACTCACTCAATTCCCCCTTTTGTATCTCTTATTTTACTCTCTCTTACACACACAATTGGTTTATAAAAGAAAACTCCTTCTTTATAAACTACACACATCCAAACTGTTTTCCAACTTATTACCAAGTTCACATCACCGTTACAACTTCAAGCGTACAGGTTCTCCAGGTGATTATATATTTAGCCATTAATTTAATATCAAAACTCTTTTAATATCAAATTATAAAAACTACGCTTCATCATGGTTCAAATCAAAGTTAACAATAAAAATGTTACCTACTCTCAAGATAATTCAAAACTAACTTCAATCTATGATTATCAATCTCCAGTTGTCTCTATTAATAATGATACTTATGAAATCAACAACACTAATAGAAAATATCAATTCGATGTTGATTTAAACGTACCAAAAGTTGGTTTATTATTAGTCGGTTTAGGTGGTAATAACGGTTCAACCTTAGTTTCTGCTATTGAAGCAAATAAACAACAATTAACTTTCCATTCTAAAAATGGAGAGACAAAAGCAAACTATTTTGGTTCTGTCACTCAAGCCTCAACCATTAAATTAGGTATTGATTCAACTGGTAAAGACGTTTACGTCCCATTCAATTCAATCTTGCCATTTGTTAATCCAAATGATTTAGTCGTTTCAGGTTGGGATATCAATGGCTTAAATCTAAAAGATGCTGCTAAAAGATCTAATGTCTTAGATTGGGACTTACAAACTCAATTATCAAAGACTTTACAATCCTATACTCCATTGAAATCAATTTATTATCCTGATTTTATTGCTGCTAATCAAGAAGAAAGAGCTGATAATATCTTTAATTTAGATTCAAACGGTAAAATTGATACCACTAACAAATGGGATCATGTTGAACAAATTAGAAAAGATATCCAAGATTTCAAATCAACTAATAAATTAGATAAGGTTATTGTTTTATGGACCGCAAACACTGAACGTTATTCAAAAATCTTAGATGGTGTTAATGATACATCAGACAATTTAATTAAATCAATCAAAGAAGGTCATCCTGAAGTTTCTCCATCAACCGTTTTTGCTGTTGCTTCAATTTTAGAAAATGTTCCATTTATTAATGGTTCTCCACAAAATACTTTTGTTCCAGGTGTTGTTGATTTATCTGAAAAAAATAATTCATTTATTGCTGGTGATGATTTTAAATCTGGTCAAACTAAATTTAAATCTGTTATTGCACAATTTTTAGTTGATGCAGGTATCAAACCAAAATCAATTGCTTCCTATAACCATTTAGGTAATAATGATGGTTTCAATTTAAGTTCAAATGAACAATTTAAATCAAAGGAAATTTCAAAAGCTTCGGTTATTGATGATATCATTGAATCTAATGACATCTTATACAATGAAGAATTAGGTAATACCGTTGATCATACCATTGTTATCAAATATATGAAAGCTGTTGGTGATACTAAAATTGCCATGGATGACTATTATTCTGAGTTGATGTTAGGTGGTTCAAGTAGAATTTCAGTCACAAACATTTGTGAAGATTCTTTATTGGCTACTCCATTAATCATTGATTTAGTTATTGTTGCAGAATTCTTAACAAGAGTCCAATATAAAGAATTACCTGTTGAAGGTCAATCAAATGGATTTTCACATGAATCTGAAAATTTATATCCTATCTTAGGTTATTTGAGTTATTGGTTAAAAGCTCCATTAACTAGAAGTGGTTTCCAAACTATTAATGGTTTAAGTAAACAAAGACAAGGTCTTGAAAACTTCTTAAAAGTTTTAGTTGGTATTCCAATTTCTGATGAATTAAGATTTGAAGAAAGATTACATTAGATTGTGTTTGTAATTTTTTTCACCAAGTGGTTTTTTTATTGTTATATTCTAATCTTTTTTCCATACTGTGGTTTTTTTTAGATTAGATGTTTATATTTTTATACTTTTATACTTTTATGCTATTATTTGATACATTACTTTATTTATTATTGTAATTGCTACTTCTTCAAATTCGTAGACCCCTTTCATGTGAAATTTTATGTCGGGTATTTTCATCAGCCTTCCGTGTTAATAAACATTTAAACTTATCCAGTTAAAATATTCACTTGTATTTGATGAACAACTCTGACTTCTCCAAACCGGATGAGGACGAGACTTCACCGTTATTACCAACACGATTTGTTGTTTCATCACAGCCAATTTCATCAAGTTTACCCACAGAATCAGTGTTAAATCAACTGAGATTCCCAAATAAACAATTTGATTTAGAATCACAATCCCCAGAATTATTCAACAATCACACCAATACGACAACAAACATCCCTAAATCCTTGATTTCGTTAGATTTGAACATAAACTTCTTTAATAATAAAGTAACAAAATGGACTCATTCATTATTTACATCAACTTCAAAGGACAAAGTTACAACAGAAATTCAATACAGTGTCTTCAAACCACTTGATAATTACAAACCATTAGATCACATCCCCTTAGACTTTAATAAAGGACCTACAACTCTATCTCAATTCAATCATATAGTAGATGATGCAATTACAGCAATTAATGAATTTAATATTAAACCAAAAAGAATAGCGAGTGGTAGTTCAGGTAGTTATTTCATTTATAATACAAACAATGAAATAGTGGGGGTTTTCAAACCTAAAGATGAAGAACCATATGGCCCACTATCACCAAAATGGACAAAATGGTTACATAGGAATTTGTTTCCTTGTTTTTTTGGTAGATCATGTTTAATACCCAATCTTGGATATATTTGTGAAAGTGCAGCAAGTTTATTGGATTGTCAATTGAACACATTTATAGTGCCAATGACTAATATCGTTTCAATCTCAAGTGATTCATTCTATTATTCTTATTGGAATAAAACTGAACAATTACCATTGAAAATTGGCTCATTTCAATTATTCTTAAATGATTACATTGAAGCTGATAAATTTTTTGAAAAATACCCAATCACTGATGATTTGGATAATGATAATGATGATGATGATGAATTCCATTGGAATCATGAAGTAATTCAACAATTTAGAGAAGAACTAGAAAAACTAGTAATATTAGATTATATTATGAGAAATACTGATCGAGGTTTTGATAATTGGATGATTAAAATTCATTGGAAATATAACAATAATGGTACTAAAAAACCAATTCTTAAAATTGGTGCAATTGATTCAGGATTATCATTTCCTTGGAAGCATCCTGATGAATGGAGATCATACCCATTTGGTTGGTTATTTTTACCATTAAACTTAATTGGGCAACCATTCAGTGAAAAGACAAGAAAACATTTTCTTCCACTATTAACATCAGTCAAATGGTGGGAAAATACCACAATTCTATTAAGAGAATTATTTGCAAAAGATTGTGATTTCAAAGAAAGAATGTTTAAAAAACAATTAACTGTTTTGAAAGGTCAAGCATTTAATGTTGTTGAAACCTTGAAAAATCCAACACATGGTCCGTTAGAACTAGTTAGAAGAGTTAGAATGTTAGTCCATGATCAAGAAATGGAAGTTTCATTAACAATACCAATCTCAATAATGCAAAATGCAATGAACACTCCAATTTCTAAACCGTATATTAATAAAAGGAATAAATCAACTTTAGATACAGTCAAAGAAGATGATCCAAATATTGATAATTCTAAACATGATCAAACACTACAGAAAAACTGGAATAATTTACTAATTGGAGAAATAAATGAATCTGAATTTCAGTCTAATTCAAGTCCAAAATCTTATTTAAATGAACCAAATTCAGGTTCAACCATAAGTAATACTGATTCATTGAATGAATCGTCTGGAACGACTAAAACAGTGATAATTGAAAGAATTCAAGTAGTTACTTCAAAACCTCCAGTTTTCACTTGTTGTTGATATAATAATTCATAAACTACCTTGCGTATTAGTTCTTCATACACTCATGTCGCTTAAAATTTAAAGCAAAGTGTAATGTGTAATTAATATTTTGATTTAATATCACAACTTATAGTCGATAATGATTCGCTCATACTTTACTAATTGGCACCCTGAGCTACACAGTGGTACACAGTTTCTCAATTACTTGTGGAGAAAGATATATTAGTAGTTCAATAAAACTTCATACAACTACTAATTAAACAATACATGTTATTATGTGATAACTTCTAATATAAATATTATAACTACTGGGCCCTGGCCTCTAGACATGAATAATGTTCTTCAATTATTAGCAGTATTTTTTAAACAAGCTATCGACATAATTTTGTAAATATCAGTTTCAGCTCTTTCATATCAATATATGATATTGAATACTGATTTTAATTTATAATGATTGATCGATTACTATACAATCTAGTAGTATAATAAACTATAAGATAATTAAACTACGTCTAATCAACAAGCTGCTAATTAACAATAATTAAATAATTTCATGTTAGTAACTTCAAAAATTGACAAGTTGAAATTCTCTGTGGTACGCCGGATTTTTTTTAATTGTTGCACTTATAATTGTATTTCAAATCGATATAATTATACTGGGGCACTAGTGGAGCAATATATATATGATGACTTTTGTTGGTCGATATTACCAGTAGTACTTATAGTGATTATGTATTCAACTAGTCAATATATAATCAGAAACGATATTATTTCACTTTATATTGCAAGAAATTGAACATGAAATTATGAATATTCATCCAATTGGAACGAAAAAAATTGTAAAATGATCCATTAATCAACCGTAACAGTCCTAAACACACTACAAATACCAAAAGCCATCACATTAAGCATTGTAATCTATCATTAAATGTTAAATCAGCTCCAACCAAAACGTTTCCGCGAAATTGATAATCTTCCCCAAAAAACTGTGGACAAAACTCGTCGAGACTTGGAAAAAAAATTCTGTGTTCATTCGATTCATCAAAAATAATTATTTGATCCATTAAAGATGAGTTCATTTGGTGCTACTGTCATTGAATACATCAACAAACTGTATGTTGTATATGAAATATATCTTTCAAAGGGAAGAATCTACTAATACATAACCCAGACAAAAGGAATATTACTCTACTCCATACGATGAATTAATCAAAATTGGATTTTTAGGTCGTGTTAAACTATACGATTGGACTGTTGAAATTGCAGGTGTTACATTAATCATTGTACTAGTTGCATTATTCTCTATTGGGGCTAGTTTAAATCAATCCATCGCTTTAAAGTTTATCAATTCAATTAAACCTATCTTAGAAGAAAATTTCTATCAAACAGGTACAAGTAAAGATAAATTATATATCAAAGACTCACCTGAAATCTACACAACTTATGCAACAGGTAGATTGAATATCAATAGTTTGACTGCTAAAATTGAATTAGGACCTAGACAAAATGTTTTCTTTTATGTTTTAGAATTAATCTTATCGAATTTTTTTGAAACTGTTAAAGATCCTCAAGATATTGTTAATATCGTTATTAAACCTTCAATTGATTCTAAATTAGGTAAATTCATCTTTGCTATTGTTAACAAAGATGGTATGAACAAAGAAAGAGAGAATAATTATTTCCTATCTTTAACTAAAACTTCAGAATCAACTGAATTACCAAATCAATTTGTTTTCATGAGTGAATCTACTAATTTAAATAAAGATTTAATTAGTGAATCATTGGTTAATGCATTAAAGAAATCATCTGGTGTTCTTAAATTTCTTGCTGTTACTGATTTACCAGCTGATAAACCAACAACAGTTAATGAGTTAGAATCTTCTACTGAACTAGTCTTATCCTTAAAATTGAAAACTGATAAAGAATCATTAACTGCTATTAATGAATTAATTAAGGAATTAATTGTATTAACGGATAAATTATCAACTTATGAATTAAAACAAGATCAACAAAAAAAAATCACTAATGTTAGAGTTCAAGAGGTTAATAAAATTGAGAAATTAATCAAAGAGCAAAAAGAAGAAGAATTAAAAGAAGAAAGATTAGAAATTGAGAGACAAAATAGAAGAAAGTTACAAAAATTATCTCCAGAAGAACAAGAGAAATTAGACAAGAAACAAAAGGAAAAGAGAGAAAGAAGAGCTAAAAACAAACAAATCAAAAGATTTTAATTAGAAAAACAATTAAACAGATTTTTTTCCATTTTTTGTGTTATACTTATTGATTGTAGACAGTTGGATCCCAAGTTAAAACTTCATAAGAATTTGGGAAATCTAATTTTTTATAATCATCTTCATCCAATTCAACAGTATCTAAAACGTGATAATTTTCTTTAATTCTATCAACGTGAACAGTTTTAGCTAATGGAATAAAACTTTGAGAATAAGACCATTTCAATAGAACTTGAGCAGTGGAAATGTTATGTTTCTCTGCAATTTCTAATAATAATGGATCTTTTAATTTTTTACCTTGAGTTAATGGGGAGTAAGCTTCTAATTTGAAATCATATTTTTCAGAATAATCTTGTAAATCTTTTCTAGGTAACCATGGATGTAATTCTACTTGATTAATAACAGGTTTTATCTTTAGATTAGAAGCAAATAATTCATCTAAATGTCTAGTACCATAATTTGAAACACCAATTGATTTAACTTTACCTGATTCAACAGCTTCTTCTAAAGCTTTCCAAGTACCCAATCTTTTCTCTTTATTCGACATTGGAGAATGGATCAAGAATAAATCAATGTAATCAATTGATTTGACTTTTTCTAAAGAGTCCTGAATAGCAAGTTTAGCTTTTTCATAACCATGATCATTATTGAAGATCTTAGTAGTGAAGAAGATTTCTGATCTTTTAACTTGTGGGAATTCGTTCAAGAATCTAGAGATACCTTCAGCTGCTTCTTCTTCATTCAAGTAACATCTTGCACTATCAATGTGTCTATAACCAACTTTCAAAGCTTGATAAGTTAATTCAGCAGCAACATTTGGTGGAGTTTGATATAACCCGAAACCAGAGACAGGAATAGTATTACCATTGTTTAGAGTGATCAAAGAGTCTTTTTGTAATGACATTGCAGGAGTTGAGTTGAAATTTCTGAAGAATTGGAAGAATTGTCGATTTGAATAATTGAGGCGAAATTCTTGCTTATATAGTAGTGTGGCTCCACTTTTGTTGAATAATGGGAAAAATTTTGCGTTTAAATGAAGTTTCATCTGAAGTAAGTTCCAATTGAGAGTTTTGAATGATTTTAATGGTGTAGAAATGTGGATTTTATCACTGATTTTAGTGTTGAATTATGAATATTCACTAATGATTATAAAACAGTGAATTTGTCTCTCTCGGATTTACACAAAGAAGTGTGCAATCATTAGTAAATATTCAATATTTGATGAATTCTGTATTGAAATTTCTCATCAATGATCGTCTCTTCCAAGATTATCGATCCCTGTTGTCTGATCTATCGAACAAATCTCTCACTTGAAACAAATCTCTCACTTGTTTCCCAATCATGTCCTAAACACATCTGATGGCTTTACCATCAAACGTTTCAAAACATTCGATCAAACCTTCACCTATCAAGTGGTTGACAATCCAATCAATGTTCAATCCCTTGAACTCTTTATACAACAGTTTATTCTTATTCCACTTCTGTAAAAGGTCATCTCTTTTCAATTCTCTCCATTTGTTCAAATTCATTTGTCTTAATATGAATTTCTTAGAATCATTAATTAATTTGATAACAAACCCAATGTTTGGAATTGATAATTGATACAATTCAATGTCCTTGGGTATCAAACATAAATAATCTGCATTTAAAAATGAATTGATTTCATCATCTGTGAAATTCAATAATAATTCAGTTTTAGTTATACTTGTAAAACTATTATCAATTATAAACTGCTTAAACTTGAGATCTTTGATATCTTTAACATAATCCTCAGTTTTAACAACAAGGCTTATGTTATTATTATTAATCACTCTAATCTGATTTGATTGTGATAATTCATGAATTTGTTGATCGACAATTGAAGCATTCTCTAGAAGTGAATATAATTGGTACGTAGTAACCAATGGCGGGACTCTCTGCCTGAATTTCTCAATATATTCAACAAATCCACTATTAAATGCAATTGGAATTGATTTCCATCTATTTTTGTTGATATAATCAATTGATTCAGTTAAATCTAACTCTTCTCCATCAATTTCTAACCAATTTGATTCGTTTTTTTTCAGTAATTTTATGACTTCCTTATCTCTTCTCTTGTGTTCACCCACTTTGCTCCTCTTTGTACGATCCACCAGAGATTTCTTCACAATTCTCATCAAAATGTCCCAATAATTCTAATTTCGGTTCAAACTAAAATTTTCACTTTTCAATTTTCTCCTCGGCTGAAACGATTGAAAGATTCTCCACACTGAAATTTTGTATAAAAAGAGTGAAAAATGTGTCAAAAGTTTTTTATTTTTATTTGGTCTTAAAATCTTCAACAAAATGTCGGAAGGGAAAGATATCTTATACGAAGTCCGTGGCAAGGTCGCAATCATCACTCTCAATTTGCCAAACGAATTGAACGCTTTGAACAACGATCAGTACTTATTACTAGGTTTGTTGGTAGAACGAGCTAATAATGACCCATCCACCATTGTTACTTTCATCAAATCAACTGGTCGTTATTTCTCTGCTGGTGCAAACGTCAAAGATCTAAACATCAACAAGCAGAAAAGGGAAGATGGAGTCCAAGAAACTGACTATTGGTTATCTAAATTCACTGCTAGAAATGCTTACTTGACAAGTGTCTTCCACGATCATACCAAAATCTTAGTTGCTGCCTTGAACGGTCCTGTTATTGGTTTAAGCTCAGCTTTAGTAGCTTTGTGTGATTTCGTGTATGCTATCAACAATAAAGTGTTTTTGTTGGCCCCTTTTGCTAATCTTGGTTTAGTCACTGAAGGTGCAACTGCTGCTACGCTAGTTCAAAGATTAGGTGTAAGCGTTGCTAATGAAGCTCTATTGTTATCAAGACCAATCCCTGCTGAAAGACTGTATCAATTAGGTTTCATTAATAAGATTTATAACTTAAATGATATCGATAAATTCAATGATATCGTTTTGGAAGAATTTTGGTCAAAAGTTAAAGATTTAGATCCTGATAGTATTAAAGATATCAAGGCAATTATGAAATCAAACTATTTGCAAGATTTGCAAAGTACAAACGCTCAAGAAATTATTGGTGGATTGAATAAATTCTTACAGAACAAACCACAACAAAGATTTAGACAGATTGCTAGAAAGGAAAGAAACCATAAAATGTGATTATGTATTTCTTTTCTATTTACATATTTTTCTCAAATATAAATTTTATGAATCTGATGACATTCATTCAATCATGCTTCTTCTTCAATTCTAAATCAAACATTTCTTTGGTATTATCTTCTTCTTCATTATCTTCAATATCGTCATCTTTATCTTCTAATTCTAAAGTTCTTAATATAACTTGAGTTGGTTGCTCTTCTTTATTGATTTTTCTACTTATTGAAACACCACCCATCATGGAAATAACCAACACTAAAACTGCAATCAATCCACTAATAGTTGTATGCCATCTCAAACTTTCAATCTCTGATTTAATATCACTATTAATATTAGTACTTATCTTATTATCTAGTTCTTGAATCTTCATTTTAATTTTTTTCTGTAATAAAGTATTTTCACTAATCTGATCATTAACAGTGACTTGAGAATCATTTTTACTCATTATGAGATATTCATTCAATTCGTCACTTTCAACTTGTAACAATCTTTCTAATGCATACTTCTCCATTTCTAAATTCCTTAGATCTTTCTCTCTTGAATGTTTTGTTTCAAAATTCAATTCAGATTGTGCTGCTTCAAATAAGTATGTTTCATTTTCTAATTCCATACTAGTTAACATCTTTGATTGTAATTTTCTTATATTCACTTTCAAGTTCTCTTTGATTAGTTTCATTATAACATCACTCTGTGGCTCAGTAAACCCTAATGCGTTCAAATCTCTGAAAACTTTCATCGTGTCTAAATAAACTGATTTATCTTCATTTTCAACATCTTCAACCTCAACGTCTAACACTGTCTCAGGAGCTTCCGTTTTATCTATTTTACTATTCAAGTACTGCGTTGTACAACTAAATGGTCTTCTTGTGGGTATATAACCTCGCTGTAGTATGGCTCTGCTTATCGTTTTGAACATTTTTGATTATGACAGTAGTATGAATGAAGGCCATATTTGGAGTTATTTTTGATCTTTTCGCGAATTGACAGTACTATAACACCATGTACTAATAAATAACTACATATTCTCTACTAAAAAAAGTATCATAAATTCATTAAGCTAAAAATCCGTAATCATCATTATTTCTCCAGAATTCCTCAACTGGAACATTCCATAAATAATTGTTCTTTTGTGGATTCGAATAGATGGTTGTAGCATTGATTTTAGGTGTTGTACTATAATTTGGTTGATCAAACAATGAAGTTGTTATTGGTGCACCACCACTTTCACCTGTCCAAACTGAAATGTTATTAATCATCTTATTCGTTCTACCGTTAAATAAACTAATCTCTTGTTGACTTGTTGGATTCATTGGATATTGGAAACTATTCAAATTCACTTCCTCATGAGGTATCGAATTATCATTTTGAGGTTCATCAATTGAATCCAATTTTGGTTTCTTTGAGATTGGTTGTTCATCATCAATTAAAACTTGTTCATCATCTTCACTTGATTGAATTAATAAATGACTTAAACTCTTAGGAACAACATTTTTCTGTAGATGACCTTGTTTTCTTCTTCTTTCGGCCCTTTCAATTTTACCTTCTTTGGAATTATCAACTCCAAATCCTGTGGATTTATAATAAGTGTCTGATAATTTTCTAACAATTGCAGGTGGCATTCCTGGTTCTTTTGAATATATAATCTCAGATGAATCTGGACCACATCTTTCAATCAAATTAGTTATAGTTGCTGTCATTAATTGATCAAATGTTTCTCTAAATACTAATGCAAATTTAGAACGTTCAGTCATAACATAAAGACAAATAGAACAAGCTCTTAAATCATTTAATCCATTAAATAATGATTTTGAAACTGTTGGTCTCGTATGTTTTGAACTATCACCTAACTGTTTTCTTTTTAAATCGTCTTTATTTCTTGCTAACCATAAACAATAAATCAATGTAACACCAGCACTGAAAACTGTATGAATTGCAGTTGTAGAATGACCATAAACTGTCTTTTGATGAAATACTTTGAACAACTGACAAATATGACCTGCTGCTGCTTGACATTCTCTGAATAGCTTATCCATTGGATCCATTAATTCTAAAAATGGCTGAATTAATAATCTTACTGATCTATAATAATATAACCTTAAAGTTTCATTTTCAATACCATTTGAAAAAACTTCACAATTACCTCTCCAGATTTCTAATTCCTGAAAGAATTTTTCAACTTTTGATAAAGGTTCTGATATATTATTGATATTGGTATTATTTTGATCAAGACTAGATATTATATTCAATTCTTGAACAAATCTTGATTCAATTCTTCTCAATTTAATGGATTGATTTATAAAATTGATATTATTTGGATGTTTAACTGATTTTGAATGTTCAAACTCAAATAATGGTAAATCTGGATCAACCAATTTTTCATCTAAACTATGGCTTTTACCAACTGCAATACAAATCATTCTTTCTAGCAAATAGTTACACCACCAGATTCTAATTCTCTTGGTACGATCTTTTGGTAATAATGTCCAATAAGTTTGTGATCTGTTTAGACCTAATCTAACACATAATTCTAAAGAATCTTTAATGATTTCATATAATAAAACTGAATCTCTATCTGTTCTGATTAGATATAAAACTGTTAAAGTTAATAATTCACATTTTTGTAAATCTGAAATAATACCGCATTTAGTAACATGTCTAATTGCAGTACTAAAATATCTTTCAGGTTGCGGACCTCTATATTTACCAGTTGACATTTGTAAACAAGAACTGATTGCATAAACCATCCACATTCTAGCACAACAAAAATGGAAATATCCAATATTTTTCATATAATTTGTTAAATTGTTATTTGTAACATATGCATTATGAAATTCAAAAACCTCTTCTTCATCTAATAAAGGATATTTGAATTGTAGTCTTGTGAAATAAATATCTAAAAATGCTCTTGAATATTTTTCATCGACTTCGAAAACAGGATCAAATTGAGAGAATTCATGTAAATTATATTTAGCAAAAATGGAATTTGAATAATCGATTGATTCTAATGAAACTAATAAATTTGAGTTTGAAGATTTTGTGTTGTCTGAAGGTATCATTGGTAATTTTCTGCTATTTAATTTATGGAAATTGTTTTGAGTTATATTTGGTAAATTTGTTACCTCTTCATTATGATTAATAAATGGTGAAAATTTTTTGTATTTAAAATTTTTCTTAACATTTGGATTACCATGCTCATCAATTGATATATTATTGACATCAAGAATTTTTTCTAAAAATTTAACTTTTTTCTCTAGCATTATAGTATATTCATCTTTTGAAGGAGCTTTGACAGCATATTTGGCAGGTTGAACACATTTAACTCCTGCTTTAATACAAGTCGTACAAGAGGGTAATCTATGATCACACTTTTGTTTTCTTTTTTGACATAACAAACATGAGGTTGAACGACCTTTTTTATCATGAGGGTTTCTAAACCCTGGTTCACCTGGTTTTAAATTTAAATTCTGTGAATCTGGTGGAGTTACTGAGATACTTGAAGCTGGTGAGTTGTATGATCCAACTGAAGTTGTTGAAGCTATACTGGTAGGAGTTTGAATTCCATTCGAACCGTTCATCATTTAGAATAATTCAAATACAGGTATTAATTGAAGTGATTAGAAAAATAGAAAATGGTACTATGAGATGTTTATATATAAACTGCAAAACATTTCGAAAAGCAAAAAAAAACTCTAAGTCCGTAGAGCCAATCTGCGATTTACTGCTGGATTATGCATAATTCTGGAGAGTTTCTTACGGAGTTTCAGCACCGTTTAAAATGGGTTGATATAGGAAGCCGTTCTTTATGAATTGAGGATCTAATTCAAAGCATTGATGTTGGATAAAACTGTGTTATTAAATCATGTTGTTGAGTGTGTGTATGTTTTTTTTACTATTATTTGTAGGAATTCTAAGAATGTAGTTGTTGCCTAAAGTGCTTTAACAAATTGAGGTGTGACCGGAGTTTGCGAAATTTTGTTTTGAGAGTTTGAGATAGTTTCATAAGTCCGAAAGTGTCACTTTAAATAGTTGATGTGTCTGAAATAGATTAGAACAATTAAAGGTTTGATATAAATCAATCATTTGAGGTTCATATCTTGTCTTCGAGTTTATGTGTGTTATCAGTGTAACTCTTTACATATTTTCAATCAATCAGTGAGTAGTTTATCATGTTTCAATGTTGAAGAAAAACAGTAAGATACATGATGATCTTACTCTCTTTTAACCGTCAATTGAATGAGAAGGAATAAAGGAGCTCATTGCGGAGTATTTGTAATACATACAAACTTGTAATAGAACAAGATAGAAGTGTATCATTATGTATCAGTGTATCTCCAGATAACACCCATCTTGATATACAATATTATAACACCTTAAGCTATAATTTTGAGAGTTTATGTAAGTCTTGGGATCGATTTTCCTATCATGTCCAAACAGAAATACTATTCAATGGTGTACACTTGTAAAAGTTATTACAGAGGGTGTATTCATTAAGCCGTATATAAGCTCAAATGTTATACAAAGGAATCCTAGAAAGTTCATTTCTTTGACAGTGGATTCTGGAATCATAAAATGGTCCTTTCCTACATTAGATTCTAGTATGTCTTCTATATAAGTTACCACCTATACTTACTCCACCTCATGTATATTACTAGACGGATATAACAACGTAAATTTAGATTGTTGGGTTAACGACTGGAGTTTATAACAACGTGACTTTTACCACTCCTCTAAAGAGTCAAATTTCTATTCAGATAATTCAAGAAAGGTCTAAAAACCGAACATATAATTAAGTTTCTCCAAAGTAAATCCAATCAGTCAAATAATGATCTCGCCTCTGGAAATACGGATAATAAATATAATTGATATGATCATCTGAAGATGAAGATGAAGAGGTTGTACTGTAATCTTTTATCAAGATCAACAATCCTTCCGCTTAAAGAATTATTGTGGGGAGTATATAACCTCAGCCGTATAGAATAACAATTGAAAAAACCGTTTAATATCTGCAAGTTGGACTGAAAACCGTCTTGTGTAGTATGTACTGATATAGATCAGAGTTAGATATTTGCATCTAGACTCTAGAGTCTACACTCAACACTGGCATCAGAGAGATATAATATACTAATGAGCTCTGATTTAAACTTGTAACAAGCATTATCTGAAAGTAGTGTGCAGTGTGCACCATACAATGGACTTAGAAACAAAAATGAAAATTATATGCAAATCTCAATAGTCTCTATGAACTTAAAGACAAAAGTGAAATACTAATTTACATTTATCATAAATCAACAAGAAATCTCTTCTGGAAATATGGAACATCTCATAGACTGTACCGTATGTCATTCCAAGTAAAAAATTTATTGGATGATAAGAATTGAACAACACGTTACCTGGGTGTCAATTTGTACTAATTTCTCTCAGGGCATCTTAGATTCTTGCACCTCAATAAATAACATAAGTTACCTCTTTCTTGACATTTACATCAAGAAGATTACTAACAAGTTACAACAGCAACAAATCAACGTCATCTTTGGCCATGAGAGAGATTTTAATATTTATACGGAAAAGTTTTGAGAGATGTTTTTCAGTGAAAAAGGTCTTCTCTCCATGATTTTCAAATTCACTTAGCAAAGAATTAGGATGATGTTAAGCTAACAAGAGAAGATAGCACAGTCTGTTTTAAAGAATATATTTTCACAACATGAAGAATATTTAATTCATAAGATTTCAACGGTTTTCAACATTCCGTAAAAAAAAGACAAACTCACTATTCAATCAACTATGTCGACGATAATCGAGTCTGTGGCCATTATTGGAGCTGGCCCCGCTGGTGCCATTGCATTAGACTCGCTGTTGAAAGAAAAGAAGTTTCAAAATGTCAAGGTTTTTGAAAGAAGATCTGAAGCTGGTGGTTGTTGGATTTTTGACCCATCTCCAGTTGAGAAATTACCTTTAATCAAAGATTTAAGTGATAGAACTGCTGATATATTGCCACCAGAAGACCACTACTGGTGGGATGATTTACCAAAATATGTCTCCAAGAGTAAAAGAAATAGATTCATAAATACAGCAACTTATGAAAACCTCCATTCAAATGTTGAGAAAACAACAATGGAATATACAAGTTATCCATTTCCAGAAGCTATATCTGACGAAAGTTATTACAAATATGGGAAAGATACACCCTTCAGACATAACACTTTAATCAAGAAATGGATTCAAGATATCATAACCGAAAACAATTATCAAGATCTAATATATTATGGAGTATCTGTTGAACTAATTGAAAAAAATAAGACAACTGATAAATGGGATATTTTATTGAGAAAATTTGGCGATGAATTAGACTATGTTTGGAAAGAATCATTTGATGCTGTCATTGTTTCTTCAGGTAGGTATGATGTCCCATTTATTCCAAATGTTGAAGGTTTGCAACAATTTCACGACAATAAAAAAGTTCTTCATACGAAACATTATAGAACAAGAGAAGACTTTAAAAATAAAAAAGTAGTTGTTGTGGGTGGCTCAATCTCTGCTGGTGATACGGTTCAAGATATATTAAGTTGTGCAAAACTACCGGTGATCTCTTCAATTCGAAGTACAACTCAATCTCATCCTTATTTTGGATTTTACGCTTTTGAACATGAAAACATCGCCAGACATGATGACATAGTTAAAATAGATGGAGATATCTTATTTTTCAAAGATGGTTCAATTATCAAAAATGTTGATGTGATAATTTATGGTACTGGATTTACGGTAAGTTTCCCTTTTTTACCAAATTTACCAAAAAATGAAGCTAGACTTAAACATATTTATCAACACGTTTTCAATATCAAGGACCCAACATTAACTTTTGTTGGTAATATCACGGCAGGGTTGACTTTCAAAGCATTCGAATGGCAAGCTGTTCTAGCTGCTAAATATTTATCTGGTAAATTGAAATTACCTTCAAAATCAGCTCAATATGATTGGGAAAATAGAAGAATAGAGCTAAAAGGTGATAAATTTAAATTCAGTGCATTATATCCTGATTTTAAACAATATTTTGAAGACGTTCGTGAATTAGTTGAATCGAGTCATGATAAAACTGGTGGTTCTTTACCTGTTTTCGATCAATTTTGGGAAGACTCTTTTTGGAGAGGTCATAAAAGAAGAATTGACTGGTGGATACAAAATAGTAAAGGTGAAAGAAAACCATCCCAATTGTAAAATGCATCACATAATTAAATCTTACATTATTAATAGATCTATGTAGTAGTAATATTATTCTTTGTTATAAATCTCTAAAAAGTATTTGCTTCTAACATTCCGAAATTCGGTTTCAACATCATGAAGGGATATCCAAGACGCTTCTAGGCTAGTCTTTTGAACTCTTCTCGTCCATTCTTTATCATTTTCAGCACGGCCTATATACTCAACGTTAATCTTTTTATCAATTTCCATTTGTTCAACAACTCTTTGTAAAAAGTAAACCCTTGTTTCAGTGAATAGAAATAATGCTTTCTTCAAATCATAAACTACTTCTTCTTTGATTTTAGTAACTTCAAGTAAACTTTTATATAGAGCCCAAACATCATCAAATCCAATACCCGCCCCAGCACCATACACACCTGATGTTGGATGGGCAGCATCACCAACAAATGCAATTTTATCTTGAATACTTAATTTTGTTAACCAAGGAGCTTTTTCTAATGGAAAAGCATATGATTCTGGCATAACTTCTAAAATTTCACCAATTAACGGATCCCAATCTTTAAAATGTTCAATCAATCTATTTTTTTCCCACCCTTTACCTGTTGTTTCATTCCATTTTAATGAATTTGCAATTTCTTCACTTTCTGGTAAATGGGCAGCGACATTAAATTTATTTGGTTTTAATTTTGTCATAAACATTGCAGAAGTTGGCCCCACCCATACTGTAACTTCTTGTGGTAAGTTTTTGATATGAGAAACAATAGATTCATCAAACACATTTCGATACGCAACAGCACCTTTATAAGTGACTTTATCATTAGTGAATTGACGACGAATCTTTGAATAAATACCATCTGCAGCAACTAGTAAATCAGCCTTGACTGATTCTTTATCTTTGAAGTTTATTTGAACTTCATCTCCAATTAATTCAATATTTTCTAATTGGAAACCATAATTGATTTTAATTGGAACACTCTCTAAAATATAATTATGAATGTCGATTCTTTGAGACTTAGCAGGTTGATAATTTGGTTCAACAGCTGTAATTTTTTCTGAAATCTCTTCACCAGTTTTCCAATGTCTAACAGTCATACCTTTACCATTCTCTGATCTCCATAAAATCTTTTGAAGATCATCGATATCTAAAACTTTTCCTAATGTAATCAAAGAACTTTCTGTGAAAGTTAAAGCAGCTCCAGCTTCTCTTTGTTCTGGACTTTTTTCATAAATAGAAACTTCAACATTTGGTAGTTTCGATAACGTAACAGCTCCAAACGCACCCACCATGCCAGCTCCAATTATAACAATTCTTAACGGTTTTTCTTTTGTCATTTTGTGCTTTATTTGGTTCTCTGAACTAAATTACTAATTAGAGATTCCATTGATCTTTATATATTTGTAATAAAACAGGAAATCACCTCACCAGTAATTAGTTAACCACTGTGGCAATCCCACAGTCTATCGAATCATTTGACACATTTTGTGAAAGATCCGGAAATATTACCTGATTGGGATAATTTGGGTTTTATTCTACAACAGAATCTCACAAAGAATATATTTGTGTGATTACATTTATAATTTTGATCTACAAACTGTTTCTTCCAAAATCTCTAAAACTTTCAACCCAGCACCATATGATAGTTCGTATCCCATACCACCTGCACCATAAGCATGAATAATGGTTCCAGAAGCAACTTTTTCCTTTTCGATTCTTAATCCACCCTCTCTGGCTGGTCTGAAACCAACATTGACATTTCTGATATCAACTTCCCCATCGATGCATAATTCTGGATATAAAATTTTACCCCTTTTGAGTAGGGATTCAGTATCTTCATCCCTTGGAACTGTTGTGAAGTCATTTAATTGTTTTGTGCCACCCAAAATGAAACCACCATTTAATGGTCTTTGAATCACGAAGGTCCAGGAACCGTCTTTGGATTGATGTGTAACAGTTTTATTTTCATATGGATTACCTTGTGGAGCACGAACTAGTAAAGTTTGACCTCTAATTAAATAACATTTTGGGTCATATCCCCCATTATATTGAAGACCTGTACCAGATGCATTAATCACAATATATTCAGGATATAGTTGGAACACTTGCTTCAAAGAAAATAACTCAGTCTTATGAAATTTAACACCATATTGGAAAGTAAGTTTTCTTTGTAAATACTGGATGTATAATGGAGCATTCAAGACCCAAGTTTTATACCTAGCACCAAATTCAACCCCTTTTGGTAATTCATGTCTTGGGATCTCTTTGAGACCTTCAATATCTTCGAAGTAACCCTTAGCAGTAACATCATACAGACCCTTTTCCTCAACATAGTCAATACCTTCAACAAATTTGATAGAAGATTCTGGTTCTTCAACAGCGAGTTTTTGGAAAAACTCTGATGTTAATCTTGTAAGTCTGGATTCCTCAAATTCTTGATCAGATTTACTTGGAAATGGTCTGAAATGTGCCCCTGCCCATGGTGATGTATATTTAAAAGTTAATGGATCTGTTGGAAAATTGCTTGCGATGAATTCGACTTTGTATCCTTTTTCAGCTAACACAAGACCGATTGATAGCCCAATAACACCTGCACCAACAACAATTACCGGTTTTTGACTCATTACACTGGCAGACATGTACCATCAACACGTAAAAACCTGAAAGATGAGTTATTTAAGTACTAATTTTTTGAATCTATAATTCGGTGAACTTTTCAACTTTACCGAAATTTCTTATCTAACAATGATTGACAAAGGTATATATAAAGAGTAAGAGTCACCTTAATGAAAGAATCATGTGTTTTTGTGGTGTGATATTCAAATAATTTTTCGAAGTGTTCAAAAATGGTTGCAGAAAGAGTCACATTTGAACAGATTGATAAGCCAGCTAACAATCCACTTTTGTCACCAGCCTGGAAATCGAACGGTTTAGTTTTCACTTCTGGAGCTACAGGTGTTGATTACCATACAAACACTATACCACAAGATGTTGAAACTCAGACTGAAAACGTAATCAAAAACCTGAAAGAAGTTCTTGAAGCATCCGGTTCCTCTTTGGAAAAAGTTTTAAAAGTTTTATTATTTATTAGTGATCCTAAGGATGCTAAAATTGTCAACAAAGTTTATGGTAAATATTTTACTGAAAAGCCAGCTAGAAGTTGTATAATTGTTGGTTTCCCAAATCCAGAGCTTAAAGTTGAAATAGAATGTGTTGCTGAATATTAAAAAAATCCACTACAATAATGTACTAAATAAACAGGAACTCTAGTATAAATTTAAAAACCACTGCCAGAAGAATCCCATGATTTGAAATTTGTAGTTATATCTCTCCATATCTCAGATGTTAAGTCCTTTGAAAGAGGTGTGAATAAATCATTCAAATCATTTTCAGAATCCAAAGCAGAGATATCAGTGAAGATTTTTGCAATATCATCCACTAATAAGGTATTTGGACTAACCACCGCTTCCTTCGACATTGAATTTTCAGTTCTCGAAACACTAAGATTTATTTTTGATTCATCTTTCATTTTACAAAATAATGAATCTAATTCCTTGAATCTCTTTTCATTTTCAATGGCAGTAAAATTACCTGAATTTGCCATCTCTTTATTTAAATCCCTTCCAATTTTAATTAATTGAGAATAAGTATCGCCACCTGACATCATGTATAGAATCAACAATGACGAAAATAGATATCTGGCATCCCAGAATCCAAAATTAGAGAAAAGTCCAATCTTTTTCAAACTCTCAAGAATGTTAATATTGGCAGAAGCAGTACTAACACATTTTTGGATTGCCTGTTTAAACTCTGGCTTATTTGTTGATTCGCTTCTTTGACCAATGAACATCGACAGAACCAACGGTCTTGTCGTAATTATCACTATTTGATTTAATCGTAAATATAGATTGGCATTATATCTATCCCCTGGCGTGATGATATTTTCTCTTAATTCAACAGGAAGATTCTTTTGAAAATTATTCAGCTCTTGCAAACAATTCAGCAAGTCAGAAATAGTCTTTTTAGCGTTTGGTTTGTATGTTTTTTTCATTATTGTACCTAAAATCATTGCCAGTTCGCTGTTGTGTCTCAAAATATGATCTTTGAATCCATCTTTCAGATCAATAATGACATCTAATTCAACTGTAATATCATCCTTATCAACATGGATTGGTTGACCAATTTTAGCAGCCCAAATACTATCCATTACATAGCACGTCCACCATAATCTTCTTCTTTTTTCTCTCTCAACTAATGGTAGATTTTTTGCTTTTCTATGAAGACCTAAAACTAAAGCTAATCTAGTTGCAACACCATACGTTGTGAATGCAGTATTAGAACGGTTCAAACCTTGCTGATAAAATGCCATCAACAAATGAACTTGAATTAGTTGTATAGATGGTTCTTCAAAGTTATTTTTGAAAATTTTCAAAAAGTTATTGTAATACGCTATTCCTGGAGCCTCAGTTGTAAGAGTGTCATTCGAACATTGTTCACCAATTGCTAATGTCAATAATAAGTAACAAATCCACCCAGGGTCATTGATTTTCAAGCTACCATCGTAATTTGATCTTATTTCTTCCAGAAATACAGATTTATCAAAAAAGTAATACTCTTGTCCAATGAATCTTATGACTTTTTTAACCAATGATAATGTGACTTCTTTTTCAGGGAGATTTAAAAGACCAGATATAGGAGATTTAGAAGAATTATCATCATAATAATATCTTAAGCTTTGGCCACTTGATGGTTCGATAACTTCATCCTCCAGATCAACATCTAAAAATGAGAATAGTGAACTATCTGATGTGGTTGAATTTTGGAAATATGTATCATTTAGAACTTCTTGATCTGTTGATTCCGCCTTCAAGCTATTTGATCTGTTCATAGCTTCGTCTATTAATGGCAATCTATTTTCCAACAATCTCAACTTGCGCTGGAGCTTAATTATTTCTGATTCATTCACAGTAACAATCTTATCACGAGTAGGATAGTCACATACTTTATCAGAAAGTGAACAGTTTCGACATTTTGGTCTTCCTATGTAGATAACAGTTAGAAAAACTTCCTTAATGTCTAAAACAAAGAAACATACCTCCTGAACACTTGATCTTATGGGTTCTACACCGATTGCATGCTAAATGTGCTCTACCGAACGATTTAACAGATAGATATTTGATACCAGTGTTTGTTTCTGACATGAGATTAGTTAATTATGATAAATCAAAGGATTTTCAATACTCCGATTATTTTAGTTAGGACCTCAAAATTTGGTATATCTAGAAGTCATGAAATTCTCGCATCCTGAGATCTTTTATGAGAGCAAATTACGCACAGACTACATGAAATGAAAGATCTAATTAGTGTTCTTTTGATATTATATCATTGGTCTTTATTCAAAAATTGGCTTAAGTTCTCTAACTGGACCAGCAAGCTTAGAAGAACCTCTCTTTAGATACTTACCATATCCTAACTCACCTTTAATACCACCATTGTCTCTATCCCAAACTATTTCACCTCTTAAAATAGTATAACGTGGCCAATTAGTAAATGTCATGCCTTCAAATGGTGAGTAATCAATGTCATGATGAAGCATCTCGTTAGTTAGTGTAAATTCTTCCATTTTGTTTTTTGGATACCAAATCGTGATATCAGCATCAAATCCAACACCAATAGTACCTTTTCTATCACTTAAGCCGTAAAGTTTTGCTGGATTTGTTGAGCATATCTCAACGAACTTCTGGGGTGTAATTCTTTTTGTTTCAACACCATAACAGAATAACAATGGTAATCTAGTTTCAATACCAGGTAAACCGTTTGGAACTTGTTTATAATGGGGTAATCCATTGACTAAACCCAATTTTTTACCTGCTGGATGATCATATTTAGATGGGGCATGGTCTGACGAAAAAACTGTAACTGTACCATTTTGAATCTTTTTCCAGACACCGTCTAATTCTGCCTGATCTTGTCTTAATGGTGGAGAGCAAATGTATTTAGCACCTTCAAATGGATCTTCATGGTTTTTATGGTTACAGCAACCTTGTTTTAGGGCCTCACTGGTCAAGAATAAGTATTGTGGACATGTCTCTGCAAAAATTGGCATCAAATCTCTTTGAGCATTCTCAACATGCTGTAAAGCGGTTTCTGATGACATATGAACAATTAAAATAGGAACATCAATAACTTTAGCCAATGAAATAACTCTGTATGAAGCTTCATCTTCGGCTTCTAATGGTCTTGAAAGTGTGTGATAAAAAGGATCTTGTAAACCTTTTTCTTGTAACTTCTGATTGATAAAGTCAATAACATCAGAGTTTTCAGCATGAATCATGGTAGTAATTTCTAATTTTCTTGTTTCTAATAGAATGTCCAATAATTGGGAATCGTTTAATTTATATCTAGGGTATGTTGTGTAGACTTTAACACTGGTGATACCTTCATCGTTAACAATTTGAGGTAATCTTTTCAAAGATTCATTGCTTGGATCAGACAAAATCAAATGAAAACCATAATCACAATAACTTCCTATAGATGCCTTTTTATGATAATCTTTAACAATTTGGTTTAAATCATGATTACCTTTTGATTGAATAGCAAATGGTAAAATGAAAGTATTTCCTCCAGCAATTGCACTTCTAGAACCTGATTCAAAATTATCACCCGTCGAAGCGTTTTCTTGATCAATATGAACGTGGGTGTCGATACCACCTGGAGTGATATAACCACCTTGCGCATCAATGACTTCCTTTCCTTCTAAGACTTCGGTGGACATGGTAGCAATAACACCATCTTTGATACCAACGTAAATTGATGGTGGTAAAATGTCAGCAGCAGTGACAATGTAACCATTCCAAATTACTAAATCGAACATTCCTCTCTTGATGGGATCTGATCATTGTCTATGAAATCGTTTTAAAGAGAATCGAGAGCTTTATATAAACTTGTTTCGGTAAACTTTGCAACATTTTCCGATCGATTTAAGTTTTTTTTTTTTTTTAAGTACTTGTTACTCTATATAAATAAAGAATCACGAACTCTGTTCAAAGTATGAAATGATGCTGGGATATTATTAACGATATGACTATCAAGGACTTGGAATTGCTCCCTAAGACTCATCTCAAAAATGGTGGTTCAAATGGTAAGAAGATTAGAATTCTGTTAGTCAACCCTAATTCCACTGAGTTGATGACCATCAACTGTCTAAAAATGGCACAAAACTTTCTTGCTCCTGATGTTGTGTTATATGGATATACAGCTTCTAAACCAGCTCCCACTACTGTTGAATGTCATTTGGATGGTGTTTTATCAGCTGCTGACGCTTTTAGAGATTCGTATGACTATGCTAAACAAGTGGACGCTATTCTTGTTGCATGCTTCTCAGATCATCCATTAGTTAATTGTTTCAGAGAAGAGTTTGACGTCCCAGCATGTGGTATATTTGAAGCAGGTCTTTATACTGCTAGATTATTAGGTGGTCGTTTTGGTATTGTTACAACTGTTTCAAGAAGCTCCATAAGACATGGTGATGCTGTTAGAAATTTTGGCGTAGATGGGTTCTGTGCTGGTTTACTTAGCACAAATCTTAAAGTCGCTGAACTTCATACAAAACCAAGAGATGAGGTACTTGAATTGATGTCAAGTGTTGCTTATGAACTCGTTGAAAATAAAGGAGCAGATGTTATCGTGTTAGGTTGTGCTGGTATGGCCGATATGCAAGAAGCTGTTACAAATGCTGTAAAACATAGGTCAGTTCCAGTTGTTGATGGTGTGGTATGCGGTATTAATATCTTGACAGGTCTTGTTAGATCGAACCTCAAGACTTCTCCTCGTGGTTTATTCGCTAGTAGTCTAAGTTCAAGACATGAACGAGGTCAAAATTATGTTTAGTTCATTTTAATAATATACCGTTTCTTCTCTCTTTCTTTAATTTCGTTGTACAAATAGACTAATCGCACTTTGATAATTTATTACAGTAATACCTTCATTACCCAATGGGCAAATGCTCAAGGGAGTTGCTGATATGGAACGTTAATCATGTTCGGGAAACTTTCTGATTTTCTCCGAATTTGATATAAAGAATCTGAATTGTTTTCAAAAGTTAGAATCTTTTCAAAACTTCATAGTCTTTACAATAGACAAAATCTACATATGACAGTACAAAAACCTAGAGTTTTATACATACCTTGGGATAATCCTATCCATGATCAAGAAGCATGGAAAATTTTAAATGAAAGGTATGAACTTGTACACTATGATTTTGAAACTGTTGAAGATTATATGAATGAACTACAAAAACCAAATCATGGTTCCATTGGCAATATTGATGCTATATGCAGATCTGCTTGGTTAAAGTCTAATCCTTATGTTCATCATTACATCTTGAGAGATGATGCTGTCAAATTAATACCAGAATCTTGTAAAATTGTTTGCCAATCAGGACATGGTTATGATATTGTTGATGTTGATTATTTAACCTCTAGAGGTATTTTGTTCTGCAACTCCCCAAACTCATGCTCTAGAGCTACAGCTGATGTTGGTATATACCTCATAATGTCTTCTTTCAGATATTTGACATACGCTGAACACTGTTTAAGAACACCAGGAAAATATTATAATTCCCAGGAACTTGCTCATATTTCTGAAGATCCAAACGGTAAAACACTGGGTATCGTCGGTTTAGGTGATATTGGTATACTAGTTGCTAAGACATGTGTATCTTTAGGCATGAAGGTTATTTATCATAATAGAACTCGAAAACATGACCTTGAAAAGGAAGTCCCAGAATTAACATATTATGCAGATAAGGGATCATTCTTGAAAGAAACTGACTGTGTCTTTATTGCATGTCCTTATACAACTGAAACTCATCACTGGGTTAACTTCGAAGCATTCAATTTAATGAAACCAAACGTTAGGTTGGTGAACATTGCAAGGGGTCCAATCGTTGAAGAAGCTGCTGTAGTCGATGCTATCGAGCGTGGTCAGCTTGTTGGTGCTGGCTTCGATGTTCATGAGTTTGAACCAAAGATCCACGAGAAGTTACTTTCAAACTATAAAATAACGTTGACTCCTCATGTTGGTGTTTGTACTCAAAACAGTTTTAAAAATTTTGAAAAACGTTGTGTCGAAAACTTAGAACAATTCTTTTACAAAAAGGAAGCTCCTCATACTGCAATTAATGGACATATATATAGTGACAAATAAATTTGTTGGGAGAATAGAATAGTATCCGAATAATGAATTTAAAGGTGTAATTTCCGTTGTTCCTATCTATTCTCATTTGATAGCTTTAACTTCAAATTATCAGCTTTAGATCTGTTTTCTTTTTTCGAAAGTCTTTTGTTATAATTCCAATTCATATAGTATTGTAGGTCATCTTGAGTTTAACCTCATACCTTACCCTGTGTTTGTGTTTAAACTTTACTCACGGTATCACAACTTCCTCCATCAAAACTTAAAGTAAAGTTATAAACAGGAAATTCGTTTTGTTTATTAAAATGTGATAAAGACACAAAATTTGATTAGTGATTCTTTTTTTATTTCCTATTACATAGAACATAAGTCTTATCAATGGAATTTCCGAAAACAGTCAAGTGAAATTTACAAGCTAAGTTATACGGAGTTTTTTAGATTGATTCAATAAAATGAAAACAAATTATAATATATTTTAGTTGGTTGATCTTTCATTGATAGGGTTCCCATGCATTCGACCCTAACGTAGTGTTTAATCAGCCTGCTTAATTAGTTAATCTTTATAACTATCACAACCGCATTTTACATTAACAAAAAAAAGAAAAGTTGGATCGGATTTCTAGAAGAACTTTTCCGTGAATTTTGCTCTCCCAAAAGATAACTGAATAAAGCTACTTTGATTTTCTATCACTTCATTTTTTATATAAAGCAGGCATTTAGACTTACTCAAAGTTAATAGATGGCTTTCGATCTAAGAGCTAATATACCAAATATATACTATAGGCGTTACACTTAAATATGGGTTCTTGGAAGTCTATAGTCGAAAAAATTGAGTTACATCCAGATGAGGCTACTTACTCAGATGGTATTTTATTCTCTAATAAAGAATTAGATCCAGTTCCTCAATACTCAAAGGAAAGAAAATGGGAATGGTTTTCTATTCTCGGTTTCTGGATTGCAGAAGCCATGTCAATTTCTATGTATCAAGTTGCCTCAAGTTCTATCTCTGCTGGTTTGAGTCCTGGTTTAGCTATCGCTGCCATTTTTGTTGGCCATATTATTGTTTCTATTCCTGCAATGCTAAATTCTTACGTTGGTGCCAAATATGGTATTGGTTTTCCTTTATTAATGAGATTTACAGGTGGTGCTGCCCCAAATTTTTCAGGTTCCCATATTCTTGTTGCCATCAGAGGTATTGTTTGTGTTATTTGGTGTGGTACTCAAACCTTTCAAGGTGGACAGTGTGTCCAATCAATGCTTGAAGCTATTTGGCCCTCATTCGCTCGTTTCCCAAATCACCTTCCTGAAAGTGGTGCAATCACTAGTGCACAACTTCTATGTTTTTTCTTGTTTGTGTTTATTCAATTACCAGTTTTATACCTTAATGTCAATCAATTAAGAATCATGTTTTTATTCAAAATTGTTATTTTACCAATCTTTGGTATTGTTCTATTTGCTTGGGCTGTCAGTGCTGCTCATGGATTTGGTCCAATTTTTGACCAGAAAACTGATATTATTGATGGTACACCTGTTGCTGTTGTCTTTTTTAGATGTGTTGTCTCTGCAATTGGTCCAAAAGCAACATTAGCGCTAAACATTTCAGATTTTACAAGATATGCTAAAAAGCCAAAACAAGTTTGGTGGCCTCAATTTATTGGTTTAGTTATTTTAGTTACTCTATGTGGTATCCTCGGTATTGTTGTCACATCTGCTACAAAGGTTATCTATGGAGTCACTACATGGAATCCTTTACAAGTTGAAGCATTATGGAACAATAGAGCTGCTCAATTTTTTTCATCTGCTTGTTGGGCTTTTGCTATCGTTGGTACCAATGTGTCTGCTAATACAGTATCATTTTCTTATGATTTGACTCTATGGTTCCCACGTTATGTTAATCCTAGAAGAGGTGCTTATGTATGTATGGCCCTTGGTATTGTTATTTGTCCATGGTACATTCAAAAGAACGCAAAATCATTTTCTAGTTTCTTAGGTGGTTATTCGATGTTTCTAGGTCCAATTGCTGGTGTCATGTGTACTGACTATTACGTTTTAAGAGGAAGAAGATTAGACTTACCAGGTCTTTACAAACATGATGGCCCATATCGTTTTTTTCACGGCTTCAACATCCCTTGTTTCATTGCCTTTTTCTGTGGTATTGCCCCAAATTTACCTGGTTTAGCTTGGGTTTGTGGTAACAAAAATATTCCAGTTGGTGCTATTTACTTGTACTCATTTTCATATGTTCCAGGTACAGTGGTTGCCGCGGTTGTTTACTACCTGATATGTAAATTCTGTCCAAAATTATGGATGGCTCATATGGATACATTTGAAGAAGATCCTGGTAATACATTTGTCAATCCAAAAGAAGATCAATTTATTGAAGGTGTTGAACTACAAGATTCTAGTGCTGATATGAGCTCTTCAACTTCAGTTCCAGAGAAAGGAGCCTTCAGAATTAATATTTTTTCTAGCAAAGATTAGGTTGTATCCTTTGTGTTTTTGATTCTTTTGGTTTTGTGCTCTACTTTAATTTGATTTTGTGGTTTGATTTTAGATTGTAGAAATAATTTGGCCTTACTTTCTTCTCATTAAAATATTTTGCTACAGCTTAGATCTCTAATTTATTTGTCTAAGAGTTTTAATTCTTTCACTTTGATCAAGTACGTTTAACTCTTCAATCAGTCTAGATAATTCCTCTGGCTTAAGAGAATGGATGTTTCAAAAAAAAAGTATTTCTTTCAGAGATAATACATTCAAATAAATTATTCTACAATAACTTCAGGAAATCTCTATTACTTCACTATAAATTTCTAGTGTATTTGGTGACAATGCTACCTTTTTGATCAACTAATCTGCTGTATAGTTCTGGACGACGATGTCTAGAGAAGTCGAACATTTTTTGTTTACCATTGATTGAGTCATCCAAATCAATTTCAGCAATCAATATTTCATCTTCTTCACTTTTAGCTTGAGCGATGACATTCCCATTTGGATCAACGATGATTGAACCAGCAATTAAACCTTGACCATCCTCAACACCACACTTACCAACAGAGACAGCAAAAGTGGAGTTAAAATAAGCATTTGCTGTGGTAGAAAGATCACTGTGATATTGTCTCAGCTCTTTGTTTTCTTTTGAACCAAATAATGAGGTACCGTTAGCAGCGGTGTTATACCCATTGATACATAAGTCCATACCTTGTAAGGCGTAACATCTCCAAGCTTCTGGCCATCTTCTATCATTGCATATTAACATACCAATAGTAGCATCAATCCATTCTGGATCTGAATGGTAAGCTGGAAATCCCAAATCACCATATTCAAAGTATCTTTTTTCTAATTGTTGAAATTCGATTCCTTCAGTTGGTTCATCAAAACCTGGTAAATGAGCTTTTCTATATTTCTGTGCTATTTGACCTTTGTTATCAACTAGCACATAAGTATTAAAGTGGTGACCATCATCAGTCAGTTCAGCATAACCTAAAACAAATCCTATGTTGTTCTCTTTAGCCACATCGAAAAGTGGTTTGAGAGTTTCACTTTTAGTAATATCACCTTTTTCGAAATATGAGTCGACTTCTTCTTGAGATTCAATAAACCATCTTGGAAAAAAAGAAGTTAAACACAATTCAGGGAAAACAGCGAGTTTAGCTCCTTTTGAAGCAGATTCTTTCAACAAATTCGCTAATCTTTGAACAGTTTCTGATTTTGGAGTAATTTTCTGGATAGGTCCTAACTGAACACCTGCAATTGTAAACTTTCTAACACCCATTTTGATGTAAAAAACTCGTTTTAATTCATTTCATATTACTTATAGCTGTTTAATGATGGAAAGTTCAGGTATTTATATAGTTGAAGTAACGTTCGGAGAAGTAAGCTAAGATCTCCGAATGGAGAAGTAAACGAAGTTTTCCGGTAAGCTTTTTTGGTCTAAATTTTTTCCAATAAAACCAATGATGAAACCAGCTTATTCACAACTATAACGCCAATGTCATAAATATTTCCAATGAATGCTGAAAACAGTTGTCTATCAATACAATCATTCAAGAGTGAGTCTGACGGAGCAGTCATTAACGATGCTGGTGTTATAGAAAAACAAGAGGTTCACCTGTCTAAGTCAGAATTGATGAACGATGATGAGTTTTACTCCAGGTTCTCAGGATCTAGAAAAAAAATGATTGTTTTCATTGTCTCATTATCATGTTTTTTATCTCCATTGAGTTCAATGTCATTTTTACCAGCAGTTTCTATTATAGCTGAGAAATTTAATACCACTGGTACTACTATTAACATTTCAAATGCTGTTTACTGTATTGTAATGGCAATATCTCCTTGTTTACTTGGTCCATTCGGAGTAATATATGGTAAAAGATTCACTTTTATCTTTTGTCTTTCATTATTTGTTGCTGCCAGTATTCTGACTGCAGTGTCCCAAAATCTGATCATGTTTTTTGTGTTTAGAGCTATGTCAGCCTTATTTGGTACTCCATTTTTTTCAGTTGGTTCAAGTGCTATTGGTGACATATATTATCCAACTGAAAGAGGTAATGCAATGGGCTGGGTTTTATCTGGTTCTCAAGTTGGTCCAGCTTTGGGGCCTGTCATAGGTGGTATCGTTGTTACATACACTTCTTGGAGAGTTATTTTTTGGATTCAAGTTGGGCTTGGTTCTATTGCATTGATATTAGCTATAGTTTTCTTACCAGAGACCTCAAGAATAACAGAACTAGCCAAAAAGAAGAGGGAGTTACGTTGCGAAAATAAAAAGGATAAGATTTATTTTATTCCATATAATCCAATTAGAGTCTTGATCTACATTTTCAAGTACCCCAATTTATTACTAGCAGCAGTTGTTAGTATGGCATTACACTTTAATATGTACTCATTACTTACACCAATCAGATATGTGGTTGATCCACGATTTAACCTAAATGAACCTATTTACGGTGGTTTGTTCTATCTTGCTCCTGGTTTTGGATATATTATAGGTTCTTTTATTGGGGGAAGATGGTCTGATCACTATGTTAAAAAATATATTGACAAATGTGGTGAAAGAATTCCTGAGCATAGACTACATAGTATGTTATTCCCATATGGATTGATAATTCCTGGTGCAATCTTAATTTATGGCTGGTGTCTTGAAAAAGAAAAAGGTGGTATGGCTGTTCCAATTATAATGATGTTCATAGGTGGAGTTGCTCAAACAATCTGTTTTCCAAGTATCAACACGTATTGTGTTGAGTGTATGCCCCATTTGAAAGGTGATGCTATTGCAGGTAACTATGTTGTTAGGTTTATTGCAGCTGCTATCGGTACTGCTTTTGTTTTGGAAGAAATCAATTCAATTGGAGTTGGCTGGACATGTACGATATCAGCAATTTTCCTTTGGTGTGGATTCGTTTCATGTATCTTATTAATCCAATGTGGCGAGAAATTAAGAACAAAAGGTTGGAGTGCATTAACCAAAGTTTTGGATAAAGATTTATAGAGTATTTTGAGCAGTTTTCGGTGAGTTGTAGAAGAAAATAATATAATCTAAGTTTTTGGATTAAAATCTGGTATTCGCATCCTGCCACCTTGAATAGACATCTTTACCTAGACTATGGAAACCCAGAAACTTGATTGCAGTTTACAATTTTCATTTATTACTTTAAAGCATGTGGATTATCCAGATTCACTTAAAACTCAAGTATGCATTCATTCGTTTATTCCTACCTTTCTATCTTCCCCATATATTACGTCAAAGCTGTGTTTCAAAAGGTCTAATTTAAGCTTGCTGTTGTCACGAATTGAAATCACTGAGAGTGTAGTTACAAGTTGCAAAGTTCTGTTAAAATTACTTTTCAATATTCAACCTAAAATATATAACAACTCAATGAATTTTATTTTCAATTACATTTGAACACACAAAAAGTACAAAACAAGTACACAAAGAACTAATCATTTTTCAGTACTTATAAAGTATCTGTATTATAATTCTCTTCAATTTGTGAATCAGTGTTCTTAAATTGCGACATAGATTTGGCATAACCAAAAGGATTATCTAACCAAAGCAAAAAGTTTTCAAATTTATTCTTTGGTTTTTTAAGTTGATTACTTGTTTCAATACCATTTTGTGTATCACCTAAGTAATAGTTTTTTTGAAAAAATGCAATAACCAGAGATAATACTGTAAAACCTAGCCCAACTGCAAATAAGTAATAAACAACATGATTATATGCTAAGATAGAACCATCTCTTATTTCAGTACCTATTTCATATTTTTGAATTGCGGTGAAGTCCGAATATAACACAGAAACTTCTTCATCACTAACATTCACTGGTAAAAATTTCCTTAAAAAACTTGGTAATTTAGTTTCCCAAATAGCACCAGCAATAGCACTGCCAATTCCTAAACCAATACTTGACCTTTGCACCAATAATGATATAACTAAAGCGACATCTTGATGAGGAACAGAAGCTTGTGAAGCAACTTGAGAGCCAACGCTCGAAGCCGCACCACCCATACCCAATAAAATTTGAACCCAAACTAATGCTGAAGTACTAGCATTTTCATACCTTGCCCACAATGCAATAACAAAGGCAACAACTTGAATGATTAACCCAAAAATTTGTAAAAATTTAGTGCGGTGAGTGTATCTCTGAATAATACCAACAATAACTGAAAAGAAACAAAGCGATAAAGTCAATGAATTATTAAAATAGACCCAATGAATATAATTCCAATCTTTAATAATACCAACGTAAGATGGGAGATATAACATTAATAACGTTTCACCAGCCATATATAAAAAACTAATTCCAACTGCAACTAAAAAAGTCCTATTAACTAAAACTCTCTTCGGCATCGATGGATATGGAGCATATTGTAGCTCATAAATTGTATACAGTATCAAAAACACACCACCAACTACAAACATCGCAATCAATGAAGGGTTTGAATATCCCCCAGTTGCTGACGTATATAATGAAAAAGGTAATAATAATAGTGACCAGCCAAATGCCATTAAAATCATACCCACCAAATCTCCTCCAAGGCAATATTTGTGAATCAACTTGAAAACAGTTCTAGACTTAATTTGTTCTTTTCTATTTCCTCGTTCTTCAGGATACACAGTTTAAGCATAATGTTCTAAATAAATCTACATGGAGTTAAAACTGCTGGCATTAAAATTGCAAACATGCCATAACCCATCTCCAAGAAGTTGTAATAAAATGATTAGCAATATAACCTGAAATCCACACTGTGATCAGGTATGGGGCCGTTTTACAGCCAAACATAAACTCCCGGTACTTTAGTGGGGTTATATCTGCTATACAAATGGAACTAATTAAATCAATATTTGAACTACCTAGAATAACAAAAGCACTGCCAACAATATAGGCAGAAATTGATGAAGAAGAGGCGCAAATAATATAGCCAATTGTGTATAAGAACAAACCAAGGACATATGTAATGGGTCTTGAAGTAACATCAGCAATTTTGGCAAAAATCGGTTTCGAGACTGAAGACATAATAGAACTTGCAATTGATAATGTGGAAAGCATCGAGTGATGACCAAATGAAGAAGAGGCAAATGGCTGATAACTAGATGTTGTGGACATATCTAAAGCTGATACAAATGAAACAATAATAATCGTAGCACAAAACAGGATGCTAATGTATTTACCTCTTTTAGTTTCATCCATTATTCTTTTCAAAGTTCTCATTCTTCTAACTCCACGAGAGTTATAAGAGTCTGAATAGTTTTCAAAACTATCTGACTCTTCCGCAACCTGTTCCTCTTGGTATTCAGTTTGTAGTGATTTGCACAAAAAATCGTCCTTATGATCAGGACTTTTTAAATCTCTGGATTTAGACATGATTTGACAATATCCAGCAAACGAACCTGAGATAAAATAGGGATTAGAGCACATTTTATATTCTTTCAAAGCCATTAAACTTTGAATGTAGCTCTTTTAATTGGTCCATTTTAATTAGCAATCACTAAAATAGCATCACAATCGATACCATTATCTTAATATGTAGAATTGTATGATTTAGTGATTATTTGCATAAATAATATGGAAGGTCCACTATTGGTTTAGCTTAACTTACTGGCAGTTCAAATAAGTTGACTGAACTTTACAACCCATCAGTCCATTTTTATCAAATCAGTGGCCACCATTATTTTGTTACAAGTTCTGAACTGAAGATAAAGCTATGCATGTTTGAGCTATTAAATCAATATTGAAATCAATTATTTGATATATCTTAATATTTCCAGCCTATTCATGCAGCCTTTGTTAAATTATGCACAAATTTTTTCTTGAGCAGATTCACAATGGACTAATCAGACAGGTTCAAATTAATCTTGAAATCTTTGAGGTTTCGAAGAGCCAAGCTAGAGTAGACTGAGAACTAGTAGACAGCTGAGTACATAATTGGATTTATAAAATTTTGTAGTGAATGTACTGTGTTTAATATTGAGAAATTTGGTTTTCTTTATCCAATATTTCCCTATTAAATTACCAGTTACTCAAACTGCACTATCTACTGCTGCTGCTGTAACGTACATCATGATATATAGTTAATACCAATTAATATTTTAATAATTAATATAATTTTTAATTTGATTCGATCATAATCTCTTTTTTTTTTGATTGTTTTAAAACTCAAATAAAAACAAATTTGATTTTTACTAAAAACCGATAATCTCCGACGGAGTTTCTGGCTCTAAAAGAACGAAGGTATAACATGACTGATTATTAGAGCATAATAACAATACATTACGTAGCTATAATACATACAAAATATGTTTTTAGGTAGATTACACGCCAAAACAGACTTTTGTTTTTCCGTTTTTTTCGCCTTAAAGAAAGAATTTTGTTAGTAAATTCTGAAAAGTTGGAATAATCCATAATTCAAATAAATCAGAAATTAGCGAGGTTATCAATAAGTAGATAAATCCACAAGAGCAAAAATAGTATCTTTACTAGTAGCTGGAAAATGATTGTTTTTACGGAATTTAAGTAACAAACGATGAAAATCTTAAAAAAACAGACTCTGTCTTGGTATACCTGCCTTGAGTGTTACACAGACTTAAGGCCCAGACGTGACCAGATCGACTAAAATCGTAAACAATATTCAGTCGATTTCACAATAAATGATATATTATCTGTTCTTTTGATGATAATATTTGACGCGTTCGAATGTGAATTAATTGCAAGTAAAGCCATAATTTATATAATTCTACTATGCACATGTAAGCTGAGGTGAGGAAAGGTATGTACGGCTTATATTTATTAGGAAAAGGGCAACTTTTTGGGTTCAAATAGAAAGACCCACTAAGAATTTGTGAGACCATAAAATGATAGAGAGCTCAGAGCATTAATACGTAGAATAATAATGATTATTATCCTAAAGGCATATTAAGATGTTTAAAGTATGATACCTAGACTCTACTGTTAATTAGTTACAATGATTTATTTTCATCTCGTTGTACATTGCGTTAGAGCTCAGTGATGGACTTACTTCCAGTGAAATAATAAAAGGAGATTATCAGTTAGGCATGATTCACAACTGAATCGTCCTTTGAATTACAATTAATATCAAACTTGGCTGTTTTAAGTTAATCTCGATCTCTGATAACATACCAGAGTAAGCTGAATGATGTAGCTTATCATATGGAATAATTTGAAACGCGTTTGTTGGTGCAATCCGAATAATTGAAACAACATATAGCAGTATTACCTCTTGAAATGTGAAATTTGAAGGATATAAGCGAGAATTATTCTTAAATGATAGAGAGCTAAACTATGATCTGAAGACAGACTTTCCTTTCAGCCACCGTTGATGGGTATATCTCTGAAAGAAGAAATCAACATAAACAAATATGCGGGGCCAAAAAAAAATAAATAAACAATTTCTTCAACGTGTGTTGATAAGTTATAACGTGTTTATTTTAGTTTTACAACCTTTATTACAACATGAAAGAGAAAAACCTTTGCTGGTATCACTAGTCCAAATAAGTGAAGTGCTGGCGATAACATCCAAACTACGTTAGGGATTACAATATATCAAAGGGGGGTTTCTGATTCAGGTGTAATATGAAATGGAAACAAGACAGAGTTACTTGCGTTAACAGATGGTTCAGAGTCAGATTCACAAGCTTCACAACAGAACTCTGCTTGTCAATACTTGAAATATCTCAAGCTACCGAGTGATAATGTCCAATTTATTTACAACTCAAGATAATGAAACTAATAAGAAGTCTATCAGTCTAATCCAGAGGTAGTAGGTGTTTTTATGAATCAATATGACCCAAAAGAAGCACGAAAATCTTCAAGTGAGAGCTCACTATGCTATTGATGTTAAAATACGAACAGGACCATTAGATTTATCAGTTATGGGGTTACTTTATTATTTTTTACAGATGTATTCCATCATGTTAAAGCATAGCTTATTCCTGAATTGGTCAGACCAGAAGTGGTCTACATTCTGGGATTGGTCTATAAATTTCAAATCAAACAAGACCATTAGAAAGATTTAAATTGGGTGGGATTGGACTCTGTCAGAGAAGATTTACTTCAATGAAAGGGATCAAGAATTTCCTAATAGGCTCACACTACTTATGAAACATAGAATTAGAAACATTGATACATCTCTTTGAAGACTGTGAAGTATCACAAGTAGAG